>JAAAWM010012240.1:0-331775 GCA_036873465.1 Thinopyrum obtusiflorum
AGACCCATGTTTGTAATACCTCGCTCCTCGGAGCCTATTGAATAATACTTTGATTCATAGAGTTATGTTGTGATGCCATGTTGTATTGGCACATATCGAGCATATTGTGTGTATGATTTGAAATGCTTGGTATGTGTGGAATCTGACAACCTAGTTGTTCATCCTTGGTAGCCTCTCTTATCGGGAAATGTCTCCTAGTGCTTCCACTGAGCCATGGTAGCTTGCTACTGCTCCGGAACACTTAGGCTGGCCGACATGTGTCCTTCTTCGTTCCTGTGTCTGTCCCTTCGGGGAAATGTCACGCGTTGTTCCTTTAAGTCCTTGTAGCTTGCTACGACTTGGGTTCATACGTTGTTGATCGACACGTTCGTTGTTGGGTCATGTATGCCTGTCCCTGTAAGCTAGCACCACTTTGGGTCCATGACTAGTCATGTCAGCCCGGGTTCTCTGTCATATGGATGCTAGCGACACTATCATATACGTGAGCCAAAAGGCGCAAACGGTCCCGGGCCAGGTAAGATGGCACCCGTGGGAATACCGTGCGTGAGGCCGCAAAGTGATATGATGTGTTACATGCTAGATCGATGTGGCTTAGGATCGGGGTCCTGACAGGCGCGGGGGCTAGAGTTGTGCTCATCTCACCGACCGAGGACAAGCTCTACTACACCATGCAGCTTTGCTTCCAGCGTGGCGAGAAGGTCTCCAACAACATCATGGAATATGAGGGCTTGATCACCAGCCTTAGGGACGCGGCCACCCTGGGGGTCAAATGGCTCACTATCAAGGGCGATTCCCAGCTCCTCGTCAACTTTTCCAACAAGGAGTACAAACCGAAGGATGAGCACATGGAGGCATACCTAGAAGAGGTACGTAAAATTGAAAAACGTTTTTTAGGCTTGGAATTGCAGCACGTCCTGCCTGGCACGAACATGGAAGCAGACGACATCACCAAGAGGGCATCTCGCCGCGAGCCTTAGAAGCCTGGCGTCTTCGAGGAGAGGCTCTTCAAGCCGTCAGCTGTGCCCTGGGCTACAGGCCTGACGCTGCTCCGGGAAGAGCCGCCACCGGCCCCGCCCTCGGGCGCTCCAGCCTGTGGCCTGACCTTGGTAGCCCGCCTGCTCCTGGCGCTGGAACCTCAGGCAGGCGGCTGGACCGAGGAGCTCAAGGCGTACTTGCTTCGTGACGCCTTGTCGGAGAAGGAGGAGGACGCAGAACGCGTGGTTCGCCAGGCCACTGCTTATTGCTTGCAGGATGGCGAGCAGTATCGTAGATGCCCCAATGACTAATCGCTGCGGTGCATATCTGAGGAGCAAGGGCGCGAGCTATTGGCCGACATCCACAGTGGATATTGCGGGCACCACTCCTCGTCACGCATCCTCATGGGAAAGGTGTTCCGCAGCGGGTTCTACTGGCCTACGGCGCTTCACGACGCCGCCGAGCTGGTCTGATCCTTTGAGGCCTACTAGTTCCACGCCAAGCAGATTCATCAGCCCACGCAAGGTCTCCAGACCATCCCGCTCTCGTGGCCCTTCGCGGTCTGTGGGCTGGATATACTGGGCCTGTTCCCTCGGGCGGCCGGCGGTTACCGCTACCTCTAAGTCGCCGTCGACAAATTCTCCAAGTGGGCGGAGGTGGAGCCCGTGCGCACCATCCCCACCGGCTCGGCCATCAAATTCATCAAGGGCCTCGTGAGCCGGTTCAGTGTCCCCAACTGTATCATTACCGACAATGGCTCCCAGTTCACAAGCAACCTCTTCAGGACATTTTGTGCTAACCTTGGAATGCAGATATGCTACGCTTCGGTGGTGCACCCGCGGAGCAACGGCCAGGCTGAGCGCACCAACACGGAGGTCCTGAGGGGACTCAAGACAAGGAGCTTCAAGAAGAAGCTTGAGGCCTGCGGCAGTGGTGGGATCGGTGAGCTTCAGTCCGTGTTGTGGTCCGTCCGCACCACTACGACTAAGCCCACCGGCATGACCCCGTTCTTCCTCGTCTACGAGGCTGAGGCAGTCCTCCCGCACGAGGTCAAGCATCCCTCCCTGTGAGTCTTGGCATTCGACGAGGTGCGTTAGGATGCCTCACAGGGAACTACTCTCGTGCTCAAAGAGGAGGCCCGTCGCCAAGCCTCTCTCTACGACGCGAGGTACCAGCAGGCGCTGCAGCGCTACCATTGCCGCAACATTCACCCCCGGACTCTCAAAGTTGGAGACCTCGTCCTGAGGCGGGTCCTCTCCAGGGAGGGCCTACACAAGCTCTCGCCCATGTGGGAGGGCCCGTTCAGGGTCGCCTGTGTCTCCAGGCCCGACGCCACACGCCTGGAGACGGAGGACAGGGTCCCCGTCTAGAATGCTTGGAACATCCAGCATCTCCGCAAGTTCTACCCGTGACACTCTCACGTAATAATGTGTGGGACTGTATACACCCCGGAGATCCTGGTGCGCTGCCCCATGGCCTCACGGGAGCTCCTGCCCATGCCCAAGTGGAAGCCCCATGCTCCGCGCTGGCGGACGACACGGTCAAACATCGACTATGCCCACGCCCAAGTGGAGGCCCCATGCTCCGCGCCGGTGGGAAGACTAGTATAGGCGTCAGACGCGGCCGTCTTTTCCGCCCACTTTTTTGTAAACAAATTTGCCATTTCTTGAAATGAAGTTTGAAATTCTCGCATCTTTATTCGAAAAGGGGTGGGAATTTTTTTCCTTGCAGCGTTTTCTTTCTTGAATCCCATTTTTAGGAGGAGTGGCAGCTGCCAGTTGCTCCCTCCCGCGTGTCCTGCGAGTGGGGGCTGGGCACGGTGTGTACGCTTGAGCCAGCCCCAGCGGCATCAAGGGCCCCTTGAGGGCCCAGGCCACAACAGCCGCGGGTCCGCCCGTGCGCACACCTCGCCAAGGCTTGGCGTCCGAATCCTCGCGCGATGCTCTTGAGCGAGCCAACAGGCACGTATTGCCTTCGGCCCCTGGCCTCAGGAGTGCTCATCTCCTGGCCTTGCCGGGCATCACGACGCGGCATACCACCGATCATCGACCCTCGCTTGGGGGCTCTAGACACAAGATGGGCGCCAAGGAAGGGTGGCCGAAGAAAGAACAGCCACGGTCTGACTCAATATCGAGGAATCCTATGTCAAGTGTTGTGTACATCTCCGCGTGGTTTGATGCCTGGAGGAGGCACCTCCGGAGGCCTCGAACCCTTGTGAGTCCCCCAGGGGCCTCGCGAGTTATGAGCCCCTCGAGACCTCAGAGCCATCTGGTCCGTGAGGAGGGAGCCTCCCCGACAAGCTCTCTCGGCTGCCTCGGCACTCCAGCATCACCCTTGCTAGAACGAAGGATGTACATAAGATCAAAAGCTCTGGAGGAGCACGCCCCCACGACGCGGGAACCCACCAAGGGCCACGAGTGCACCAAGCTTAGTTACCCTAATCGCGCCAGCCAGGAACCTTTCAGTTTATGACAATATGATACTAGAATATAAGCAGGAAACACTAATATAAAGGCGCAAGCGCCGCAGTACATTACATGCCCCCATGGGGCTCTTCACGACTCTTGATGCAAAAAAAACAGGATAAAAGAGGCGGCCTCCCGAGGACCGCTGCTCCTAAAGCCAGGCTCCGGCACCGCCCATGCTCAGTCGGAGTCCTCCTCCTCCTTGACAGGGGCGCAGCGGCATGGCGGCTCATCGTCCTCCTTGACTCGGGCGTGACGACATGGTGGCTCGTCGTAGTCATCGTCGCTCGAGCTCCCCCCGGAGGAGGTGCCGCTGCTATTGGGGGTGTCGCGGCCTTCACCAAGGGCAATTTCACCGCCGAGGATGCCGCCACCGTGATGGCCATCGTCATCGGAGGGGTGGTCGTCGCCGTTGCTGTCACCCTTTGGGCAGCACTCCAGCCGCCTGCCGTCTTCCCTGAAGACCTTGACGAAGAGCATCACCGCCCCATCGCACTTGAAGTGGTGGGTGTGCCTTCCCTGCAAGCCGCGGGCGTGGGCGAATGTCTGCCACCCGCGGTTCAGTAACACGTACCCGGCCGAGGTTACCTCGACCTCCGCCCATGAGGACCTGTGGCAGCAGCCATCGGGCTGCAGCCACAGGCCATCGGGTCCGCCGGCTGGTAGTTCTTCCATGAAGGAGCACAGAAGTTGGAGCTAGGTGAGGGGCGGGCCCTCCATCCACACCATAAACTCGTGGGCCATGTCGTCCAAATGGGCCAGCGAGCGAGGCGGCCGAACGGCTGCCACACGCCTCCCCCTTGGCCATGGCCACCGCAGCTTCCGTGGCCACCCCCACGGGAAGGGTTCTTCCCGCAGCTGCCTAAGCCGGTGCAGACCGCCAGTGGAGGGCGCCCGCACCCCCGGGGTGACGCTGCTGGCGTGGCTGAAGACTTGCGAGGGCGGTTGCACCCTCTCTTGGGCGGTAGCAAACCGGGTCCTTCCTGGGGAGCCTTGCCTTTCTCCTAGGCAGTGAACCTCCTCACTGGTGCCATGGTCACTGCGGTGGAGGATGGCGGCGAGCGGGCAAGAAGATGAAGATGGGATGGGCATTGCTCACTCGCCTTCTTATAGACAAGCGGAGGATGCTAATCGACGCCCTCTCGCCTTCGTGCAATGATGGCTCCGCAGCGCGTGCCAGGCTTTCTGTCAGCTTGGGCAGTTGCCGAGGTGATGTGGGGGAGTGGAGGCATCCGCGTCTCGTTGTGCGCCACATGTCAAGACTGGCCCGCAAGTGATTGGGGCCTACGACATTTCGCCCTTTGCTCCTTGCCTTCATCTCGAAGCCAGGCCGGGCATGCCTTGGGCCTGGGGGCTATTGTCGGCGTTCTGGGAACGGGGGTACCCAGACCTGCCTACCTACGGCCCAATGTATGGCCCCATCGACGGCCCGACAAGGCCCAGATGCAAGACTACATGAGGAAGGCCCTTGTGAGGGCCCCCGGCCTTGTGAGGCGAGCGACGCCAAGACCTCTAGAGGAGCAGCTCCCCAAGCCTGCCTCCCGAGGAGCGGAGATCTCTATGCAGGTACCCCGCCTCATGAGGCCGCGATGATGTGAGCCATGACGACCAAGGTCAGGCGGGCGCCAGCGGGCGCAGAGGGGACAATTTCCTCTTCGGTGCTAAGGAATCAAGGACAGGCGCAGGTTCCCGAGGAAGGCCCCAAAGGTTTCCATTCCGGTGCAACGAGACCAAGACCACGAGCTCGGCAAGATGGATGTCATCACCGAGCCCACCGCTGCATCATGGCCAGAAGCTTTGCAGGCGAAGACCACCTTTCGTCAGGATAAGATGTACTTCCTGTCCCCTTTCAAAATTGGCCGTTGTGGAATCCCTTCCTGCCTGAGCAATGAGGGAAGAGGACCAAGGCCACTACAAATATAGACTAGCCTCTACCATAGAGAGGGATCGACCCATCCTCATCACCTGAGCCCCCGCAAGGCTGCTCATCGACTGTATTAGTTCATCCTCAACCTCCTCGTGAGGCCAATCCACCTAAAGTAGGAGTAGGGTTTTACACCGCAAGGTGGCCCCAACCTGGTAAATCTCTGTGTTCTTCCCTTCTCTCTGATCGCGTACACTCGTTAAGATCGAGCCTTGGGTGTAGCAAGCAGAGTGTCCCGATGAAGCAAGATCCTTCGCACACGCCCAGAGTTTGAACCTTGTTGGGGTCCGCGGAGCCCCGATTCTGACACATAGATATTGCTCCAGCACAGAGAAACCCAACTCCTCCATAGAAGCATGTTTTCCTACACCTCTAACATCATTGAAGATTCTAAATAACAAGTCACTCAAGCGGGCAATCATATCAGAATTATGTTTCAATTGTTTCATAACATTGGCATTGAAGTGATCTTGTTTTCTAATGTAATTGTCAAATTCATAAAGGCATTGACTAGGATGTTTATTGTAAGGAATGTCACTTTCATCAAATTTCATTAAAGAGTTCACCTCTACCACCTGTGGGGGTGGTGTGTCAAGTCATTGTATTTCTTCAATAGGTGGTAAATTCTTAACATCCTCAGCTTTAATACCTTTTTCCTTCATACTTTTCTTTGCCTCTTGCATATCTTTAGGACTGAGATATAAGATATAGCAACCTTTATTATGCAGTCTATCGCTTTTATTCTTTGCCATCACAAGTTCGTACAACGCTCAATTTTCTCTTACACTAAATGATCCAACACTTTTAGAGGCAATTTTTATTGCCTTATTGCACCGATGACAACTTACTTGAAGGATCTTACTCAAGCCATAGGTACGTATGGTGGACTCTCGAAATGAGATTTGGGTTAAGGGTTTTGGATGTACAAGTAGTATCTCTACTTAGTGCGGAATTTTTGGCTAGAAAAGATATTGAGCAAGCACCACATGTTAAAGGATCTATGACAATATAACTTCTATGTGAATATGAACAAACATAAATCATTACGTTGTCTTCCTTGTCCAACGTCAACTATTTTGGCACAAAATATTTAATGGGGACTCACAATCATAAAAGATGTCCAAGATAGTGTATTTGCATGTGAATCTTCTCTTCCCTTATTAATTCTTTCATGAGTTGCATCATTGACCAATGCTATGTTTGTTAATCTCCAACAAATTTTACCACTTATACTTTTCCTTATGTGATGTCATTACTTACCATAAGGTTAGCACATGATCTTATTTATTTATTTTATTTTCTTTTTATTAAAGTAAAGAAACAAGACTCAAACTACTCTTTATTATATATCTCGAATACGATTACATCGATAGATAGATCAATAAGCAAACACTTGAAAAGAAAGGACCGAACTAAACTTTTATTCAACTAGATCATAGGAAAACTAAAGATCGAACTAAAGAACAAAGATAGTGGTGGTGATACGATACCGGGACACCTCCCCCAAGCTTGGCACAAGCCAAGGGGAGTGTCCATACCATGAACTCAAGTCTCCTTTGGTGATGAAGAAGGTGGTGGTGGCGATGAAGCAGCGATTTTATCCTTTTTCTCCAACTTGTGTCGGAGGTAAAAGTTATCTATCTTCAACTCTTTGTTCTCTATCTCAAGCTTTATTATCCTCTTGCATAATGCCTCCTTCCTTTCTTGCTCGAACCGAGGAGGGACTGGCTCATCTTCATCTTCCTCATCGATGAACCATATATAGGGATAGGTGTCCTTGAAGATATTTTTATCCAAAGGCTGGTAAGAAATAGGGCTCTCCTCCTCTAAATCTTGAGATGACATATTTTTAGATCTGCCAGAAAACAACAAGAAAGAAGAATAGAAGATTTCTCCGTGATACGGTGACCAATACATTCGGGAGGTATATAAAGATTTTTTATCTTGGGAAACAAGCAAACGGGAGGAAAACAGAGTCGGGAAGGTTCCCGAGGTGGGCACAACCCACCTGGGCACGCCAGGAGGCCCTGGCGCGCCCTGGTGTCTTGTGCCCTCCTCGGGTGCCTTCCTGGTTATTTCTTATTTTCCTAATTTTTAATATATTCCAAAACTGACAGAAAATATTTTTGCAGATTTTTCCGAGTCCGTTTACTTACCGTATCACGTACCTCCTCTTTTTTAATTATTCTGGAGTGTTCCGGAAGGTCTCCTTTATGTGTTCCTCCAGTGTCATGGTTTGGATAATACTGATTTCAACATTAATAGGCGTACCTGAGATATAGTGTTTAATTCTTTGACCATTGACCACCTTCGGGTTTGTACCTTCGGCATTATTTATTTTGATAGCTCCAGGGCGGTAAACCTCTTCGATGATATATGGTCCTTCCCATATAGAGAGAAGTTTCCCTGCAAAGAACCTAAAACAAGAGTTGTACAATAGAACATATTCTCCAACTTTGAATTCCCGCTTTTGGATTCTTTTATCATGCCATCTTTTAACTTTTCTTTAAATAACTTGGCATTTTCATAAGCTTGGGTTCTCCATTCATCAAGTGAGCTAATATCAAATAACCTCTTTTCTCCGGAAAGTTTGAAATCATAGTTGAGTTCTTTTATTGCCCAATAAGCTTTGTGTTCTAACTCTAGAGGCAAATGACAAGCTTTTCCATAAACCATGCTATAAGGAGACATACCCATAGGATTTTTATAAGTTGTTCTGTAGGCCCAAAGTGCATCATCTAATTTCTTAGACCAATTCTTTTGGGACCTATTAACAGTTTTTTGAAGTATTAGTTTTATTTCTCTATTGCTAAGTTCAACTTGACTACTAGATTGAGGATGATAGGTGATACGTCTCCAACGTATCTATAATTTTTGATTGTTCCATGCTATTATATTATCTGTTTTGGATGTTTTATATGCATTAATATGCTATTTTATATTATTTTTGGGACTAACTTATTAACCTAGAGCCCAGTGCCAGTTTCTGTTTTTTCCTTGTTTTTGAGCCTCACAGAAAAGGAATACCAAACAGAGTCCAAACAGAATAAAACTTCACGACGATTTTTCTTGGACCAGAAGACACCCAGGGGACTTGGAGTCCAAGTCAGAAGAGCCACAAGGCGGCGGCAAGGGTGGAGGGTGCGCCCCCTACCGTGTGGGCCCCTCGGTGACTCCCTGACCTAGATCTTCCTCCTATATATTCACATATATTCTAGAACCACCAGAGGCATCCACGAAAACACTTTTCCACCGCCGCAACCTTCTGTTCCTGTGAGATCCCTTCTTGGGGCCTATTTCGGCATCCTACCGGAGGGGGAATCGATCATGGAGGGCTTCTACATCAACCCTATTGCCCTTCCGATGAAGCGTGAGTAGTTTACCTCAGACCTACGGGTCCATAGCTAGTAGCTTGATGGCTTCTTCTCTCTCTTTGATTCTCAATACCACGTTCTCCTCGATGTTCTTGGAGATCTATCCGATGTAATCTTCTTTTGCGGTGTGTTTGTCGAGATCCGATGAATTGTGGATTTCTGATCAGCTTATCTATGAATATTATTTGAATCTTCTCTGAATTCTTTTATGCATGATTTGATATCTTTGTATTTCTCTTTGAATTATCGGTTTGGTTTGGCCAACTAGATTGGTTTTTCTTGCAATGGGAGAGGTGCTTTGCTTTGGGTTCAATCTTGCATGATTTCACCCAGTGACAAAGTAGTGGTAGCGAGACACGTATTGCATTGTTGCCATCGAGGATAAAAAGATGGGGTTTTCATCATATTGCTTGAGTTAATTCCTCTACATCATGTCATCTTACTTAAGGCGTTACTCCGCTCTTTATGAACTTAATTCTCTAGATGCATGCTGGATAGCGGTCGATAGTAGTAGATGCAGGCAGGAGTTGGTCTACTTGACACGGACGTGATGCCTATATGCATAATCATTGCCTTGGATATCGTCATAACTTTGCGCTTTTCTATCAATTGCTCGACAGTAATTTGTTCACCCACCATATTATTTGCCTTCATGAGAGAAGCCTCTAGTGAAACCTATGGCCCTCGGGTCTATTTTCCATCATATTAGTTTCTGATCTACTATTTTGCAATATTTTATTTTTAGCTCTATAGACCAAAAAAACCCAAAAATATTTTATCTTTTATTTATCTATCTCTATCAGATCTCACCTTTGCAAGTGACCGTGATGGGATTGACAACCCCTTTATCGCGTTGGCTGCAAGTGTTTGATTGTTTGTGCAGGTGTTGGTGATTTGCGCAATCTTCTCCTACTGGATTGATACCTTGGTTCTTAACTGAGGGAAATACTTACCTCTACTGTGCTGCATCACCCTTTCCTCTTCAAGGGAAAAACCAACGTAAGCTCAAGAAGTAGCAGGAAGAATTTCTGGCGCCGTTGCCGGGGAGATCTACGCCAAGTCAAGACTAGTCTCTCATTGACTTGCCAATTTTTGGCTTCGTTGTTGGAGCGATCTATGTCGAGCATACCAAGTACCCATCATAAAACTCTCATCTCTTGCATTACATTATTCGCCATTTGCCTCTCGTTTTCCTCTCCCCCACTTCTAAAATGATTTTCAAAAAGATTTGCCCTTTTATTCGCCCTTCTTTCGTTCATCTTTCCGTTTGTCTTTATGTCTTACTTGGCTCATTTGCTTGTTTGGTATAATTGTGTGTTTATTGAAAATCAGAAACAAAAAGGTTTATGGATCCACTTAAAGTTTTCTACTTGGATCATCTTCGATCCATATGTGCTCGTGCTGAAACCCCAACTAGTTTAGTTGGGGGGAAATCTTTAGATGAGCATGCTCATTTTGTGCATCACCGTTTGTCTGAAAAAGGGAGACTCTTATGGAATCAAATAAATTGTTTTCTATGTTATGCTTGGAATCTTTGTGAACTTTGTGATTTCACTTGTTTCTCTAAGAACCCTAAAAAACACCTTCCCTACCTATGTGAGTTTAATGATAATGAAATTCTATCTTCTTATGAAAAGGGTGTTTAGAGTTACTATCATATCGAACAAATTGAAGAATTTGATGCTTTTAAGGGTGCTTATGAAGTTGCTTCTTTGATTGAAAAGTATGATATTACTCTCTACAAATCTGAAAATTTTGACGTACTTAAATATTGCTATGAAAACTATGCTCATAATGCCTATGTTAAGGAATTTATTGAGAGAAGGACCGTTGCTTTAAAAGAAAATAATGATATGCATGAATCTATATATGATTATGATTCCATTGATTTGATTGAAATACCCCTTGATGAACATGATGCTTGCTATTCTTATGGCCATGATGCCAATATTAATTATGCTTATGAAGATGAACTTGCTATAGTTCCTTATGTTAAACATGAAATTATTATTATTGCACCCACACTTGATAGCCCCTTGAATAAAAAGCATGATTGCAATGATGTTATTATAAATTCTATTAATGTCAATTATGCTAAAAATATGCAAAACCCTAAGCTTGGGGATGCTAGTTTTGCTATGTCCACTACTTATTGCAATGATCATGATTGGGGTGATTATTCTTATGATCTTGAAAATTTATTTAAGCCCCATGATGAATATGAGATTGATAATAATGTTTGCAATAATATTGAACGTGAGTTTGGAAGAGTGTCAACTTTAGATCCCACATATTTGGAGAATGTTCAATCTTATGAATTTTTTGATAAAAGTGGGTTTGGAGAGGTCATGACTTTAGTCAATGTTAATCCCACTATTTTGGAAGAGTATCAACTTCGCATGCATGTGGATCGTGTTGATAATATGTTATGTGATAGCTATATTGTTGAATTTGCTTATGATCCTACATGTAATTATTATGAGAGAGGAAAATATGGTTGTAGAAATTTTCATGTTACTAAATTACCTCTCTTCATGTTGAGATTGCTATCGTCTCTTTGTTCTTCCTTGCATATGCTAGTTTTTGCTTGTCTTGATAATTTGTTTGCTTATAAAATGCCTACGCATAGGAAGTATGTTAGACTTAGATGCGTTTGTCACGTGTTTTATGATGCTCTCTTTGTGCTTCAATTCTTCTCTTTTATTTGAGCATCATTGAAAGGCTTTAAAGAAAAGCCCTTCTTGGGAGACAACCCAATATCTTTCTTTTATTTATTTTTTAAATAAATTTTTCATCTTGCCTCTGGTTAGATGTGTTTTTATGTTTTAATTAGTGTTTGTGCCAAGTAAAACCTTTGGGATGGCTTACGGTGATAGTTGATTTGATCTTGCTGAAAAACAGAAACCTTTGCGTCCAGTAACAGACTTGTTTAAATTCACGGGAGCATGGAAAAACCCTGAATTTTTTACACAAGATTTATATACAAATTTCGTCTGTTTTCCTAATTTTTCAGAATTTTTGGAGTTACATAAGTATTAGAACAATTCATATCTTTGCAGACTGTTCTGTTTTTGACATATTCTGTTTTCTATGTGTTGTTTGCTTGTTTTGATGAATCTATGGGTAGTATCGGGGGGTATGAACCATGGAGAAATTGGAATACAGTAGATATTATACCAATATAAATAAAGAATGAGTTCACAACAGTACCAAAAGTTGTGATTTTATTTTCTTATACTAACGGATCTCATGAGATTTTCTGTTGAGTTTTGTGTTGTGAAGTTTTCAAGTTTTGGGTAAAGATTTGATGGACTATGGAATAAGGAGTGGCAAGAGCCTAAGCTTGGGGATTCCCAAGGCACCCCAAGGTATTATTCAAGGACAACCAAGATCCTCAGCTTGGCGATGCCCCGGAAAGCATCCCCTCTTTCGTCTTCGTCTATCGGTAAATTTACTTGACTATATTTTTATTCACCACATGATATGTGTTTTGCTTGGAGTGTCTTGTATGATATGACTCTTTGATTTTTAGTTTTCCACAATCATCCTTTCTGTACACACCTTTTGAGAGGGACACGCATGAATCGTGATTCATTAGAATACTCTATGTGCTTTACTTATATCTTTTGAGCTAGGCAATTTTGCTCTAGTGCTTCACTTATATCTTTTTAGAGCACGGCGGTGGTTTTATTTTATAGAAATTGTTGAACTCTCATGCTTCACTTATATTATTTTGAGAGTCATTCTAAACAACATGGTAATTTTCTTGGGTTATGAATTTAGTCCTAATATGATAGGCATCCAAGAGGGATATAATAAAAACTTTCATATAAAGTGCATTGAATACTATGAGAAGTTTGATTCCTTATGATTGTTTTGAGATATAAAGATGGTGATATTAGAGTCATGCTAGTGAGTAATTGTGGATTGTAGAAATACTTATTGGTATGTGAAACTAGGTGGTATGTATTTAGCAACAATATAATTACCATAGTCGGCATACCAAGGAGTGTTATGAGAAACATTTATTGCAGCTAGTTGTTCATCAGGGAAGCTATCATCAATGGGTAGTGGGTCATCAAGGATATTCTCTAACCTAGACAAGTTATCGGCTACGGGGTTCTCAGCTCCTTTTCTATCAGTTATATGTAAATCAAATTCTTGTAGCAAGAGAACCCACCTAATGAGCCTAGGTTTAGCATCTTTCTTTTCCATAAGATATTTAATAGCAGCATGATCGGTGTGAATAATAACTTTAGAATCAACAATGTAAGATCTGAATTTGTCACAAGCAAAAACAACTGCTAAAAATTCTTTTTCAGTAGTAGCATAATTTTTTTGGGCACTGTCTTGAGTTTTGCTAGCATAATGAATAAAATTTAGTTTTTTATCAACTCTTTGTCCTAGAACAGTACCAACAGCATAATCATTAGCATCACACATAATTTCAAAAGGCAAGTTCCAATCAGGTGATTGAACAATAGGTGCAGAAGTTAAGGCTTTCTTAAGTGTTTCAAAGGCTTCTACACAATCATCATAAAAAACAAATGGAATATCCTTTTGTAAAAGATTTGTAAGAGGCCTAGAAATTTTAGAGAAGTCTTTAATAAACCTCCTATAGAAACCAGCATGACCAAGGAAACTACGAATACCTTTAACATCTTTAGGACATGGCATTTTTTCAATTGCATCAACTTTAGCTTTATCCACTGCAATACCTCGTTCAGAAATTTTATGCCCCAAGACAATACCTTCATTAACCATAAAGTGGCACTTCTCCCAATTCAAGACAAGATTAGTCTGCTCACATCTCTACAAAACTCGATCAAGGTTGCTTAAGCTATCATCAAAAGAAGTTCCATAAATAGAAAAATCATCCATGAAAACCTGAACAATCTTTTCACAAAAAATAGAGAATATAGCAGTCATACATCTTTGAAAGGTAGCAGGTGTATTGCATAAACCAAAAGGCATACGCCTATAAGCATAAGTTCCAAAAGGGCAAGTAAAGGTGGTTTTCTCTTGATCAGATTGTGAAACAGGTATTTCAGAAAAAAAAACAAAATATCCATCAAGAAAGCAAAAGTGTGTGTGCTTTGATAATCTTTCTAACATTTGATCAATAAAAGGCAAGGGGTAATGATCTTTTCTAGTTGCTTTATTTAATTTTCTAAAATCAATTACCATCCTATAGCCAGTAACAATTCTTTGTGGAATAAGTTCATTTTTATCATTAGGAACAACGGTGATACCTCCTTTCTTAGGGACACAATGAACGGGGCTCACCCATCTACTACCAGCTATGGGATAGATTATACCTGCTTCCAGAAGCTTTAGTATCTCAGTCCTTCCACTTCTTTCATCTTAGGATTCAATCGTCATTGATGATCAACAACGGTTTTAGCATCAGGTTCCATATTAATCTTGTGCTGACAGAGAGTGGGACTAATGCCCTTAAGATCATAAAGAGTATATCCAATAGCAGCACGGTGCTTCTTCAGAACTTTCAATAATCTTTCTTCTTCATGTTCTGAAAGGTTAGCACTAATAATAACATGATATATCTTTTTCTCATCAAGATAAGCATATTTCAAAGTGTCTGGCAATTGTTTCAATTCAAACACAGGATCACCTTTAGGTGGAGGAGGACCCCCTAGAGTTTTAATAGGCAAATTATGTTTGAGTAGAGGTCATTGTTCAAAGAAAATTTTATCTATCTCATTTCTTTCATTCATATGCATATCATTTTCATGGTCTAACAAATATTGTTCTAGTGGATCAGTAGGAGGCATGACAATAGAAGGAAGACCAATTATTTCATCCTTACTAGGTAGTTCTCTCTTGTGAGGTTGTCTATTAAACTTGGAAAAATTAAACTCATGAGACTCATCACCAAAACTAACCCCAACGGTTTGTTTCTCACAATCTATTTTAGCATTAACGACGTTCAAGAAAGGTCTACCAAAGATAATGGGACAAAAGTCATCTTGTGGGGAACCAAGAACTAGAAAATCAGTAGGGTATTTTTTCCCCACACAAGACTTCAACATCTCTAACTATCCCCAGTGGTGTGATGGTGTCTCTATTAGCAAGTTTAATAGTAACATCTATGTCTTCTATTTCAGTGGGTGCTACATCATTCATAATTTCTTGGTATAAGGTAAAAGGAATAGCACTCATGCTAGCACCTAAATCACATAAACCATGATAATCTCCTATTTTAACTGAGACAACAGGCATGCCAACAACAGGTCTATGTTTATATTTTTCATCGGGTTTAGCAATTCTAGCAGCTTCATCACAGAAATAAATAACATGCCCATCAATATTTTCTACCAGGAGATCTTTAACCATAGCAACACTAGGTTCTACTTTAATTTATTCAGCAGGTTTAGGTGCTCTAATATGACTTTTGCGAACCACAGTTGAAACCTTAGCATGCTCCTTTATCCTAACAGGGAAAGGTGGTTTTTCAATATAAGCAGTAGGAACAACTGGGTCAACATTGTAAACGATAGTTTCATCTTTAGCTATGTCAGGTTCTTTAATTTCTTCTTTAAACCACTTCTCCCTAGGGAGATCAACATGAGCAGCAAATGATTCACAAAAGGAGGCTACTATCTCAGAGTCAAGTCCATATTTAGTGCTAAACTTGTGATAAGCATCAGTATTCATAAAAGATTTAACACAATCAAATTCAAGCTTAATACCTGATTCTTTACCTTCATCGAGTTCCCAATCTTCAGAGTTGCATTTAATTCTTTCTAAAAGATCCCACCTGAATTCAATAGTCTTCTTCATAAAAGAACCAGTACAAGAAATATCGAGCATGGATCGATCATCATGCGAAAGCCGAGCATAAAAATTCTGAATAATAATTTCTCTTAAGAGCTCATGATTGGGGCATGAATATAACATTGACTTAAGCCTCCCCCAAGCTAGAGCAATACTTTCTCCTTCACGAGGCCAAAAATTATATACATAATTCTGATCATGATGAACTAGATGCATAGGATAATATTTTTGGTGAAATTCCAATTTCAATCGGTTCCAAATGCAAGATCCAATATCATCGCATAGCCTATACCATGCCAATGCTTTTCCCTTCAAAGATAAAGGGAAAACCTTCTTCTTAGCTTCATCTCCGGGCAAACCTACAAGCTTAAATAATCCACAAATTTCATCCACATATATCAAGTGCATATTAGGATGTTCAGTTCCATCTCCTGCATAAGGATTGGCTAGCAGTAGTCCTATCATACCCGAAGGAATTTCATAACCAATATTTTTAGTAGGTGTAGTAGGTTGAGGATCAACTAATTGTGGTTCCGGTCGAGGTGAAGATGCCCCGAACAAACCCCTCAAAGGATGATTCTCCATAGTAACAAGTGACAATAAATTTCAGCACGTAGTAATAATTTTCCCTTACCAATTTCCACTTACCAAGAGCGCTTCAGTCCCCGGCAACGGCGCCAGAAACCCCCCCCCCCCCCCCCCCCCCCCCCCCCCCCCCCCCCCCCCCCCCCCCCCCCCCCCCCCCCCCCCCCCCCCCCCCCCCCCCCCCCCCCCCCCCCCCCCCCCCCCCCCCCCCCCCCCCCCCCCCCCCCCCCCCCCCCCCCCCCCCCCCCCCCCCCCCCCCCCCCCCCCCCCCCCCCCCCCCCCCCCCCCCCCCCCCCCCCCCCCCCCCCCCCCCCCCCCCCCCCCCCCCCCCCCCCCCCCCCCCCCCCCCCCCCCCCCCCCCCCCCCCCCCCCCCCCCCCCCCCCCCCCCCCCCCCCCCCCCCCCCCCCCATAGCATAATGGATCTGAACATATAATATTCCACCAAATAAACCATATAGTAATCAACTACAAGATGTAATCAACACTACTAGTCACCCACAAGCACCAATCTAAGATACCGGTACAAAGATTAAACACAAGAGATGAACTAGGTTTTGAGAGGAGATGGTGCTATTGAAGATGTTGATGGAGATTGCCCTCCCAAAGATGGGAGAGTTGTTGGTGATGACGATGATGATGATTTCCCCCTCCGGAAGGGAAGTTCCCTCGGTGGACCAGAAGGAGATGGCAGCCATTGCTTCCGACTGGCTGGCCGGCAGGTAGCCGAAGGATAATGACGTCCCAATGGAGAACGTGGTAGTCGATGATCTGGCGCCAACCCCCTCCTCTGTGCCATCCTCGCTGGTGCATTGCACCATAACCATCGGCAAGGCCCATGCCCAATACATGTACATGGTGAGGCAGAAGCACGAGGAGCAGTTCCAGGAGGCGAAGGCTGACGCCGCCTACAACCACCATGTCCTCCAGGAGCACCTGCAAGCGGAGGGGCAGATCGCCACGGAGTGGGCGGAGCACGACGCGCTGCTCGAGTCATACCGCTCCGCCCGCGAGAGCCGCCTCGTGCGCTGGCGGTACCGCATGCGGGTGGCGGAGGTTGCAGCCGCCTACAAAGAGGGCGATGAAGCAGGTGAGACGCTGCTTGGCGAGACCGACGACGAGGCGGAGGACAATGTCGGCTCCGCCGAGGCCCCGCCCCGTCGGCACCGAGGTGGAGGACTTTGCCGGCTTCGGCGAGGCCCTGCCCTGCCAACAACGAGGCAGAGGACATCGCCGGCTCCGCCGAGGCCCCGCCCTGCCGGCAACGAGGGGGAGGATTTCCCCTGCTCCGCCGAGGTGCTGCCCCACCAGCAACAAGGTAGAGGACATCGCCGGCTCTGTCGAGGCCCCACACCACTGCCAATGAGGCCGCACCACACAGAAAACAAGGAAGAGTAGAACATGGTAGGTCGCCGCCGCTCGGGTCCAAGTAAGGCCACCGCTGCTACCCTTCGGTTGAAGCCAAGCTTGGCGAGTTGAACATTGATAGCCGATTAGCTGCTTGGTGGTGATGTGGAGTCGGAGAGCTGAGCTGGAGAAGAAGCTTCTGTTCGGCTCAGCCGAACACGGGAAATGGGCGCCGGAGATCATATATTAGGTTAATTAATTATACCTCTAGCGCACCCCTTCTTAGTTGAAGAATGTATGAAATGTAATGAAATCTAGCATGTTTATATGAAATTTGGCTGTGTATGAACGAATTTAGTCTGGTTAGTTCGAATTCTTGTATCACTGGTGTCGGTGCAACAAACCTTTATGTATGTTACCCAGACTGTATACAGGCTCGAGTGGCAGAAATACAAGCAATGCCAAGCATTCAAGACAGAACCAAGCTATAGAGAAAGGGCTCTTTGAGGAATCAAAGGGCAGATCAAGAAGACCAAGACATGCCAAGACAGCAAGACATCACTAAGGAAAAACCTCCCTTGCTGGGCAGGCGAGCCTGGTCAGGTCGAGGCCACCCCGAAGACAAGACCCAAGACTTCCCCGGCAAGGGTTGCCGGGGCCGCTGGCGGCCTACATCCCCGCCAGGCCTCCACCGCTCCATCGCATCGCAACGCAAGTCATCCATCGGTGCGGTGTCGAGCCCCCAGATAACTAAGTGGCTGTCATTTGGCACGTGGCGGCCGTTTAGGAGGAAGATCACCTCCATACGACACCCGTCCAGAGGTGTGTCAAGCAAACAAGTGGAAGATGACTAAAGCGGCGCGGCAGGCCTGCCGGGCCGCATCCACAGCATGACACATGGCAGTGCATTTAATGTGCTTTGTCCTAACTACCAGAGTTAGGTATGATAGCACTGTTAGCTATCTAATCACCGGGTAATGACCATTTTGCCATTGTGGTAACCCCTTGACCTATAAAAGGAGGATCGTGGCAACCTTAGAAAGGATTTGGACCTTCGTGTACTCATACGTGCGTAGCTGCTCTCCCCAAGGTGACCTTGCCGGGCTCGAGCACCGCGCGTTCTTCACGGTCTCCACATCAATCCACCAAAGCAGGAGTAGGGTTTTACGCTTCTCAACGGCCCGAACCTGGGTAAAAACCACCAGTGTCAACACTGCCGTGCTACCCCATGGCCTCCGCTCTTTGTGCAATGCATCCTTCCCCCTGCCGAACCACAAAGGGGCTGATGGCCTCATAGGTGGCTGTGTTCTACCATGACATATTTGGCGTGTCAGGTAGGGGGGCGCTTGTGCGAACCCAAGGTTGTAAACAGCGTGACAGTCTTCATCATCGCCTTCTTCAGTGTTGGCTTCATCGTCCATGGTGCCCAAGAAGAAGTCCGGCGCAACCGCTCATTTTTCCACCTCAAAGACCCCTTCTCATGCAGCCGCCGATGCCGTGGGGAACATGACCGGCGCAGGCGGCGCTGTCGTCGTTCCCCCCGTGGCCGAAGCGGGAGCAGAAAATGCCGGAGGAGGGCGACACCAACAACACTGCAGAATATGAAGGACTCCTTGTCGGGCTGAGGATCGCAACAGAGTTGGGAATTAAGAAGTTGATCATTCGTGGAGACTCACAGCTTGTGGTGAGGCAAGTAAACACGGATTACCAGAGTCCATTGATGGAAGCATATGTGGAGGATGTGAGAAAGCTGGAGGAGCGTTTTGACGGATTGCAAACAAAGCACGTGCCACGTGCAGAAAACAGCATTGCTGATCATCTGTCGAAATGCGCTGCGCAAAAGCTTCCTGTGGAACCAGGGACTTTTGTTCTCCACCTGACTCAACCATTAGTATCCCTGACAACAATGGCCAGAAAGAGGAGGAAACTAGAGTCCGGCAAGCCTCTCCCGGCAGAGCTTCCCGAAGCCCCCGGCAGAGAGGTTGGCGGGAACACCTCCACTTCACTTGGTGAGCAGCACTCTCCCGCCGAACCGTCAGTTCTTGCAGTTGAGATTTGCACTCCCATGAATGAGGAGGTGTTATTGATCCTTGTTGTCGAGCCCCAGGCTCCAACTTGGGCACGGCACATAGTCCATAACCTCCAAACAAGAGAACTTCCCGAAGAGCAAGAAGAAGCTGAAAGAGTAGCCCAGAGGGTCAGTATGTATCAGTTTCTCAACAACACGCTATACAGAAGGAGGCCCAACAGTGTGAAATTGAAGTGCATCTACCGGGAAGAGGGGAAGGAACTACTGGCAAAGATACACAAAGGCATGTGCGGCTCCCATATTGGATCAAGGGCCTTGGTCGGAAAAGCTTTCCGGCAAGGATTCTACTGGCCCACGGCCCTCCAAGATGCGATCGAGCTAGTCACCAGATGTGAAGCCTACTAGTTCCACTCCAAGAATATCCATCAACCTACTCAAGCTCTCCAGATGATCCCTTTGTCATGGCCATTTTTGGTCTGGGGCCTTGACATCTTGGGCCCTTTCCCCTGTGCTACCGGGGGCTTTGAATTCTTGTACGTTGCAATCGACAAGTTTACAAAGTGGCCAGAGGTGGAGCCTGTGAGGAAGGTGACCGCACAATCAGCTATCAAGTTCTTGAAGGGATTGGTGTGCCGCTTCGGAGTACCCGCCAGAGTCATCACTGACAATGACACCCAATTCACACGCCGCGCCTTCATGCAATATGTTCAAACCCTCGGAAGCAAGGTCTCATTCGCCTCTGTTGATCATCCTAGAAGCAACGGACAAGCTGAGAGGATGAACACTGAAGTGCTACAAGGACTCAAAACAAGAACTTTCGACAAGCTGCACAAGTGCAGCAGGTGCTGGATCGACGAGCTACCGATGGTTGTTTGGTCCCTCGGTACAACACCAAATCGAGCTACCGACCAGACTCCCTTCTCCCTAGTCTATGGGGCAGAAGCAGTGATCCCCACGGAACTCACATATGGGTCACCTCGAGTATTTGCCTACGATGAAGTAGAGCAAGAGTAGCACCGGCATGACGATGCCATGCTCCTTGAGGAGAACCGTCTCCGGGCTGCTACGCATGCTGCACGCTACCAGCAAGCCCTGCGTTGCCATCACAACCGCAGGGTTCATGCTCGGAGCCTTGAGGAAGGCGACCTTGTCCTTAGGCATGTTCAGTCCACCAAGGGTGCAAAGAAGTTGACGCCGAAGTGGGAAGGCCCTTATCGGGTAGTACTAGTCCCGACGCAGTCTGTCTGGGGACCCAAGATGGCATTTAGTTGCAAAACTCATGGAACATTGAGCATCTTCGTAAGTTCTACCCGTAAGGCATGGCTGCCGGGCCCTGCCCGGTAGCCACCCTTTTGTACAAGCCTTGCCGATGCACATGTAACCCTTTGTACAAAGCCAGACACAGACCCTGTGCACAGACAATAAAACGAAGCACTGAGGGGGCCCCAAAAACTTGCATGCATGCATAGCATAACATGAGCATACCATGATCATGTAGATAAGATCATATGTTGCTTTGTTTTCCTCTGCACTAACTGCAGGACTCTTGCCGCGGACTCGGTCCCAAAAAGAAGAAGCAGAAACAAGTTTACATATTGATCCCTGACAAGCAACACAGATAAGTTCCTCTTTATCCATACATGTCTCTATAAGAAGAAAACTTGTGCATAGAGAAACCTTGTCACCTTTGAAACATTTGTGCTCCCATCCTTTGACCCGAATGTTGCTTCGGTCAAGATGGTTGTAGTAGCTCTTGGCGGAGAAGGTTCAATGAGGGGCCTGTCCCCTTCCATATTTTTGAGCCCGGCAGGCCAAGCCTCGCGGCAACAAACGGAAGGCGCCCTGCAGGATAGCTTGCCGGAGAAAACTTGTTTACTTAAAAGTATAGAGGCTTTCTTCCTCTGCATGGATGTAGTACATGCACAAGTACCCGGCAAGATCGTCTTTTTTCATTAATATGCAGATAAACAAGTACAAAGCTTACAGAGTACAAATATGGATAGAAGAGATTACATATTTGAAACTAAAGTTTGGCAAGTGCCTACATGTTTTGGATTGAAAAAAGATAAGTGCCCCGTAACCCCTTTTTTGTCCCTCTCCTCCTAGGAACTACAGTGGGAGGCGAAGAGGGCAAAAGGAGTGCCTGGGCAGAAGCCCAGCCTGACCCCGTCGGAGCCCGCCAGGAGTGGCCTGACAAGCTCGGGAGTGGCAAGGCTGCGAAGGAGGGAGACGGGGAGAGCAGCTGGGCGGTGCCCTTGTCACCACCACCAGGACCTGCGGGACACGCCGGCAGGGACGCCAACGGGGAAGATCCTGCTGGGGCCCAGCTGGAAGACTGCTGAGGCGAAGGAACCAAGAGAGCATCCCCTCCCCGACAACCATCCGGAAGAAGCTGGTGATGATGGTGCCGAGAAGGGAGGGGAAGAGCAGAAAGACGGAGCAGCGGGCTGGCAGTACGAGACGAAGGCGTCGGTGATATCGTACTCTGACCTGACGGCCTACCACCCGCCTTCTCTGTCTTTGCCTACTTTTTTCCTTGTCACTGTCCCTTCAGGAGGACGCTAAGCCTTGGGCCTGTCACCTCCCCCGAAGAAGCGACTAACGGTGGCGGCGACGCCCGAGGTGCGCGGGGAGCACCACTCCCCACCTTGGCGGGCAGAAGGGAACCGCCGTCTTCAACATCATCCCCGACCTCGCCGAAGAGAGCAGTGCTGGGATTACTAAAGATCCCGAGCACGTTTCTACGGGCGGGCACCAGGGGCCCTGAGAACCCCGCCGACGTGTTGACGGGCTCCGACAGCTTGCAGCAGGAGCAACGCTTCTCCCCCAGACGGCGAGCTCGCGTGGAAGGGGCGAGCGCTCCACCATCATGAAGAAGTGCAGCACCTTCCACATCGGGGTTGGTGTGGCATTCGCTGACGCACCGCCGCGAACCGCGGCCACCCCTACTACGTTCACCGCGCCTCCCAAGGACCCGAACCAGACTCACTCCCCGAGCGGTGACACTAGCCTTCGGAGTCACCGCCCCCGAACCGAGGCCCGGGGCCTGGCCCCGGTCTCTCCTTTTCGGCATGACGAAGAAGGAGGCAAGGAAGAAGAAGGCGGAAGTGTGCGGATGGATGCCTCCCTTAGTGCTCCCTCTTTATAGGCGAGCCGAGGCTAGGGGTTGGTTCTCCACCTACTCTCGAGGGCTCCTTCGAATCCGACCCATCCAAGCTATGAGCGGTGGCTGAGCCCATCGACCGTCCTTCTTCACCAATCCAGAGAATCTGGGTTCCTGTCACAGCACTCTCCCTCGCACCATGCGCGTCCATTACCTACCCTGCTCGGCGCATGCAGCGTAGGTGGTGGAAAAGGTGGGCGTAGTGGGATGAGTGAAATGGCAGTTACCACCCCATGGGATAAAGTCATTCACGGGCCATAACAGGCTGGCCCCACCACATTTGGCATTGCACGACGAGCGGGGGAATCAGAAACTGACTCAGACATAGGTTAATGAAGAAGCAGGAAGAAAAATCAAGGAAGAGGGAAATGTCAGCACAAGACCCTTGCCTGTGTAGCTGATAGGGCCTACCCTAACAATGCTCGGCAGCACGTTTGGGCCAGGCCCGGGGGCTCCTGTCGGTGCAACAAACCTTTACGTATGTTGCCCAGACTATACACAGGCTCGAGTGGCAGAAATACAAGCAACGCCAAGCGTTCAAGACAGAACCAAGTTATAGAGAAAGGGCTCTTTGGGGAATCAAAGGGCAGATCAAGAAGACCAAGACAAGCCAAGACAGCAAGACATCACTAAGGAAAAACCTCCCTTGCCGGGCAGGCGATCCTGGTCAGGTCGAGGCCACCCCAAAGACAAGACCCAAGACTTCCTTGCTGGGGCCGCTGGCGGCCTACATCCCCGCCAGGCCTCCACCGCTCCACCGCATCGCAACGCAAGTCATCCATCGGTGCGGTGTCGAGCCCCCAGATAACTAAGTGGCTATCATTGGCACGTGGCGGCCATTTAGGAGGAAGATCACCTCCTTGCGACACCCGTCCAGGGGCGTGTCAAGCAAACAGGTGGAAGATGACTAAAGCGGCGCGGCAGGCCTGCCGGGCTGTATCCACAGCATGACACATGGTAGCGCATTTAATACGCTTTGTCCTAACTGCCAGTGTTAGGTATGATAGCACTGTTAGCTATCTAATCACTGGGTAATGACCATTTTGCCATTGTTGTAATCCCTTGACCTATAAAAGGAGGACCGTGGCAACCTTAGAAAGGATTCGGACCTTCGTGTACTCATACGCGCGTAGCTGCTCTCCCCAAGGCGACCTTGCTGGGCTCGAGCGCCGCGCGTTCTTCACGGTCTCCACATCAATCCACCAAAGTAGGAGTAGGATTTTACGCTTCTCAGTGGCCTGAACCTGGGGAAAAGGCGTCGGTGATATCGTACTCTGACCTGACGGCCTACCACCCGCCTTCTCTGTCCCCCCCCCCCCCCCCCCCCCCCCCCCCCCCCCCCCCCCCCCCCCCCCCCCCCCCCCCCCCCCCCCCCCCCCCCCCCCCCCCCCCCCCCCCCCCCCCCTCCACCAAAGTAGGAGTAGGATTTTACGCTTCTCAGTGGCCTGAACCTGGGGAAAAACCACCAGTGCCAACACTGCCGTGCTGCCCCACGGCCTCTGCTCTTTGTGCAATGCGTCCTCCCCCCTATCGAACCACAAAGGGGCTGATGGCCTCATAGGTGGCCGTGTTCTACCACGACAACTGGCATGAACATGCAAAACAATAATGATTCTCAAGATGCACGGTGATCACCTTGTTTGCAGCAGTTTCACACGTACAAAAAGTTTGAGCAGCTTTTTAGCATGCACATTGCAATCAAACTCACAGGCCTGGCAATTCATAGAGAACATTCAAAACAATCAATGATTACGCATCTCAATGATTCACATGTCAGAGCCAATATTTACATCACAACTAAAGAATAAAGAAAATTGATCGATGCTGCTGACGGCAAAGGGCGTCCCATTCCAAAATATCAAACGCATGTCTTCTTGCTAACATCAATGAGGAAAATTTGACATGTTGTCCCATTCCAAAATATCAAATGCGTGTCTTTTTGCATACATCAATGAGCAAACTTTGACAAGGTTTTCCCATTCCAAAATATCAAATCCCTACGATTGTGGAATGGGCGGGGTTTGCCATCAGTTTGCACATTGACATGTCACCTCGTGCTAAATAAACCAACTGTTCTTTTTGTGCAGTTCCACTAAAATCAACCAACTTCGCGAACATATCGGCACCTCCTTTCTTGTAGCTAATTTTGTGGCTGGAGGTGGAAATGAATGATTCAAGAACATTCGATGTATTGTGCATGATGAAGTATAATGGACGGCACGAACCATCAGACATTTTGTGCTGTTCCCATTGAAATCAAGCTGAGCATCCCTGTTTGCATAAATACAAAAAAAGTGATTAGTATATGTTGATGTTCTGGGAACAAGGGTACCCAGAATTGCCTGCATGTGGCCTACGGGGTGGCTCCTTCAACGGCCTGGTACGGCCCATCTGCAAGACTGCCAAGACAAGACCCTCGCGAGGGCCCCCTGGCCTCGCGAGGCAAACAACACCAAAACCTCCAGAGGGAATGGCCTCCCCAGGCTGCCTCCCGAGGAGCGGAGATTCCTATGCAAGTGCCCAACCTCACGAGGCAGCGATTACGTGAGCCGTGACGATCAAGGCCAGGCGGACGCCAGCGGGCGCAGAGGAGACAGTTTCCCTTTCGGTGCTAAGGGAGTGAGGACAGACGTGGGTTCCCAAGGAGCCCTCCAAAGGTTTCCATTCCGGTGCAACGAGACCAAGACCACGAGCTCGGCAGGACGGATGTCATCACCGAGCCCATTGCTACGTCACGACCAGAAGCTTTACAGGAGAATACCACCTTTTGTCAGGATAGGGTGTACCTCTTGTCCCCTTTCAAATTGGCCGTTGTGGGATCCCTTCCCGCCAGATATGAGGGAAGAGGACCAAGGCCACTATAAATATAGGCTAGCCACCATCGTAGGAGGTGATCGGATCCATTCCACCCTCACCTTTCGAGCCCTCGCGAGGTTGCCCATCCACTATACTAGTTCATCCCCAAACCTCCCCGTGAGGCCAATCCATCACAAAGCAGGAGTAGGGTTTTACATCGCAAGGTGGCTGATACGTCTCCAACATATCTATAATTTTTGATTGTTCCATGCTATTATATTATCTGTTTTGGATGTTTTATATGCATTAATATGCTATTTTATATTATTTTTGGGACTAACTTATTTACCTAGAGCCCAGTGCCAGTTTTTGTTTTTTCCTTGTTTTTGAGCTTCACAGAAAAGGAATACCAAACGGAGTCCAAACGGAATAAAACCTTTGCGATGATTTTTCTTGGACCAGAAGACACCCAGGAGACTTGGAGTGCAAGTCAGAAGAGCCACGAGGCGGCCACAAGGGGGAAGGGCGCGCCCCCTGCCTTGTGGGCCCCTCGGTGACCCCCTGACCTAGATCTTCCTCCTATATATTCACATATATTCCCAAACCACCAGAGGCATCCATGAAAACACTTTTCCACCGCCTCAACCTTCTGTTCCCGTGAGATCCCACCTTGGGGCCTTTTCCGGCATCCTGCCGGAGTGGGATGCGATCACGGAGGGCTTCTACATCAACTCTATTGCCCTTTCGATGAAGCATGAGTAGTTTACCTCAGACCTACGGGTCCATAGCTAGTAGCTAGATGGCTTCTTCTCTCTCTTTGACTCTCAATACAACGTTCTCCTTGATGTTCTTGGAGATCTATCCGATGTAATCTTCTTTTACGGTGTGTTTGTCAAGATCCGATGAATTATGGATTTATGATCAGCTTATCTATGAATATTATTTGAATCTTCTATGAATTATTTTATGCATGATTTGATATCCTTGTAATTCTCTTTGAACTATCGGTTTGGTTTGGCCAACTAGATTGGTTTTTCTTGCAATGGGAGAAGTGCTTGGCTTTGGGTTCAATCTTGCGATGTCCTTTCCAAGTGACAGTAGGGGCAGGGAGGCACATATTGTATTGTTGCCATCGAGGATAAAAAGATGGGGTTTACATCATATTGCTTGAGTTTATTCCTCTACATCATGTCATCTTACTTAAAGTATTACACTGTTCTTCATGAACTTAATACTCTAGATGCAGGCAGGAGTCGGTCGATGTGTGGAGTAATAGTAGTAGATGCAGGCAGGAGTTGGTCTACTTGACACGGACGTGATGCCTATATTTCATAATCATTGCCTTGGATATTGTCATAACTTTGCGCTTTTCTATCAATTGCTCGATAGTAATTTGTTCACCCACCGTATTATTTGCTATCTTGAGAGAAGCCTCTAGTGAAACCTATGGCCCCCAGGTCTATTTTCCATCATATTACTTTCCGATCTACTATTTTGCAATCTTTTATTTTCAGATCTATAAACCAAAAAACCCTAAAAATATTTACTTTAACTTTTGTTTAGTTTTATCTATCTCTATCAGATCTCACTTTTGCAAGTGACCGTGAAGGGATTGACAACCCCTTTATCGCGTTGGCTGCAAGTGTTTGATTGTTTGTGCAGGTATTGGTGATTTGTGCGTTGTCTCCTACTAGATTGATACCTTGGTTCTCAAACTGAGGGAAATACTTATCTTTACTTTCCCGCATCACCCTTTCCTCTTCAAGGGAAAAACTAACGCAAGCTCAAGAAGTAGCAGGAAGAATTTCTGGAGCCGTTGCCGGGGAGATCTACGCCAAGTCAAGACATACCAAGTACCCATCATAAACTCTCATCTCTTGCATTACATTATTCACCATTTGCCTCTTGTTTTCCTCTCCCCCACTTCTAAAATGATTTTTGAAAAGATTTGCCTTTTTCTTCGCCCTTCTTCCATTCGCCTTCTTTCTGTTTGCCCTTATGTCTTATTTGGTTTGTTTGCTTGTTCGCTTGGTAAAATTATGTGTTTATTAAAAAATAGAAACAAAGGTTTATGGATCCTCATCCACTTGCTAATCTTTTTAAGAGATCCAATTATGATGAACCTATTGCTAGTGAGTTGAGTGCACTAGATTATCTTTATGAGGTTTTCCTTGAAATTCGTGAATCTGAAAATTGTGATGAAGTGTTGAAAGAAGAAAATTATAAAGTGATTCACGATAGCTCCTTGAATGAAAAGCATGATTGCAATGATGTTATTATAAATTCCATTAATGTCAATTGTGTTAATGATATGCAAAACCCTAAGCTTGGGGATGCTAATTTTGCTATGTCTACTACTTGTTGCAATGATCGCGATTGGGGTGATTCTTCTTACGATCTTGAAATTTTATTTAAACCCCATGATGAATTTGAGATTGATAATAATGTTTGCAATAATATTGAAAGTGGGTTTGGAAGAGTGTCAACTTTAGATCCCACATATTTGAAGAATATTCAATCTTATGAATTTTTTGATAAAAGTGGGTTTGGAGAGGTCATGACTTTAGTTAATGTTAATCCCACTATTTTGGAAGAGTGTCAACTTCGCATGCATGTGGATCGTGTTGAGAATATGCTATGTGATAGCTATATTATTGAATTTTCTTATGATCCTACATGTAATTATTATGAGAGAGGAAAATATGGTTGTAGAAATTTTCATGTTACTAAATTACCACTCTTCATGTTGAGATTGCTATCATCTCTTTCTTCTTCATTGCATATGCTAGTTTTTGCTTGCCTTGATAATTTGTTTGCTTATAAAATGCCTATGCATAGGAAGTATGTTAGACTTAGATGTGTTTGTCATGTGTATTATGATGCTCTCTTTGTGCTTCAATTCTTCTCTTTTATGTGAGCATCATTGAAATTATCAATGCCTAGCTAAAAGGCTTTAAAGAAAAGTGTTTGTTGGGAGACAACCCAATATTTTTCCTTGCTGTTTTTCAATAAATAATTCATCTAGCCTCTGGTTAGATGTGTTTTTGTCTTTTAATTAGTGTTTGTGCCAAGTAAGACCTTTGGGATGGCTTACGGTGATAGTTGATTTGATCTTGCTGAAAAACAGAAACTTTTTTGTCCAGTCACAGAATTGTTTAGATTCAGTCGAGTGAGGAAAAACCCTGAATTTTTCACAAAGGATTTACATACAAATTTCATACGTTTTCCTAAGTTTTTAGAATCTTTGGAGTTACATAAGTATTAGAACAATTGAGATCTTCGCGGACTGTTCTGTTTTTAACAGATTCTGTTTTCTATGAGTTGTTTGCTTATTTTGATGAATCTATGGGTAGTATCGGGGGTATGAACCATGGAAAAGTTGGAATACAGTAGATATTACACCAATATAAATAAATAATTAGTTCACAACAGTAACAAAAGTGGTGATTTATTTTCTTATACTAACGGAGCTTATGAGATTTTCTGTTGAGTTTTGTGTTGTGAAGTTTTCAAGTTTTGGGTAACCCCCCCCCCCCCCCCCCCCCCCCCCCCCCCCCCCCCCCCCCCCCCCCCCCCCCCCCCCCCCCCCCCCCCCCCCCCCCCCCCCCCCCCCCCCCCCCCCCCCCCCCCCCCCCCCCCCCCCCCCCCCCCCCCCCCCCCCCCCCCCCCCCCCCCCCCCCCCCCCCCCCCCCCCCCCCCCCCCCCCCCCCCCCCCCCCCCCCCCCCCCCCCCCCCCCCCCCCCCCCCCCCCCCCCCCCCCCCCCCCCCCCCCCCCCCCCCCCCCCCCCCCCCCCCCCCCCCCCCCCCCCCCCCCCCCCCCCCCCCCCCCCCCCCCCCCCCCCCCCCCCCCCCCCCCCCCCCCCCCCCCCCCCCCCCCCCCCCCCCCCCCCCCCCCCCCCCCCCCCCCCCCCCCCCCCCCCCCCCCCCCCCCCCCCCCCCCCCCCCCCCCCCCCCCCCCCCCCCCCCCCCCCCCCCCCCCCCCCCCCCCCCCCCCCCCCCCCCCCCCCCCCCCCCCCCCCCCCCCCCCCCCCCCCCCCCCCCCCCCCCCCCCCCCCCCCCCCCCCCCCCCCCCCCCCCCCCCCCCCCCCCCCCCCCCCCCCCCCCCCCCCCCCCCCCCCCCCCCCCCCCCCCCCCCCCCCCCCCCCCCCCCCCCCCCCCCCCCCCCCCCCCCCCCCCCCCCCCCCCCCCCCCCCCCCCCCCCCCCCCCCCCCCCCCCCCCCCCCCCCCCCCCCCCCCCCCCCCCCCCCCCCCCCCCCCCCCCCCCCCCCCCCCCCCCCCCCCCCCCCCCCCCCCCCCCCCCCCCCCCCCCCCCCCCCCCCCCCCCCCCCCCCCCCCCCCCCCCCCCCCCCCCCCCCCCCCCCCCCCCCCCCCCCCCCCCCCCCCCCCCCCCCCCCCCCCCCCCCCCCCCCCCCCCCCCCCCCCCCCCCCCCCCCCCCCCCCCCCCCCCCCCCCCCCCCCCCCCCCCCCCCCCCCCCCCCCCCCCCCCCCCCCCCCCCCCCCCCCCCCCCCCCCCCCCCCCCCCCCCCCCCCCTTGCACATCCCGGTACATCGCCGGAGGCATTCATATAGAGTCATATTTTGTTCTAAGTATCGAGTTGTAATTTTTGAGTTGTAAGTAAATAAAAGTGTGATGATGTTCATTAATAGAGCATTGTCCCATGTGAGGAAAAAAATAAAAGGGAGGCCAAAGAAGCCAAACAAAAAAAAGAAAAAATAAGAGAAAAAGAGAGAAGGGGCAATGTTACTATCCTTTTTTTCCACACCTGTTTTTCAAAGTAGCACCAGGATCTTCATGATAGAGAGTCTCCTATGTTGTCACTTTCATATGCTAGTCGGAATTTTTCATTATAGAACTTGGCTTGTATATTCCAACGATGGGCTTCCTCAAATTACCCTAGGTATTCATGAGCAAGCAAGTTGGATGCACACCCACTTAGTTTTCTTTTGAGCTTTCATAAACTTATAGCTCTAGTGCATCCGTTGCATGGCAATCCCTACTCACTCACATTGATATCTATTGATGGGCATCTCCATAGCCCGTTAATATGCATAGTTGATGTGAGACTATCTCCCTCTTTTTTGTCTTCTCCACAACCACCATATTCTATTCCACCTATAGTGCTATGTCCATGGCTCACGCTCATGTATTGCGTGAAAGTTGAAAAGGTTTGAGAACACCAAAAGTATGAAACAATTGCTTGGCTTGTCATCGGGGTTGTGCTTGATTTGAATATTTTGTGTGATGAAGATGGAGCATAGCCAGACTATATGATTTTGTAGGGATAGCTTTCTTTGGCCATGTTATTTTGAGAAGACATAATTGCCTCGTTAGTATGCTTGAAGTATTATTATTTTTATGTCAATATTAAACTTTTGTTTTGAATCATATGGATCTGAACATTCATGCCACAATAAAGAAAATTACATGGATAAATATGTTAGGTAGCATTCCACATCAAAAATTATGTTTTTATCATTTACCTACTCGAGGACGAGTAGGAATTAAGCTTGGGGATGCTTGATACATCTTCAATGTATCTATAATTTTTTATTATTCCATGCTATTGTATTATCTGTTTTGGATATTTTATATGCATTAATATGCTATTTTATATTATTTTTGGGACTAACTTATTAACCTAGAGCCCAGTGCCAGTTTCTGTTTTTTCCTTGTTTTTGAGCTTCGCAGAAAAGGAATACCAAATGGAGTCCAAACGGAATAAAACCTTCGCGATGATTTTTCTTGGACCAGAAGACACCCAGGAGACTTGGAGTGCTAGTCAGAAGAGCCACGAGGCGGCCACAAGGGGGGAGGGCGCGCCCCCTGCCTTGTGGGCCCCTCGGTGACCCCCTGACCTAGATCTTCCTCCTATATATTCACATATGTTCCCAAACCACCAGAGGCATCCACGAAAACACTTTTCCACCGCCGCAACCTTTTGTTCCCGTGAGATCCCATCTTGGGGCCTTTTTGGCATCCTGCCGGAGGGGGGTTCGATCATGGAGGGCTTCTACATCAACTCTATTGCCCTTCCGATGAAGCGTGAGTAGTTTACCTCAGACCTACGGGTCCATAGCTAGTAGCTAGATGGCTTCTTCTCTCTCTTTGATTCTCAATACAACGTTCTCCTTGATGTTCTTGGAGATCTATCCGATGTAATCTTCTTTTACGGTGTGTTTTTCGAGATCCGATGAATTGTGGATTTATGATCAGCTTATCTATGAATATTATTTGAACCTTCTCTGAATTCTTTTATGCATGATTTGATATCCTTGTAATTCTCTTCGAACTATTCATTTGGTTTGGCCAACTAGATTGGTTTTTCTTGCAATGGGAGAAGTGCTTGGCTTTGGATTCAATCTTGCGGTGTCCTCTCCCAGTGACAGTAGGGGCAGTGAGGCACGTATTGTATTGTTGCCATCGAGGATAAAAAGGTGGGGTTTACATCATATTGCTTGAGCTTATTCCTCTACATCATGTCATCTTACTTAAAGCGTTACTCTGTTCTTCATGAACTTAATACTCAAGATGCAGGCAGGAGTCGGTCGATGTGTGGAGTAATAGTAGTAGATGCAGGCAGGAGTTGGTCTACTTGATATCATTGCCTTGGATATCGTCATAACTTTGCGCTTTTCTATCAATTGCTCGACAGTAATTTGTTCACCCACAGTATTATTTGCTATCTTGAGAGAAGCCTCTAGTGAAACCTATGGCCGCCGGGTCTATTTTCCATCATATTACTTTTCGATGTACTATTTTGCAATCTTTTATTTTCAGATCTATAAACCAAAAAACCCTAAAAATATTTACTTTATCTTTTATTTAGTTTTATCTATCTCTATCAAATCTCACTTTTGCAAGTGACCGTGAAGGGATTGACAACCCCTTTATCGTGTTGGGTGCAAGTGTTTGATTGTTTGTGCAGGTATTGGTGATTTGTGCGTTGTCTCCTACTGGATTGATACCTTGGTTCTCAAACTGAGGGAAATACTTATCTCTATTTTGCTGCATCACCCTTTCCTCTTCAAGGGAAAAACCAACGCAAGCTCAAGAAGTAGCAGTGGCCCGAACCTGGGTAAACTGCCGTGTTCATCTTCTTCCCCGCTCACGCGAATTCAGCTAGGCTAGGCTCTAGGGCGACAAGCTCGAGGCTGGAGAGGTTGGGATCTTCACACACGCCCCAGAGTTTGAACCTTCTTGGGTCCGCGGAGCCCTGAATCCGACATTTGGCGCGCCAGGTAGGGGCATGTCGAAGTCCTTCTTCCACCTCCGCCTCTGCTTTGTCGCTCCCATGGCCGATGCATGCCATGTCCGCGCTGAGCGCCGGGCCACTCGTGTCGCCCAGACCGCACCCGTGGGCAACAGCGCTCCTCGCCGTTTCGCCTCCCCCGGGACTAATGCTGCCACTGACCCTGCTGCTTGCGAGCAGCAGGATTCATCGTTGCCACCCTCCGTGCGATGTGATGGCCGCACCGCTATTCCATCGCCTACTCTTGCCACGGCGTCGTCCTCCCATGCTCGCCGTGGGCCGGCAAACACGTAGGCTGAGCTGCTCATGGCGCGTGAGCTCCTGCATTATCGCCCAACCAATGACCTCTACGACGACTGGCTTGGCCACATCACCGAGCTCGTGAACGCTGTCGGCGAGGCCCCTGCACCATCCCGCTCGCTCCCTCCCCCGCCATCTCAGGCGGGCGACATGGCTCATGGCATGCCCCCTCCTCCTCCACTGCGCGGCACCGACCCCGAGCCCAGGCGCGACCCGCCGCGCAGAGCTCCGGCACGCGATGAAGCAAGCTGCCAGGTGGTCAACGGCCGCAAGCAGATGCGTGCATGCTCCCCACGCCGCTGCGCCAGCACCAAGACCACGTGCCGCCCGAGGCTGTGGTGCACGGACGTCAAGGCCGGGCTCCCCTCGCGCACGCGGCACCCGTGAGTGCGGCGGGCTACCGCACTTTCACTCCAGAGCTGCGCCGCATTGTCTGGCCCGGCAAGTTCAAGCCAGACCTGCCTCCACGATACGACAGCACCCCCGACCCTGTGGAGTTCCTCCAGCTCTATGCGTTGAGCATTGAAGCGGCAAACGGTGATGAGAAGGTCATGGCGAACTGGTTCCCCATGGCCCTCAAGGAGGGGGCGCGCTCCTGGCTCCTGAACCTCCCGAAGGGGTCCATCTCCTATTGGGACGAGCTTCGCGAGCGCTTCATCGCCAACTTCCAAGGCACCCGCGATCGCACCCCGGCTGTCAACGACATGCGGCGCATGAAGCAGCAGCCGGGCAAGACCCTGCACAAGTACATGCAGCGCTTCACGAGTGTTCGCCTCAAGATCCCGAAGGCGTCGGACGAGGCCATCATCTCAGCGTTCACTGATGGTGTCCGGGATGTCAGGATGAAAGAGGAGCTCGCCATCCATGAGGCCGATCCTGAAGACAAGAAGGCCAATGCTAAGGAGGCAAAGCACAAGGGTCCCGCCATGCTTGCGGCTGAACCTGAGATGAAGCGTGGTCGCGACCATGATGAACCTCCCCAGGGCAACCGCCCGTTCTGCATCTTCCACAATGTCCACAGCCACAACACCAACGACTGCCAGGATCTCAGGGCCCTCCACGAGGGGCGCCTTGGCCACCGCCCCGAGTGGGTTGACCGTGGCTACGACCATGGCGGAGGCCGCGGCGGAGCCCTCTAGGACAACTACAACCCTCGCCAGGACTGGCGTAACCAGCCTCGCGAGGACTGCTGGCATGATGAGCCTCACGACGGGCCCTGGCATGACCAGCCTTGTGAGGTCCGTCCTCAGGGCAATGACGGCCTCCCTCCGCTGCCGCCGCCAAGGAGAAATGACAACAACCGGCAAGATGGTGGGGCTGGGGGCTTCCAGGAGCCTCACGCTATCGCCTGCATCCTGGGCGGTGCCCAGGCCCCAGCCTCACATCGCATCTTCAAGCAGTTCACTCGTGAGGTGAACGCGGCCCTCCCCAAGCTTGAGGCGACGCGTCCTCTCAAGTGGTTGAAGCACGCCATCACTTTCGACTCCATGGATCAGCTCAAGTGCTCGGCCGCCGCTGGCGCCCTTCCCATGATATGCACGCCCACCATCAGCAACGTCCTCGTCACCAAGACCCTCATCGACGGTGGCGCGGGGCTCAATGTCCTTTATGTCGAGACATTCGAGACGCTCCAAGTGCCCTATGATCAGCTTCTGCCAACCAAGCCCTTCTCAGGAGTGACCGATGGCTCCACCATCCCCCTGGGGCAGATACGCCTCCCTGTCACCTTCGGCAAGCGCGACAACTAGCACACCGAGCTCATCGACTTCGACGTCGCCCACATCGGCCTCCCGTACAATGCCATCCTTGGGTATCTGGCCCTTGCCAAGTTCATGGCGGCAACCCACCACGGCTACAACGTCCTCAAGATGCCGGGGAGCGGCAGCATCATCACGGTCACTTGCGATGAGAAGGATGTGGTGTGCTCCCTCGAGCGCGCCTACCAAGCCGCAGCGGCTGACAACCCGGATGACGAGGGCACCGTCCCACCTTCAGAGGCCACCCCCAAAAAGAAGAAGCAGCTCCTTCCCAAGGGCCGTCAGGAGCCCGGAGCACCCGCTGGTGGTGCCTTGGGCCCCGCGCCCACTGCTGGGGCGCCTTTTCCTCTCGCATAGGAAGGCGCGCCCAGCGCCCCCTTAGGATGGGCTCAGGGGCTCTCGTCTGGAGGGCCTCTGACCTGACCGGTGCAATGAGGGAGGTGTTCAGGCACCACCTGGAGGCGTGCTTTGATGCGCGTCCCCACGAGCAAGATGCACGGCGCGAGGCGCCACGTGCATGAGAGTTCATCACCAAGGCAATCTAGGAGCTTCAGGAGGCAAGGGAAATGCGCGGCGAGTGCCGCCTAGCACGGCCTCCTGGTGCAGCCGCGCCCCCCGACACGGGTGGCGAGCTACATGTCTGCGTCAACATCCCTGGCCTCAACAGGGTCGCGTCGCAGGACCTCTTCTGGCCGTCCCATATCGGCCGGAGTGGGGGCTACCCCTGCAACTATGTCTGCATGCCGTTCGGCCTGTTGAGTGTGGGCGCCTCGTACCAGCGCTTTGCGCAGAGTGCAATGGCGGCTCATGAGGTCAGACGCCGGGCGGTCATGTTAGAGGAAGTCATGGGCCCTCACGAGCCTTCCGGGCCTCGCGAACTTCCCAGGCCTCCGGAGCCGCACGACTCATGAGGAGAGATCTCTACGACACGTACCTTTAGCTGCCTCAACTCTTCTACAATGATGGTGCCAGGTGACCTTTTGATTTATTCAGTTGAGGGCACCCCCTGGGCTGCAGTATCCTCAAGCTGTTAGGGCCCGCCCCTGCAGCCTGTATCATTTTACACATGTATCAGAACTGGCCCTGCCTTTATGAGTTTTCTAAGTATTCCAATCTACATGTCCGATGCTTTGCCACCGCGAATGTCGCTGCGCCCTCACAAACCTGCTCGTGACTGCCTCATGATTAAGGACTGGCACGGCGTCTGTGCTCGGGTCCATCCCTGCAGCGTTGTCAAATCCAAGTGACCGAGCTCTGTCCCGTCGGCCAGCTCCCGTGCGCGTCACCTCCCGTGGTCCTTGGTGCCTTGTTCTCGCATGAGCTAATCATGAGTAGATGAGTAAGGGCGGACGGACTAGTTCATACAGCCGCAGCTGGGCGCTTCGCCACTGCGGGAGCCGCGCGCCGGGTGTTTTTCCGTGGGATCGTTGCATGAGAAGACTTGGCACGGCGTCAGTGCTCGGGTCTGTCCCTGCAGCGTCGATAAAACCAGTGCCTGAGCTCTGTCTGGTGGGCTGGCCCCGTTCACATCACCTCGTGGGGTCATTGGTGTCCGGCCTTCTCATGCGATAACCTCCATAGGAGCATTCGGCGTAGGTCCTCCCCCCGCCCCACAGGTTCCTAACACGTGCCCCGCACCAAAAATCCAGGCACAACCCGCCTTGAGGTAGGGCCTCCTGAGTCCCACGCTGGCTCACGAGTGCCCAGATACACCTCCTCCAGTTCTGCCATGCTAGCCACGTGTACGAACGAGGCTGTACACGCCCCGGAGTCTCCACCTGAGGGAACTCCCACCCACGCACCAGTGGAAGCCCCATGCTCCGCGCTGGCAGATGACACGGTCGAGGAGCGACTATGCCCACACACCAATGGAAGTCCCATGCTTCGTGCTGGCAGACGACACGGTCGAGGAGAGACTATGACCACGCACCAGTGGAAGCCCCATGCTCCGCGCTGGCGGACGACACGGTCGAGGAGTGACTATGCACACGCAAAGTGGAATACCCATGCTCCGCGCTGGTGGATACACAACTGAGGGTGCCCTAGTGGCTACACTAACCTCGGGACAGCTTGCCGGCTTTTTACGCAACCCTATCACGTAGCTTTCCCCAACGGAGGCACACGCGAGAGGGCTGGACACGGGGGCTATGCTCAGGCCAAGCCTGGCATGCACCGCCTCACCAGGTCCCTGGCACCTGGTCTTCTCGTGTCCCTCCCAAGCAAAAGCTGGCGAGGAAAGGTATGGAGGGCTCCAGATCAACTTAGATGCTGCCCACATTTCCTTCATGAGGGCCGTTCGTACGTCAAGGGGGACCCCTGAGCATCGCGACTCAGGGGCCTCACTTGTCACATAGCCCCTCGCCCCTTGGTCTTGTCCTAGTGATCCGGATGCCCCAACGGCGGTCGAGGTATGCGTGGGGCTGGGCCCTGCTGACGCAGAACATAAAGGCCAACAGGAAGGAAATCAAGCACGAAAAGAAAATCATGGAGTTCTAGCAAGTTAATACATGCGCAAGGCGTTCCACAAATTCAAACAAAAAGTTTTTACGCCTCCTCAAGGCACGGTAAATGTTGCAGGATGAAACTAGGAAGAAGCGCCACCACCGCCTTGGCCATCACCGCCGCTTATCCCGGTCGCTGGGAGTCCGTCGTCGACGTCGCTGCCACCATCTTCGCCACCGCCGACCTCTGCCGCCAGAGCATCGGGGTTGGGAACACAGAGGAACTTCTCCAGCAGCACGTTCACTTGATCCTTCACAGCTCCCGCGGCAGCGGTGCGGGACTCAGGATGCACCGGGTGGATCAATGCGTTGAGGTCGAAGCTTGGGTCCCAGAGCTGGAGATGGCTGAGGATGTGCGTCGCATCTGCGGTGAAGAGCGAGCGGCACTCCTCCTCCAAAAAGGACTCCACCTCAGTGGCAGCACCCTTGAGCGCTTCGGTGAGCTTGGGGAAGAGCCCAGCAAGGCTGTCTTCAGGGGTCGCCAGTGGCTCTTTGTATCCTCCTCGCAGATGGAGCGCAACGCTTTTGCGAGACCCGATCTCGAGTGAGACGAAGGCTTCACGCTCCACGGCCGCCTTCTTCTCAGTGGCGACAAGGATCTTCTCCCTGTTCTCCAGCTGGGTTGCCACCTCAGAGATGTGCTGAGCATGGGACACCTGGGCCTTGTCCACCTCCTTCTTCGGCTTGGCCAGGCGGTCCCGCTCCATAGCTTGATCAGTGGTCACCTGGGCCAGCTTGGCATTGCGATCGATGAGCTTCGCTTCGCGGGCCTTGAGGTCCTCCTCCTGCCGCTGGAGCCTTTGGGCGTGCACGGCCTGCTCCTCTCGAAGGGTCTTCAGCTCGGCCTCTGTCTTGTTGCAGCGCTCCTCAGCGGACGCTGCGCTGGTCAGCGATGCATCGCGAGCCCTCATGACTTCAGCGGCTTCCCTCCTGCTCTCCACAGTGGCGGCGTCGGCCCGGTCCCAGGCTGTCCTGGTGGATGAGTTGGCCTGGAGCCACCCCGAGACAAGACCCAGGCGCTCTCTCACAAGGCACCTGTCGGCATCTTGGAGGTCGGCCCGGAGTTGGCCGAGCGCGACGAAGGCTTCCTCCAGGGCACCGGGCCTGACAAGGGGGCCACAGTTCGCCAGCACGAGAGGCTGGCAAGGAGGCAGCACAAGCGTGTCGACCGCCGCTGTAACCATGGAAGTGGGGGCATGGACAGCTGGGGGCACCAGAGGCTCTGAGCCCCCCTCAAGCGTGACGAGGGTGGACGGCTTTGCCGCCGGCTGGCCTGCAGAGACCGGATCCGCTTGAGGGTTCGCCACCACGTCCGCTGGGGCGCGCTCCATCACGAGGGGACGAGGGATCACCTCCCCCGCCCATGCAGGAGCCGCCGCGGTAGCGGCGAGAGGCATCCTCATGACCGGGGTCTCCTTTGGCCCTACACTGTCCTTCCTCTTCTTCACCACCGTGTCCAGCCTAGGCATCAGGAGGGAAGTGTTGTGGGTACAGTGGCAATTTGTTCACAATCTAAAAACAAGGAGAGATACTTACTCGTCAGGGTCGATCCACATCCTCTTCCTCTCCTTCTTGGCTGGGGCTAGGGCGCCCCCGCTTTTCCTTGGCGCGGTTCGGGTCATGCTTGGGGGATCAGCGAGGTGCTCCTCGGCCGGCCTCGAAGAGTTGTGATGAAGTGCCCTAGATTTTCTTTATGAAGCTTTGCTTGAAATTCATGAATCTAAAAATTGTGATGAAGTGCTAAAAGAAGAAATTTATCAAGTGATTCATGATAGCTCCTTGAATGAAAAGCATGATTGCAATTATGTTATTATAAATTCTATTAGGGTCAATTGTGCTAATAATATGCAAAAGCCCGAGCTTGGGGATGCTAATTTTGATATGTCCACTACTTATTGCAATGATCATGATTAGGGTGATTCTTCTTACGATCTTGAAAATTTATTTAAGCCTCATGATAAATATGTTTGCAATAATATTAAAAGTGGGTTTGGAATAGTGTCAACTCTAGGTAATAATGATCCCACTACTTTGGAGAATGATCAATCTTATGAAATTTTTAATAAAAGTGGGCTTGGAGAGGTCATGACTTTATTTGATGATAATCCCACTATATTGGAAGAGTGTCAACTTTGCATGCATGTGGATCATGTAGAGAATATGTTAGGTGATAGCTATATTGTTGAATTTGAATATGACCCCACATGTAATTATTATGAGAGAGGGAAATATGGTTGTAGAAATTTTCATGTTAATAAATTACCTCTCTTCATGTTGAGATTGTCAGTGTATCATTCTTCTCCCTTTCATATGCTAGATTTTGCTTGTCTTGATAATTTGTTTGCTTATAAGACACCTATGCATAGGAAGTATGTTATACTTAAACTTGTTTTTCACATGCTACATGATGCTCTCTTCGTGTTTCAATTGCTATCTTTCATGTGAGCATCATTAAAATTATCAATGCCTAGCTAAAAGGTTTTAAAGAAAAGCGCTTGTTGGGAGACAACCCAATATTTTTCTTTTCTGTTTTTACATGTATACACATTATTACTTCTGTAATAATTGTGTTTTAGTGTTTTAATTAGTGTTTGAGACAAGTAAGACCTTTGGGATGATCTATGGTGCTAGTTGATTTGATTTTGCTGAAAAACAGAAACTTTTGTGTCCAGTAACAGAATTGTTGAAATTCACAGGAGCATGGTATGGTTCCGATTTTTTTTACATAAGATTGATATACAAATTTCCTACGTTGTCCTAATTTTTAAGAATTTTTTGAGTTACATAAGTATGAGAACAATTCAGATCTTCGCAGACTGTTCTGTTTTTGGCAGATTCTGTTTTTATGTGTTGTTTGCTTATTTTGATGAATCTATGGGTAGTATCGGGGGGTATGAACCATGGAGAAGTTGGAATACAGTAGATATTACACCATTATAAATTTATAATGAGTTCACAACAGTACCTAAGTGGTGATTTGCTTTTCTTACACTAACGGATCTTATGAGTTTTCTGTTGAGTTTTGTGTTGTGAAGTTTTCAAGTTTTGGGTAAAGATTTGATGGACATGGAATAAGGAGTGGAAAAAGCCTAAGCTTGGGGATGCCCAAGGCATCCCAAGGTAATATTCAAGGACAACCAAGCATGTAAGCTTGGGGATGCCCCAGATGGCATCCCCTCTTTCGTCATCAATCCATCGGTAAATTTACTTGAGGCTATATTTTTATTCACCACATGATATTTGTTTTGCTTGGAGCGTTTTGTATGATATGAGTCTTTTCTTTTTAGTTTCCCACAATCATAATTTCTGTACACACCTTTTGAGAGGGACACACATTAATCATGAATTTATTAGAATACTGAATGTGCTTCACTTATATCTTTTGAGCTAGGCAGTTTGCTCTAGTGCTTCACTTATATCTTTTTAGAGCACGGTGGTGGTTTCATTTTATAGAAATTGATGAACTCTCAAGCTTCACTTATATTATTTTGAGAGTCTTAAACAGCATGGTAATTTTCTTAGGTTATGAATTTAGTCCTAATATGATGGGCATCCAAGAGGGATATAATCAAAGCTTTCATATAAAGAGCATTGAATATATGAGAAGTTTGATTCCTTGCATTTGTTTTGAGATATAAAGATGGTGATATTAGGGTCATGCTAGTGAGTAATTGTGGATTGGTAGAAATACTTGTGTTAAAGTTTGTGATTCCCGTAGCATGTGCGTATGGTGAACCGTTATGTGATGAAGTCGGATCATGATTTATTTTTTTATCGTCTTCCTTATGAGTGGCGGTCGGGGACGAGCGATGGTCTTTTCCTACCAATCTATCCCCCTAGGAGCATGCGTGAAGTACTTTGTTTCGATGGCTAATAAACTTTTGCAATAAGTATGTGAGTTCTTTATGACTAATGTTGAGTCCATGGATTATACGCACTCTCACCCTTCCACCATTGCTAGCCTCTCTAGTACCGCGCAACTTTCGCCGGTGCATTAAACCCACCATATATCTTCCTCAAAACAGCCACCATACCTACCTATTATGGCATTTCCATAGCCATTCCGAGATATATTGCCGTGCAACCTCCACCATTCCGTTTATTATGACACGCACCATCATTGTCATATTGTTCTCATATGCATGAGGCGTTCATATAGAGTCATATCTTTGTTCTAGCATTGAGTTGTAATTCTTGAGTTGTAAGTAAATAAAAGTGTGATGATCATCATTATTAGAGCATTGTCCCATGTGAGGAAAGGATGATGGAAGCTATGATTCCCTCACAAGTTGGGATGAGTCTCCGGACTTTAAAGAGAATAAAAGAGGCCAAAGAAGACCAAATAAAAAAAAGGCCAAAGAAGCCCAAAAAAAGAAAAAAAGAGAAAAAAAGAAGAAGAAAATGAGAGAAAAAGAGAGAAGGGACAATGTTACTATCCTTTTCCACACTTGTGTTTCAAAGTAGCACCATGTTCTTCATGATAGAGAGTCTCCTATTTTATCACTTTCATATACTAGTGGGAATTTTTCATTATAGAACTTGGCTTGTATATTCCAATGATGGGCTTCCTCAAAGTGCCCCAGGTCTTCGTGAGCAAGCAAGTTGGATGCACACCCACTTAGCTTCTTTTTGAGCTTTCATACACTTATAGCTCTAGTGCATCCGTTGCATGGCAATCCCTACTCACTTGCATCGATATCAATTGATGGGCATCTCCATAGCCCATTAATTTTCCTAGTTGATGTGAGACTTTCTCCTTCTTTTTGTCTTCTCCACAACCACCATATTATATTCCACCTATAGTGCTATATCCATGGCGCACGCTCATGTATTGCGTGAAAGTTGAAAAAGTTTGAGAACACTAAAAGTATGAAACAATTGCTTGGCTTGTCATCGGGGTTGTGCATGTTGAAATACTTTGTGTGATGGATGGAGCATAGCCAGACTATATGATTTTGTAGGGATAACTTTTTTTGGCCATGTTATTTTGAGAAGACATGATTGCTTTATTAGTATGCTTGAAGTATTATTGTTTTTATATCAATATTAAACTTTTGCTTTGAATCTTATGGATCTGAATATTCTTGCCACAATAAAGAAGATTGTATTAATAAATATGTTAGGTAGCATTCCACATTAAAAAAAATATTTTTATCATTTACCTACTCAAGGACGAGCATGAATTAAGCTTGGGGATGCTTGATACGTCTCCAACATATCTATAATTTTTTATTGTTCCATGTTGTTATATTATCTATCCTGGATGTTTTATATGCATTATGGTACTATTTTATATCATTTTTTGGGACTAACCTATTAACCTAGTGCCCAGTACCAGTTGCTATTTTTTTCCTTGTTTTTGGCTTTTTCTTAAAGGAATATCAAACGGAGTCCAAATGGAATAAGACTTTCACGATGATTTTTCTTGGACCAGTAGACACCTAGAAGACTTGGGGATGGGGTCAGAAGACTCACGAGGAGTCCACAAGCCCTCAGGGCACGCCCCTAGCTTGTGGACCCCTCGGGAGTCCCCCAACCCTAATCTTTGCACTATAAATTCCCAAATATTCTCCAAACACCAGAAGTGCCCACAAAATACTTTTCCACCGCCGCAAGCTTCTGTTCTCATGAGATCCCATCTTGGGGCCTTTTCCGGCGATCTACCGAAGGGGGATTCAATCACGGAGGGCTTCTACATCAACCTTGCTGCCCTACCGATGATGTGTGAGTAGTTTACCACAGACCTATGGGTCTATAGCTAGTAGCTAGATGGCTTCTTCTCTCTCTTTGCTCTTCAATACCATGTTCTCCTCGATGTTCTTGGAGTTCTATCCAATGTAATCTTCTTTTGCAGTGTGTTTGTTGAGATCCGATGAATTGTGGGTTTATGATCAGATTATCTATGAATATTATTTGAGTCTCCTCTGAACTCTTTTATGCATGATTTAAATAGCTTTGTATTTCTCTCCGATCTATTGATTTGGTTTTGGCTAACTAGATTGATCTATCTTGCAATGGGAGAGGTGCTTTGTGATGGGTTCAATCTTGCGGTGTCCTCACCTAGTGACATAGTAGGGGTAGCGAGGCACGTATTGTATTGTTGCCATTAAGGGTAAAAGGATGGTGTTTATATCATATTGCTTGTGTTTATCCCTCTACATCATGTCATCTTGCTTAATGCGTTACTCTGTTCTCTTGAACTTAATATTCTAGATGCAGGCAGGAGTCGGTCGATGTGTGGAGTAATAGTAGTAGATGCAGAATCGTTTTGGTCTACTTGTCACAGACGTGATGCCTATATTCATGATCATTGCCTTAGATATCGTCATAACTATGTGCTTTTCCATCAATTGCTCAACAGTAATTTGTTTACCCACCGTATGCTTTATTCAAGAGAGAAGCCTCTAGTGAAACCTATGGCCCCCGGGTCTATTTTCCATCATATATTTTCAGATCTATAAAACCAAAAACCCAAAAATACCTTGCTGCAATTTATTTATATTTACTTTATTTTACCTTTTAGTAATCTTTTATATCTATCTCTATTAGATTCATCCTTGCAAGTGACCGTGGAGGGATTGACAACCCCTTTATCGCATTGGGTGCAAGAGTTTGATTGTTTGTGCAGGTGCATATATTGGAGACTTGCTTGTACCTCCTACTGGATTGATACCTTGGTTCTCAACTGAGGGAAATACTTATCTCTACTTTGCTGCATCACCCTTTCCTCTTCAAGGGAAAACCCAACGCAAGCTCAAGAAGTAGCAACAGGCACCTACATGATCCATGTAGAGCACACATTTAAAAAATGGAACTCACCAGAAAGAATCCTAAAACAACATTGTATTGGCCATCACAGCAACAAAGATGGAGATCTGTGAGTCCTTCTGAGCTGAAGTTAGTTTGTTCTTGTGGGCAGTAATGTAACCATACTTCAACTGCTCCTTCTGATAAGAAGAGAGGCTAGGCTTCTTCACGCTGGCATAATCGGAACTAGGCACTTCACGTACTCCATATTCTTCTTCAGAGGAGGATGATCATGTTGTGCAAAGACAAGATAACAACTAAATGATAGCATCCTTGTTTGCTCAAAAAAAAGGAAAGGAAATATTTAAATCAGCCATTACATTAACAATGGGAGTAACTGATGAAATGTATAGTCACAAAGAGATGCATCCTCATTATCCTCATAGTAAATGATATAATACCAAAGATAGCAGCTCAACTTGAACTATGTTATTACTTAATTTTATCAGTGGCTATAACGGTGGCAAACCGGTGCCTCAATTTATTAGCAGCCTTAGATTAACATGCGAAACAATACCACTTTCTCATGACAGTAGCTAAATAGTAGCACAACACCAATAGAGATGACAAAGCTCAATCATATGGATGAAATCCGTGGGCCGGTACCAACCTTTGTCAGGAGGATTATTGTGTAGAGCATACATATGAAGCACTTCTCCGGAACCATCCGTTATTATCTACTGTGGTTGCCATGCTTACTATAAACTCCTCGTTTAGTTTAATGTTTCCAACATCTACTTGTGCAGTTCCTCTAAAATATATATTATCTTCAAACAAGATCCCTGTTTGGACAAGTAGAGATAATTACATATTACATTAAGAGTGGCATCAAATCACAGTGGCAAAACAATTGCTCGTTCCATCCATAGCAATAAATTAAGATGCAAAACTATATCATTACTTGTGTCATCACAGTTCCAGTGCTTCATTACAGCACCGGGAGATGATTTTTGTTCTTCTTCCGCTTGTTCTTCCCCTTCATCACTTGGTTCAATAACAGACAAGCTTCACCTTCAATGTAAGATTTGGCATGTCAATTAGGGAGCACAAATATAGCACTAAACAGCAACATTACTTTTCTGATGACAGTAGCAAAATACAGGCTAACAGTTGTGAAATATCATTATCTTACCTCAATGGGATATTACGGTGCACATACAGATTGGAAGTCTGGTCTCCTTTTGTGCAGTTCACTAAAATCAAGCAACATTACCGTATAAGTAGCACAACATATGAAAGCACACTGCACAATCATATGGAAGAAGGCCAGTACTGACCTCTCATGATGCGGAATTCAAACAACTCACAAGAAGAAGATCTGAAACAAATTTGCCAACACGGATAGGAAGTCAGATCTCCTATTGTGCAGTTCCACTAAGATCAAACAATCAAGCAACGTTGTCGGTGTGACATTTTGGCTTAACTGCACAAAACACTCTTAAAACAAAAGTTTTTTGTGCAGTGCAACAAAAGGTCGCAATAGCAACGAGGTGAAGTAGATAACCCTATTTACACAGAGGTGCAAAGGAAATAATTACTGGTCAATAACGGTGGATGACACAGAAGCCCACAAAAAGAAGCATCTAAATTATATAAATGGGAAAGAAAGCAAGACAGTAGCATTTGTTAAATAGTGGCATTGATTCATATTAACAGAGAGATTATATTAACAATAAAATTCGTTAAACATGTAATTTGCTTTTAACTGTGGCATTGCTTGGCATTATTAGATTAACAACAGCTAAAGAGTTGTACGGGACAGTGGACGCACCAGCACCATGTGCATCTACCGATATATAAAGGGGTGATGCAGAGTCTGTTGCAACAAACAACCAAGGAGCATATCTGTGTTGGTCCCAATTTTGTTATCTTTAGACACCTTTCCCTATGTGAGGGCAGCAAATCTAGTCCTGCTCAAACTCTACGGCCTTGTCCCCCACCCACAGAAAGATCAGTTCGTTACAGATGTGTGTACTTCGTTTGTCATTGTTTTCCCTTTTCGGCCAACATAGGTGTTGGATAGCCAGTCTGTACTACTTTTCCCCCTTCCTTTCCTCTTTGAACCACGTCCTAGATTCAGGCTATACAACTTTCCCCACTACTTTCCTGTTTGATCCAATACCTAGATTCGAGTGCAGAAGCAAAAAAATCCACATGCAACTAGAGCAATGCATGTGGATTAAGTAAATTATACCTTAAGGTTCTCGGGGTGTGGCTCCGTGGACAGCCGAAGGCCGATCTTATCGGCGTTCTGGGAACTGGGGTACCCAGACTTGCCTGCCTGTGGCCCATGGTGTGGCTCCATCGATGGCTTGGTACGACCCACCTGCAACACCAACAAGACAAGACCCTCGTGAGGGGCCAAGCCTCATGAGGCGGACGGCGCTAAGACCTCCGGAGGGAGCGGCCTTCCTTGGCTGCCTCCTGAGGGGCGGAGTTTCCTATGCAAGTGCCCAATCTCATGAGGTTGCGGTGATGCAAGCCATGACAACCAAGGCCAGGCGGGCGCCAGCGGGCGCAGAGGAGCAGATTTCCTCTTCGGTGCTAAGGAGGCAAGCGCACGCGCGGAGTCCCGAGGAATCAGCCAAAGGTTTCCATTCCCGTGTAACAAGACCAAGACCGCCAGGATGGCAGGATGGATGTCATCACCGAGCCCACCGCAGCGTCATGGCCAGAAGCTTTGCAGGAGAAGACAACCTTTTGTCAGGATAAGATGTACTACTTGTTCCCGTTCAAATTGGCCACTGTGGAATCCCTTCCCGCCTATGTTTTGGGGGAAGAGGACCAAGGCCACTATAAGTATAGGTTAGCCACCACCATGGGCGGGATCTGAGTCTGGTCGACTCATTCCCTCACCAGAGCAGACCTCGCGGGGTTGTTCTTCCCTTGTACTAGTTCACCCTCAGCCCCTCGTGAGGCAAATCCACCACAAGCAGGAGTAGGGTCTTACACCGCAAGGTGGCCCGAACTTGGGTAAACTGCCGTGTCCATCTTCTTCCTTGTTCATCGAGCTAGGCCGAGGGATGACGGGTTGGTTGGCCGGAGAGGTTGAGTTCTTCGCACATGCCCCAGATGTCGAACCTTTCTTGGGTCTACAGAGCCCTGAATTTGACATTTGGCGCACCAGGTAGGGGCGTGTCGAAGCTCTGCCTCTTCATCGGCCGCGCTCCGCCCACGCCGAGTGGTTTCCATGGCAGGCGCTGCCCCACCCGCCGAGCGCGTTCGAAGGCATCGCGGGCCTTCAGGCCTTCTCCCCTGCCTTGCGACAGGTCGGTGGCCGCCGAAGTTCAGGTCGGAGCTGCCTCCGTGGTACGACGGCGCAATGGACCCTGCGGAGTTCCTTCGGGTGTACGCGAAGGCCATCTGGGCAGTGGGCGGCGACGACCAAGTCATGGCGAACTGGCTCCCTATGGCCCTTACAGGCGTGCCGTGCTCCTGGCTGCTCAGCCTGCCAGAATCTTCGGTGGCCTCCTGGGAGGAGCTGCGCAATCTTTTCATCGCGCGCTTCATGGCACCGGCGCCCCACGCCGTTGCGGCCATTCTCGGTGGGTCGCAAACGCCAGCTTCAAGCTGCCATGTCAAGCAGCTCTTCCGGCAGGTGGGGGCCGCCCAGCCGCGGCGAGGGGCTCCTCCAGGCTGGGCGGCGCCCGAGGCTGACATCATCTTCGACTCCAGGGATCACCCCGAGACCACGGTCGGCACCCACGTGCTCCCCATGCTCTGCACCCCCACCATCTGCAACGTTGCAGTCACCAGGACCCTCATCGACGTCGGCGCTGGTCTCAATGTTCACTCCGTGGAAGCCTTCGATCAGCTTCATGTGCCTTACGACCGGCTCCTCCCCACCAAGCCTTTCTCAGGGGTGGTCGACGGCACCACCCTTCCTCTGGGGCAGATCCGCCTCCCCGTCACCTTTGGTACACGCAACAAATACCACACCGAGCTCATCGACTTCGACATCGCCCGCATCAGCCTCTCGTACAATGCCATCCTTGGGCATCCGGCCCTCGCCATGTTCATGGCAGCGACTCACCCCAGCTACAACGTCATCAATATGCCGGGGAGCAATGGCGTCCTCACCGTGGTGGGGGACACCAGGGACGCGCTCCTGGCCCTCAAGCTCACCTTCAAGGCCGCGATGGCCGCGCGACCAAATGCGGGGGGCACTCCGGGAACCCCGGAGGCCGTGCCCGTGAAGAAGAAGCAGTTGTTCTCCCAAGACTAGGCTGAGATGAAGCAGGTGCCAGTGGACGACGAGGGCTCAGGCCCCACCTTCACCATAGGCACCGGCCTTCCCCCAGATCAAGAAGAGGTGTTGATCAGCTTTCTCCGTGCGAACAAAGATGTATTTGCATGGGAGGTGATGGATCTGGTGGGCGTCCCACGGGGCGTAATTGAACATCATTTGATGGTGTGCCCCGGCGCACACCCAGTGAAGCAAAAGGTGTAGCGCAAGCCCCAGAGAAGCAATCATTCATCGCCCAGGAGGTCCACAAGCTGCAAGAAGCCGGCGTCATCCGGGAAGTATGGCACCTGGATTGGTTGGCCAACCCCGTCATCGTTCCCAAGAAAGGGGGAAAGGAGCGCATGTGCGTCGACTTCATGAGCATCAACAAGGCTTGCCCTCAGGACCCTTTCCCTCTTCCGCGCATCGACCAGATCGTCGACTCCACCGCCGAGTGTGATTTGTTGTGCTTCCTGGACGCCTTCTCAGGCTACCACCAAATCAAGATGGCAGTGCAGGATGTCGAGAAGACAGCCTTCCTGACCCCATGCGGGGTGTATTGCTACACCTGCATGCCATCCGGGTTGCGCAATGCCAGCGCAACCTTCCAGCGGCTGATGCATATCGCCCTGGGCAGGCAGCTCGGGAGGATTGCTGAGGCATACGCCGATGACATAGTGGTCAAGTCACAAGAAGCAAGGTCCCTTGTCGAGGACCTGGAAGAGACATTCGCCAACCTACGCAAGGTAAACCTGCGCCTCAACCCGGAGAAGTGCGTGTTCGGCATCCCGTCCGGCAAGCTGCTGGGTTTCCTGGTGTCACACAGAGGGATCGAGGCTAACCCAGACAAGATCAAGGCGATAGAGAGGATGAGCCCATCGCAAACCCTCAAGGAGTTGCAGAAACTCGTGGGCTGCGTGACCTCGCTGGGGCATTTCATCTCCAAGCTAGGCGAGCGCGCCCTTCCAAAAAAGAAGGGCCCATTCGAATGGACTCCGAAGGCCAAGGCTGCCTTTCAAGACCTTAAGAGGTACCTTACCAGCCCTCCGATGATGGTGGCACCTCGACCTCGTGAGCCCCTGGTGCTTTACCTGGCCGCCACACCCCACTCGGCTAGCGTGGCACTCATGGCGGTCCGGGAAGAGTGCGCAGGCGAAGGTGCGTAGCGCAGCGCACCGTCTGCAGGCACACCATCGCCCCCCCCCCCCCCCCCCCCCCCCCCCCCCCCCCCCCCCCCCCCCCCCCCCCCCCCCCCCCCCCCCCCCCCCCCCCCCCCCCCCCCCCCCCCCCCCCCCCCCCCCCCCCCCCCCCCCCCCCCCCCCCCCCCCCCCCCCCCCCCCCCCCCCCCCCCCCCCCCCCCCCCCCCCCCCCCCCCCCCCCCCCCCCCCCGTCAACTTCTCCAACAAGGAGTACAAGCCAAGAGATGAGCACATGGAGGGGTATCTAGAGGAGGTACGCAAAATTGAAAAATGATTCTTGGGCTTGGAATTGCAGCACGTACCGCACGGCATGAACAAGGAAGCGGACGACATCGCCAAGAGGGGGTCCCGGTGTGAACCCCTGAAGCCTGGCGTCGGCGGCTCCCCCCACTACAGGACCGGCGCTGCTTCGGGAGGAACCACCCATGGCACCCACCTCGGGCACCCCAGCCTACGGTCAGACCTCCGAAGCATGCCTGCTCCTCGTGCTCGAACCTCAGGAGGGGTGCTGGACCGAGGAGTTCAAGACGTACCTGCTCCGGGGCACCATTCCAGAGAAGGAGGAAGACGCAGAGCGCGTGGCCCGCCAGGCCACCGCCTATTGCATCCAGGACAGTGAGCTCTACCGAAGACGCCCAAACGACGTCTCTCTGCGGTGCACCTCCAAGGAGTAGGGGTGCGAGCTGCTAGCTGACATCCACAACAGGGATTGCGGGCATCACTCTTCGCCGCGCACCCTCATGGGCAAGGCATTTCATAGCGGGTTCTACTGGCCCACGGCGCTCAACAACGCCACTGAGCTGGTGAGATCCTGCGAGGCATGCCAATTCCATGCCAAACAGATCCACCAGCCCACTCAGGGCCTCCAGACCATCCCGATCTTATGGCCGTTCACGGTCTGGGAGCTGGATATCCTGGGTCCGTTCCCTCGAGTGGCCGGGGGCTACCGTTGCCTCTACGTCGCCGTCGACAAGTTCACCAAGTGGGCGGAGGTGGAGCCAGTACGCACCATCCCAGCTGGCTCAGCCGTCAAGTTCATCAAGGGCCTCGTGAGCCGCTTCGGGGTCCCCAACCGTATCATCACTGATAATGGCTCTCAGTTCACGAGCAACCTCTTCAAAACATATTGTGCTAACCTTGGAACGCAGATATGCTACGCTTCGATGGCGCACCCATGAAGTAACAGCCAAGCTGAGTGGGCCAACGCGGAGGTCCTGAGGGGCCTCAAGGTGAGGAGCTTCAAGAAGAAACTCAAGGCCTATGGCAGGGGTTGGCTCGGTGAGCTTCAGGCCGTGTTGTGGTCCATCCGCACCACCACGACTAAACCCACCGGCGAGACCCCGTTCTTCCTTGTCTACGGGGCTGAGGCGGTCCTCCCTCATGAGGTCAAACATCGCTCCCCATGGATCTTGGCGTTTGATGAGGCATGCTAGGATGCTTCGCGGGGGATGGACCTCATGCTCGGGGAGGAGGGCCGCCGCCAAGCCTCGCTCCGTGTTGCGAGGTACCAGCAGGCGCAGCAGCGGTATCACTGCCATAGCGTCTGCTTAGGACCCTCGAGGTGGGTGACCTCGTCCTGAGATGGGTGCTCTCTAGGGAGGGGCTTGACAAGCTCTCGCCCATGTGGGAGGGCCCGTTCAGGATCGCCCGTGTCTCCAGGCCTGCGCCGCGTGCCTGGAGACGCAAGATGGGGTCCCCATCCAGAATGCCTGGAACATCCAGCACCTTCGGAAGTTCTATCCATGAACGAGGCCATGCGCCTCTCAAGTCTCCGCCCGTGACACTCTCACGTAATAATGAGTGGGGCTGTACACACACCGGAGTCTCCTGAGTACCCCCCCCCCCCCCCCCCCCCCCCCCCCCCCCCCCCCCCCCCCCCCCCCCCCCCCCCCCCCCCCCCCCCCCCCCCCCCCCCCCCCCCCCCCCCCCCCCCCCCCCCCCCCCCCCCCCCCCCCCCCCCCCCCCCCCCCCCCCCCCCCCCCCCCCCCCCCCCCCCCCCCCCCCCCCCCCCCCCCCCCCCCCCCCCCCCCCCCCCCCCCCCCCCCCCCCCCCCCCCCCCCCCCCCCCCCCCCCCCCCCCCCCCCCCCCCCCCCCCCCCCCCCCCCCCCCCCCCCCCCCCCCCCCCCCCCCCCCCCCCCCCCCCCCCCCCCCCCCCCCCCCCCCCCCCCCCCCCCCCCCCCCCCCCCCCCCCCCCCCCCCCCCCCCCCCCCCCCCCCCCCCCCCCCCCCCCCCCCCCCCCCCCCCCCCCCCCCCCCCCCCCCCCCCCCCCCCCCCCCCCCCCCCCCCCCCCCCCCCCCCCCCCCCCCCCCCCCCCCCCCCCCCCCCCCCCCCCCCCCCCCCCCCCCCCCCCCCCCCCCTCCAGGGAAGCTCACCCTCACGGCATGGGAGTCTACCGCAAGCACACTATGCTAAGTCATTTCAATCACAGTCAGTGGCAACACGAATATCCGGACGCAATATAAAAACGATAACATAATGGCGCAAGCGCCGTGGTTCATTACACGCCCCGACAGGGCTTTCCACTTTTTCTAATGCAGGAGAAAGAAAGAAGCAAAAGCAGCCGCGCGACTACAGCGGCTCCCGAGACCCGGCTCCAGTAACGCCCGCACTTAGTCAGAGTCCTCCTCCTGCTTCACCGGGGCGCGGCAGCGAGGCGGCTTGTCTCCCTCCCTATTCTGAGCATGGTGGCATGGCGGCTCGTCGTAGTCGCCATCGCTCGTGCTCTCCCCAGAAGAGAAGCCGCAGCCACTGGAGGCGTCGCGACCATCGCCAAGGGCAAGCCCACCACCGGAGATGATGCCGTCCCTCCGGCCATCATCATCAGAGGGGTGGACATCGCCGTCGTCGCTGTCGCTCTCCGGGTAGCACCCCAGGCGCCGGCCGTCCTCCCCAAAGACCCTGACATAGAGGGCCGCCGCGTCATCGTACCTGAAATGGAGGGTGCACCTCCCTTGCAGGCCGCGTGCGTGGGCGAACGGCTGCCACTCGCCATTCAGGAACACGTTGCCAGTGGGGGTGACGTCGACCTCCACCCACGAGGCCCTGCTGCAGCATCCGTCAGCCAGCAGCCAGAGGCTACCAGGCCCCCCGACCGGCAGCGCACCCGTGAAGAAGCGTGGGAGCTGGAACCAGACGCCTGCGGGCCTCTCCGCCAACACCACGAATTCTGAGGACACGTCGGCCAAGTGGGACCGCGGGCGCGGCGGCCGGACGACTGCTGCGCGCCTTCCCTCTTTGCTGCGGCTACCCTGGCCGCGGTAACTCCCGTCGCGGGAAGGGGCACCCCCACGGCTGCCGGAGGCGGCGTCGGCCTTTGAGGGGGTGTGCCCATGCCCTCGGGGAGCCACCGCCAGCGTCGCGGCATACTTGCGGGGACGACCGCGGCCCCTCTTGGGTGGCAGCGAGTCCGGTCCCTCCTTGGGGGCCTTTCCCTTCTCCATGGCGGAGAACCTCCTCACTGGCACATTGGATGCTCTGGCAAGATGGCGGAACGAAGGAGAAGGAGAAGCGAGAGGTGAGAAGATGAAGATGGGCTGGGGGATCCGCCTCCTCCCCCATTTATAGCCAGAGGAAGGCTAACCGCCGGCCTCTCACACTCCAGGCAATGATGGCCTTTCTGCATGCACCAGGCAGTTGTCAAATCAGGCAGTTGCCGAGGTGGCGTGGGGAAGTGGAGACGCCCACGTCCCACCAAGCGCCATGTGTCGACTCGGTCCGCAGGTGGTGGGGGCCCGCGGCGCTTCGCCCTTGCCCTTTGGCTTCGCCTCGAAGCCAAGTCCGCGCGCGCCTTGGGCCCGGGGGCTACTGTCGGTGTTCTGGGAACCGGGGTACCCAGACTTGCCTGCCTGCGGCCTACGGCATGGCTCCATCGATGGCCTGGTATGGCCCACCTGCAACACCAACAAGACAAGACCCTCGCGAGGGTCCAAGCCTTGCGAGGCGGATGACGCCAAGACCTATGGAGGGAGCGGCCTTTCCTGGCTGCCTCCTGAGGAGCGGAGTTTCCTATGCAAGTGCCCAACCTCATGAGGTTGCGGTGACGCAAGCCATGACGACCAAGGCCAGCACTACAAAAAAAAGACACATCCGTGACATTTTGGGCCGAACAATTTTTTTCTGTCATGCTTATGACACTTCTATGACGATAATTGTGACAAAACCCGGTATCATCATAGATGTGGTGGGCTCCTACTTCTATGAAAAAAATCATGACAGAAAATGGGCTTTTCGTCCTGGGCGGGCCAGAGACGCACCAACATGACATTCTTTGGGCCGTCCATGACGGAAAAAATCATGGTAGAAGCGAGGGCGAGGAAAATTTCGGGGAGTTCCCGGTTACGATGGGTGGTCGGGGCCGAGCGATGCACGGAGGTTTGCGCATTTCTCTCGTACACGTACGCGTGTGTGTGCGAGGCGTTGCACTCTAACTGAACCCGAGCAAGGCGTTGGGCTCTAACTGAACCCGAGCGATTGCACTAGCTACATTACTGAACCCTGATCGATCCCTTGTTGTTAACTGAACCCGAGTGATTCCTTCGCTACTGCTGCTAACTGAAGCCGATCGAAGTTGCCTCTTGATGAACAGTTCCCAGTGGGGGTTGGATGAACAGTTCTCGGTGGGGGTTGGATGAACAGGATCCCGTGGTAGTAGAGGTCGTTGCCGCTGGATGAATAGGACCCTGATCGAGGAGGTGGGGGTGGATGAACAGTAGCCGATGGAGAGACCCTGTGGAGGGCTGGTTGAACAGGACCCCGTGGAGGGGCTGGTTGAACAGGACCCCATGGAGGGCTAGTTGAACAGTAGCCGGTGGAGGCTGGATGAACAGGACCCCATGGAGGGCTAGATGAATAGTAGCTGGTGGAGGCTGGAGGAAGTCAACGGTGGATGAATAGTAGCCCATGGAGTCCCGTTTTGCGGAACGCCACACCCCTCCCGATGAACACGACCCCGTTTCGACCATAGGTGCTCCAACACAAGTCCATTTCCTCCGTTTTGTGGTACGCCACACCCCTCCCGATCAACAAGACCCTGTTTCGACCGTACACGGTCGAACACAAGTTTGTTTCCTCCGTTTTGCGGTACGCCAAACCCTTCCCGATGAACAGGACCTCATTTCGACCGTACGCGGTTGAACAGAAGGCCCGTTTCCTCCATTTTGCGGTACGCCAGACCTCGTTTCAGCTGTTCTATCCAAGCCGGTTGGCTCCCGATGAACACGACGTATTCCGTTGCCTCCCGATGAACACGACGCATTCCGGTGCCTCCCCATGAACACAACGCAGCTTCTCCGTTCTGACCCAGCCGGTTGGCTTTCGATGAATAGGATGCCGTTGCTGCCGTCCGTGGCCTCTCCATGTACACGAGTCCTGGCCGTACGTATGCGCGAGTACGCGTTCGAGACCCCGCCCGTATGTACATATGTGGCTGTATTTTTTGGCATCTGGCTGTATGTACGTGTACATGGTTTGGACTGGACTGCCTGAACTGCTATCGCTCCTTACTCGGCCACGGTTCATCGTGGTAGACAGACCGATCGACCAGTATGTACACAGACAATGCTATGTATGCTTCATCGGGTGGGTCCCAGCTGTCAGGGAGGATAAGGATGCACTTCCTTGCATGCGAAGATATAGCTGGTGGGTCCCAGCTGACAGGGGGAAGAATCATTTTTTCCCGTAATAAGGATGCACTTCCTTGCATGTGAAGATGTAGCTGGTGGGTCCCAGCTGTCAGGGGGAGAAAACATTATTTTTAGGGTAAAAAGGATGCAGTTGCATGCATGCGTCCATGGGCGTGGTGCGTCCCACTGTCAGCCTCTCCACATACAGTCATCTTTCGATGACTCTCGTTTGTTGACCATGTTGACCACATCATGCAGAGTGCACCAAGCCGGTGGACGACGGCGAGGCCCCAGACTGGAATGCCCCGGAGATGGGGAAGACGCGACAGTGGAGTCGCAGACGGAGAGGAGTGGGAAACTTGAGTGGTTCGGGTGCGGGGTGGGCCTACACTCGACAGAGAATAACAGAAGGTGCGGAGGAGTGGAGGGATGGCCTGGCCATCGGTGGTGTAGCGTTTCGCTGTGAGGCACGCAAGACAGCGCCACTGGACGCCGGAGGCTAGAGCAGGCGGTCCCGGCAGCGCTGGGGGAAGAAGATGAGAGATTGAAGAAGAATGCCGGCCGTCGGATGTAAATCCAACGCCTTGCTTAGGCTTCGACCTTTGTATTTTTACTTTTTGTGAAAGTGCTTAGGCTTCGACCTACTGGCCCACATGTCAGCCAGTCCATTTATTTTTTTAGTCCATTTGGTGGGCTGGCTGAAACAATGATGTAGCACCTATGCAGCCCGTTTATATATTATGGTAGAATTTAAAGCCCATTTGCATTTTTCTCGAAATCTGTGGACTTGCTGGGCTGGGTGAAAATATCATGTTGGGCTGGACGGAGAAATGTTCTAAAAACATAAACACATGATTGCACATCTATTACTGCATTGGTCAGTAAAATCTTTGCAAGCTTATGTACGCAATCACCAGGAGTTAACTTGCCAAGTTATATATAAACAATTATTATTATTATTTTGTAAGAACTTTTGATTTATGAAATAAAATATCATTTTAATTTGATGAGTTAATAGGACGTGGGGTATTATTATTTTTTTAGGCTAGACGTGGGACAGTTGAGTTGGTTCTAGGGAAAAGTACTAGGAGAAAACTCAGATTACATTGAAAAAGAAAGTGGGAGAAAATTCAGATATAGGATTAATGAAAACGAAAAATAAAGGAAGTGGGAAGGTCTATAAAATGGTTGGACGAACGACAGGTTTAACGGAACCTTATGTTGTTTCTATTATATATATGTAATAAAATAAGATATAAATATAAATATATATACTATTATAGAAGGGAAAACATAGGTTCAGTTTTGCATTCTTATAGAAAAATAGAACTGAGCTGTGCGTCGTCTTGAAAAAACAAACATAACTTGGGCTGCTGATGTTATATACAAGCTAGGCTGGGAGGCCGAGAGGCCGCTTGATACCTGCTGGATCCAAAAAAAGATGAAACATGTCGTGGGTTGCGCATGTTAAACAACAAAACCTAGGCCATGGACCTGGTGGGCCCGGGACTGTCAGCCTCTCGACGAACAGTTGTCTCCCAATTCCTCTTGTTTTGCTGACCATGTTGGGAACGACAGATGGTGGCACCGTGGAAAGAGCACCAAGGCAGAGGACGACGTCGAGACCTCGGATCGGACGAACCGGAGCAGGGGAAGACGCAGGCGGAGGGGAGTACGAGGGTTGACTTGTTCGGGTGCAGGGTGGGCTAGTGGAGCTGCCGTCGTCGGACAATGTGTGGGAGTAGAGGGATGGCCTGGCCAATGCCATAGGCTATGATGGGTCACTGAGGCGTGCGCTGCAGTGCCGCCAGCCGCTGTATAGGAAGAGGACGAAAGATTGAACAAAATAAAGAAATACAAATGGATAGGTGGTTGGTTCCAGATGTCTGTGTACGAGACCTGCTGGGTCCACCTGAGAAGGGGAATATGTTGGGAGGAAGGAGATTCAAAGCACGGCAGCCCAGTGAACTAGTTACATACATAAGCAAATAGCCACTAAATAAAAGCAAACAGGTTAATGGGTTCTTAGACGAAATATTTCAGACAAAACAGATAATTACGACACAGAGTCTAATGCATGAAACACTCAGATGATAAAGGTGCTTAAACAAATAAAGTACATCATCTAGACCTTCCTGGCACGCTTGATCATGACGCTGCGGCTGTCCATGTACTCGTCGGTTACGGGAAGCAGACACGCCCTCATGTCCAAGATCCGCCTGTACATGTCGTAGCATGCGTATGCGTCCTTGGCCACGTAGGTTATGTAGGCTAGATTCAGAGGTACCTCCCACGTGTTCAGGTCCTTGGTATCATTGTCTTCTTTCATGTTGGCATAGTAGGGGTCGATGATTGTCTCGGTGAGGTTAACCACGGAGTCCTTCTCCTGCCCGTTGCCGATGATCTTGTATTGCTTTTGGATGTCAACAAGCTTGTTGCACCAGATGGCTGAATCATCATGTTCTTCCTTCTCTCCAGCGTAGCGAAGGTGCAGTCAGTGCTGCCGATGAAACGGGTGAATGCTCCAGAACCTCTGATGGCCCTACAGCAGTGGTAGACGAGAACCTCATCCCGCACGCATACCTGGGCGACGGCAATCCGCTAGTCCCTGTCAGGAGACGAATGGATGGGCACAAGGTCTAGTCCTGCGACCTTGTGCTTTCTCGTCCTGTAGGTACTACTTGAACTCGGCGAGGCAGAGCTTCACCAAGTCTGGATCATTGGTGTACATCACATTCAACTTGGTGCAGCCATGGGACTGAATGGCGAACTCAAAGGTGAACTCCTTGCTGAAGTCCATATCCAGCAGGCTCACCCCTCGAATCGCCATTGGAGTCTCTTCAAGTGAACGAGTGGGTAGGCGGCGGCAGCAGTTCATTTTTCAGCTCTTGGGGAACTGGATTCAACAGTAAACTGAGTGTGTATAGGCGACAACAGTTATTACCCCTCCCTCGCCCGCTGCACGCTCGATAGAACATAAACCCTCAGCGCATTCAAACGCCTCCATTAAGAAACCTATTCCGGCCACACGTCGGTTCACGAGCGGGTCTGTATTGGTACTGTAATAACAAGTGTTAGTGGTCACTTTACTTAAATTTAATTAGCTTTAATTAAAATTTATTCTTAAAACAATCAATGCATTGGCTCATTCTATCAGTGCCACAGGATCAACATGCACAACAATTAGAATTATTATTCTCAGGACGCACACGATCAGCACATTTGCCGCACTTTCACACAGACAATACTACCAAGTTTGAACATTTTGTTATGGTTGCTGTCCTCTGCATCATCATGCTGTGTTTCCCAGCTTGGAAGATTCAGAACCAACAAACAAGATTCAAATAATAAGTACAACAAAGATGCCTACACATCTTATTGATTCCCAGCCCGCAAGATTCAGAACCAACAAATAAGATTCAAATAATAAGTACAACAAAGATGCCTACACATCTCATTGATTCCCAGCTTGCAAGATTCAGAACCAACCCATTAGAGCCTTTTGATAAAGTGAATATCGGGATTAAATCCATCTTGGCTAGTCGTGTCATACAACCCAAGAACTTGGCGAATGCTCTTGACCATCACAACATCTGTAGTTGAGTATTCCTGTTTGCACAGATAAGAAAGAGCATGATTACTATAATAGTGGCACTAGTTGAAGCAAACTTTATTTCCAAAATGAGAAAAGGTTGCGATAGAATAGCTTTATTTAAAAAATACAACGTTAGCACAGTATGACAAAGCACAATCATGTTGATAAAGGACAGTACTGACCGGTGTGAGATGACTTTGGGAGATCAAGTTATTCTTCATGTCCCCATATCTTGCCATGAAAGCGATTCATTGACATTCATTAACACCTCAGTGTGGCAGTAGAAGGAGGAGCGTCGACTCATTTCAATCACTTTTTTTGTGCAGATCAACTAAAATTATGGCGCCCGCCAGTTAGAGAGGAGGAGCGTCGACTCATTTCGATCACTTTTTTTTTGCAAACTATGTACATTGGAAATGAAATGGTAGCTAAGACCGTAGTTATATTTTAAATGTATTATTACTTTATTTTATCAGTGGCAGTAGCAGTGCCAAAACAGTAGCACAAGATCACTAGCTGGATGCAGAGTCAAAATCAACCAAAAAGGAACATACCCGGTCATGGGAACCATAACTGAGAGAGGGGCCCTATGCCGCCATGACTCGATGCGGTGAACCTGCAACTCCACTCGAATGATTCAATTCATGCGACTTTTTCTGCAGTTCACCAGAAATGAAGCAAAGATTGCATCATTCAGCTAGCAAGAAGTAGTTGCTCTCATGAGCTGGCAGGTTCTTCTTTAGTAGTTGCACTAAAATTGAGCAACATTAGGGTTGGCTGTCCTGCTCATGTAAGGTGCAACTATAATTTGCTTATCCTTTTGTGCAGTTCCACTAAAATAAAGTGCCATTGTGGTGACAGTGACGGCTCATCTTGCAAAGGCTAATAAAATGTTGCACGAGATTACCAGCAGAATTTGAAAGAGATTTTGGAAACTCCAATCACCATTTTGTGCAGTTCCACCAAAATTGAGAGATGTTGCCCACGTGACATTTTAGTTGAACTGCACAAGACACTCATTCCAAAAAAAGTGTTTTGTGCAGTTCACCAAAAGGTTACAATAGCAACAAGGTGAAATGGATATCCCTATCTGCACAAAAAGATAGAAAGAAAACAGTTCCTGGTCAATAACAAGATACGAAACATACACGAAATGAAAAGAAGCATCTTGATTATGTTCATGGCAATCACACAAGGACAATAGAAATTTTAAAACATCAGCAATGCTTCATGTTACCAGAAGCATTACGATCAACAATGACATTCGTCAAATATGGGATTACTTTAATGGTGGCATTGCTTATTTACCAGATACAGTAGATCAACAACAGCTAAAGACTTGGTTTAAGGGCATGGGACCGTGGGGTCACCAGGACACTCAGCAGCGTAAAGAAGCAACTTACTTATCATACTGGGGAAAATAGCAGGAGTACCATTTGTAACACAGTTTAATTGCATCATATCACTGGAGGCATTAGATTAACAATAACACTGGTTAGACATGTCCTTAAGGTAACAGTGTGATTGCTTCATTTTACATGCGCCCTTACATTAACAACAACAAAAAAATGGTATAAGGACATGTGACAGTGGACGCATCAGCACAATGTACCTACAAGGAGGCATAAAGTGGTGATGCCGAGTTTGTTCATACTCTATGAGGGCAGCAAATCTAATCCTGGAGACCTTTTACTATGTGAGGGCGGCAAATCTAATCCTAGACATACTCTGTTGACTTGTCCACCAGCCGCCACTTTCTATCCTTTTTTCAACCAATAATAGATTTGTTCCTTATCCAGTTTGTACTGCATTTTCCCTTTATTTCCCTTTTCAACCAAGAGACCGGTTGGGTATCTAGTCTCTACTACTTTCCCCCTGTTATTTCCTCTTTGAATCAAGTCCTAGATTCATGCTACGACTTTCCCCCCTTTCTTCATTGTTTGAACTAAGTCCTAGATTCGACTACATGAAGTAGCTTTACCTCCAATAATACTAAAAATTTAGGTGGCTTTGGAAGACCTGATGGAAGTAGAAAAAGATGCGGGTGAGGCTACACGTCAGTCGACTGACTTTTTCATCTCTTGTCAATCGATTTTCCAGCCATTGGATACGAAATCAAGGGCCTGCAGTTCATCTTCACCTCCACCCCCTTGAGCCGCCAGCCACCACCGACCGAACTGCCGGCCCCCACCGCCCATGGCCGGCGGCGCTCCCGCGCCGCCTCGCCACCCCACCCTCCTCGAAACCACTCCCGACCACCGGTCCACCGCCGCCCCGGCCATCCCTCTAGGCCCCCCGCGCCGAGCTTTTTCTCCGGCGATCCCCACGCCACCGCCCCACCACCGCGCCCCCCCACCGCCGGCGACCACCACCCCCACCCTGAACCCTAAGATAGATAGTGGGGTACCTCTCCGGCGAGCCCCCCCTCCCCGCTGCGGCTGGTTCTTCCTTAACTCCGATGAGCCCCCCACCCCCTGAAAATCGATTGACCCAAAAGTTGATTCAGTCGACTGAAGTGTAGCTAAATTGAAAAGATGCACATGTAGACACGTGGGGAGCTGGGGCAGTAGAGCAAGGCCACTTTCGAAGAACTTATACCTGAGGGTCATCGGGATGTCGGCGGCGGCAGTTCAGATCTGCGCACAATACAGCAGGGAGGAAGAAGGGTCGGAGGACCTCCCGAGCTGGCGCTGTGTCAGAGAGAACGGCACGGGCAGATGATCGGGACCCATCGGCAGTTGTGGGTTTCCTCCCTCACCGTCGATGACCGCGTGAATGATGCACTAGTCCTCTACACACACTGGCCAAAGGGATCCGGCCGGATCTGTGACCAGCGGTGAGCAGAGAGAGAATGTCGCTACCGCTGTCTTGTTTAGATCTGGAGAGGATGAGAGAATGAAGAGAGCAACCCTAGTAAAGCAAGCGCTCAGGCCCCTGCCTATATATATACTGGAGTGATTATCTTTTTCTATCCACAACAAGCATTTCAATTTGTGTACATGGCATTAAAGAAAAGAAACTCTCTATTTAACGTGACTCACTGTACGACTCCTACTTACTAGTACAGTAGTAGTATTGTTCACTTGTGCTCCCCGGCCCTCCATTCATTGAACAACCCCACGGGTGAATAAACATACAGTACTAGTATTTATATAGAACGAACAAGCTCGAACTACTTTGGCTTTGAGATATCGATGGTACAGTTTGACCACATTGCATCAATGGACTCAGTACTTTGAAGTAACCTATACGTATATGCATGGTTTACATTCCGAATCGCTAGCTAGAGCTTGAACTGTATTTGTTTACATGTACCACATTTTTCTTTTGGTTTTCTGCTCCATGGCACAATTCGTCGATACAAAATTATACTATGAGTAGTTAAAAGTTGAGGGCGGGGCTTTTCCCGGGCAGTACGCGCGGCAGTTTTCATGTAGGTGGTTTGACAGAGAGGCGAGGAGGGTGAGGGAGTAGCGGATTCAACTTACTGCTGGAAAGGTAGGGCTGTGCGATTTGACGGTGCGTTACTGTTGGAAAGATGGGGTCTTGTCATATGACTACTCACTATAGTCATGAATTACTGGTGCTACGACCGGGGTGATGCCCCCCTTCCGTTTCCCACTCTAATCTGGTGCATGACACGTCGACCCGGATGCTGGCTCTCCCACATGTCGGCGAAGTACGTAAGAAGGAGCAAAGAATCATGCGGTATATATAGTGTATATACTAGTACTACTACTCGCGTCAGAGGAGTGCGAACCATGGCAACCCAGTGAACCAGCAGACAATAGGCCATAGAAAACAATGTGGTGATATGGCCATAAAAAACAATGTGCTATAGTCCAGTCTGTAGCATGTACAGTACTACTACTCTTCCTCCTCGTCTCGGTTCATTGCCATCATACTTTCCCCATTCCTGTGTTTTCAGTATCCTGTGAATCAAAGAGGCCCTTAGACTAGTTTAGGTCCGGTCATTTTTTATAAATGTGTTATGTCCAAAATTTAATGAACGTGCTCCGATTTCTATGAAAATAATCCGGTTTGCATGTAGTAATTCATTTATTTATTTATTCTTCTGTGGGGGGTTTGCATGTAATTCGTGAGGTCTGAAATGTAAAGTACGCTGGCATGGTTGCATATGCTCCGAGTCGTGCATGCAGTACGACCCAGATGCTCTATGTCCCACATGTCGGCGAAAGGGAGCACGTGGAAATAGCCTAGGAGTACATATAGGAGGATAAATGCGTGAAAAAATATGTACTATGAAGCGTAGCTGCGGTTCAAAAAGGAGACCTAAAGTGATGACAGGTATAGGTTGCACGCACCCAACTAGTGGTACTAGACGTACGACTACTTTTTCCCTAAAAAAAAAGAGGTACGAGTACTCAGTACTCCTATTCTATCAACACGAGTCCCATCTGACAGCAGCGTCCGTGCTACAACTAGCTCTTCTCCCTCGTTTCTCTCTTCTAATTCTAACTTAGCCGATGCGCGGTGGGCGGGGTGGGGATTTGCCGATGGTCGGTTTGCTCAACTGCGGCCCCACCTCACAGTGAAAATGTTACGATTGGAATAAAAGTGCCATACACTAATAAAACATTAAGGCCACGAGGTGATGCAGTGCTGGTTACAGGAGGCAATAAGAAAGATGCATCCATCGACGACGTACACCTCCTCGACTCAGGGCGCCAGCCCACCGAACGGCAGCTAAGTAGCAGCGGCTTTCGTGGCCAGGTCGATGTGCTTCTGAACAATGGCGTCCAAAGATTCCAGCCGCTGGAAGAAGGCCAATGTCTTTTTGTCCTCGCTGGCCTTGTAGTGGCCTATGTAGATGATTTCCTCATAGACGTGGATGTGCAGGTCGACGGTTTCTTGCATGGTGAGGCGCTGCACGGCGAGCACGGCCTCGAGGTGCACATTCTTCATCGCAACCTCCGGCGCCTGCAGGGCCACCAGGGCTTGAAAGAGTTTGTCACCATGGAGGCCGATGAGGGTGGCAGGCAATGAGGAGCCTGGGTGCGTGGGCTGGAGTAGTACGGCAAGGTCGTTCGTGCGCTTCTTGACGGCGGTGAACTTGCGGATGGAGCGGACCATCATGTCGTCCATGCAAGAGGCGAAGCCAGCGTCAGCGAAGGCTACGATGCTGGCGGTTGCCAGCACTGTCTGGAAACGCTGCGTGGTGCGGGGCCGCAGGCCAGCGTCTTGGATGATCTGTCACAGCCGACTGCTGCTCGTGTCCATCGCCTCCATAGGTGCTTGTGGCTTCTGGTCACTTGGTCTTGGATTGGAGTGAGCAGTGTTGTGCAGAGACTAGGAGTAGATGGATTGGAGTGGTGGGGCGCCTTTATATGAGAGTCCAAACTCTGTTGCATTCAGATCGTGCTGGCTCTATTATGCTTCTCCAATTAATTCCCTCTGCATGCTAATTGAGGATGCATCATTGACCGTTCAACGTCTCGGGAACCACTACCCTCTCCCTCCTTGGCATTCAAGCTGTATCAATGTAAATGAGGGTCAAGAAGAGACTAGTCATTTACTACATTGTGCACCGCGACCATGTGAGGGTGCGACGCGAACGGCACAGGCATGCTGTACTTGTTCCACTTTCTCGTTTTGAACTCGTGACTTGTAGTAATGCTCAGTTTTGAATATATAAGTTTGGTTGTCATGCCAATATATACAGCACTCCCTCCATGTAGGTTGGGTCGCTGAAGTCAAAATTAGACACAAAACACGATGGTGACGGACCAGTCTACCTCCGTCCTGGTTTATTGCTCCCCGTCGTAATCTGTGCCAAATTTTGACCATAAATTTGACTAACAAAAGGTTCATGCATGTCACCAAAATTATATCATTGAAAACCATGTTCAAATACAAATCAAATGATATAATTTTTGTTGACATGCACTAACATTTTGTCAGTTAAATCTTTGGTCAAAATTTAGCACAAATTACAAAAGGGACTAATAAACCAGGACCTAGGTAGTACACCAGGTCGAAGACAGTGATACTACATATAATTAACGCCAAATAAGAGCAAGGGATCACACATGTCATTTACGACTGGAATAAAAATGTCATACACTAATAAAACATTAAGGCCACAAGGCGATGCAGTGATGGTTACAGGAGGCAAGAAGAAAGATGCATCCATCGACGACGTCCACCTCCTCGACTCAGGTCATCGGCCCACCGAACGGTGGCTCAGTAGCAGCGGCTTTCATGGCCAGGTCGACATGCTTTTGAACAATGGCGTCAAAAGATCCCAGCCGCTGGAAGAAGGCCAACGTCTTTCTGTCCTCGCTGGCCTTGTAGTGGCCTATGTAGACGATTTCCTCATAGACGTGGATGTGCAGGTCGACGGTTTCTTGCATGGCGAGGCACTGCATGGCGAGCGCCGTCTCGAGGTGCACATTCTTCGTCGCGACCTCCGGCAGCTGGAGGGCCACCAGTGCTTCAAAGAGTTCGTCACCTTGGAGGCCGATGAGGGTGGCAGGCAATGAGGATCCTAGGCGCGTGGGCTGGAGCAGTACGGCAAGGTCGTCCGCACGCTTCTTGACGGCGGTGAACTTGCGGATGGAGTCGACCATCATATGGCACACGTGAGAGGCGAAGCCGGCGTCGACGAGGGCTATGACGCCGGCAGTCGCCAGCACCATTTGGAAACGCTGCACGGTGCGGGGCTACAGGCCAGCGTCTTGGATGATCCGGCACAGCCGACTGCCGCTTGCGTCCATCGATGCCATGGGTGCTTGTGGCTTTTGGTCACTTGGTCTTGGTCTTGGATTGGAGTGGGCAGTGTTGCGCAGAGACTATGAGTAGATGGATTGGAGTGGTGGGGCACCTTTATGAGAGTCCAAACTGCATTGCATTCACATCATGCTGGCTCCATTCCGCTTCTCCAATTACTTACTCCTACCTCTGCATGCTAATTGAATGCGGAGGCATCATTGACCGTTCAACGTTTCGGGAACTGCTACCCTCTGCCTCATTGGCATTCAAGCCTTATCAACGTAAATGCGTGTTAAAAAGAGACTAGTCAGTAGTAGTATACTCAATACTGTGCACCGCGACCAAGGCTAAGAGGAAAACGAGAGAACTATGTATTTTTTTACGGTGCAGATTCACTCATTTTGCTCCGTATGTACTCATTTAGGGTGTAGTCACTTGTTGAAATCTCTAGAAAGGCAAATACTCCCTCCGTTTTTATTTACTCTGCATATTAGAGTTGACTGAAGTCAAATTTTCATAAAGTTTGACTAAGTTTATAAAAAATAATATAAACATTTATCATAACAAATATATATGATGTGAAAGTACATTCAATATATTTGTATAAACTTGGTCAAAGTTTATAAAGCTTGACTTTTACCAAAGCTAATACGCGGACTAAATAAAAACGGAGGGAGTATTTAGGAACAGAGGGAGTAGTCCCTCCTTTCCGGTTTACAGGGCTATACTATTAAGAGCAAGTATAATAGTGGGCTTATAGACTGCTTACATGGCAATTCTGTCTCATGCAAGAGCCTGGCTATATGCGTGCTCCAAGGCTCCGCACCACGCCCCACCCCTACACAAATACTGCCACACGAGTGTTCACAACTGCCACGTTTGGGTTGCGCTTGGCTCTTCGCCTCTTCGAGAAGACGAACAATGATGTTACTACTTCTACAGTATCGAATCAACTGTTGCATGTCCGTCCACCGCGTGCGGGAGGGATAGCTTGTTGTAGTAAGCAAAAGCATGTCCTTGTCTGCGAGCCACCGCGTGCATGGGCGAGGGAGAGGGCGTGTAGTAGTAAAATCAAGCTTCTCCTCGTTGTATGAGTTGACGTGACACATCATAGCATTGGCCCCACATGCTTGCCTCTAAACTTGGCTAAAAGACCCGCAGTGTACAATATATTTGCTGCAACCTCTAACATTTACCCCACCACAAATTAAAATATATATTCCTGTCTTGACCAGATGAGCGTGCAAACTACAATCACCAGGATGACAGGTAGGGCCAGAAGATTATTTTAATCAAAAAATGCTTCGAGACGGCCTCATAGCATGGAGCCGACTCCAACGATTTTAAGCTTAGAGGCACGGTACACGCTATCCTAGACTATGTCACTATACTACCTCCCCTACACATGAAACTGCCACACGAGCGTCCGGGTTGCTCTTGGCTCTTCACCTCATCGGGAAGTCGAACAATGATGGTACTACTGTAGTGGAGTACTACTAGTATGCTTCTGGTCCACCGTGTGCGGGAGGGAGAGCGTGTAGCGAAAGCTTCTCCTAGTCCTGCGAGACACCACGCTCATGGGCAAGGGAGAGGGCATTGTAATCAAACTTCTCCTTGTTGTACGAGTTGACGCGACACATCAAAGCAGTGCACTCGATATATTTCAATAATTTGCGTTTATCGATGCATTAATTACAACGCATGCATGCATGCCGTGACTTTCCTTTTGATACTTGCATGTGTTGATTTAATGCACCTTGAAGTAGTATGAATATGTGATGGTAAAACTTTGTAATGCCCTGGCCCTAAAGCACGAGATGGTTGTGCATGAGGAGGGTGAGATCATGCCAATGGAACAGGACCCGACGATGGAGCTCTCTATGGTCTCTATGGACCTCACCTTGCTCCACTGCCCCTTGTGCCTCCGCCCCTTGAAGCCTCCAGTGTATGAGGTTCGAATACACCTCGTCCGTTTGGCTGATTGAGCAAGGTGCAGGTTTCTTGATTGATGTGTTGTTCGATTGATTTGTGCAGTGCAAGGGAGGGCACCTGGCCTGCGCAGACTGCCGCGATGAGCGCCCCGGGAACCAGCGGCAGTGCCAGAAGTGCGAGCGCGACGGCGGCTTCGACGTGTGGAACACGGTGATGGACACCGTCCTCTCCTCGGTGAGGGTGGAGTGCCCGCACTAAGGCTGTGGGCTCTACGTCACTTACCACAAGCTCGCCGATCACCAGAGCGTGTGTCCGCTCGTGCCCTGCAAATGCCCCGTGCCCGTCTACGGCTACGAAGGCCCGCCGCCGGCGCTCTCCCACCACATCAGCATCGTGCATCCCATGCCCGTACATAGGATCCAGTACGGCAAGGTGCTCTAGCTGTAAGTGCCAGTGTCGGAGCCACGGCTCTTGCTGTTCGCGGAGGAGGATGGCCGCATGTTTTTCTTGGTCGGTGGCATGCTCGACATCGGCGCACCTATCGTCGTGTCGGTCATCTGCATCAGAGCGGGGGCGTCCCCACTACGCGGCCAAGCTATGGGCAAAAGGCCCGTCGGGGGAGCCCAAAGGCAGGACCGATGCAGTCAAGGTGGAAATCGAGGTGACAAGCAGCAAGGATCCCGGCGACGTCGCCGTGCAGGAGCTGACCTTCTTCACAGTTCTGCCCAAGCTGCTGGCCGGGGCTGGGTTGTCGAGGACGGTGTCCCTCCACATTCAGATTGACAAGCTCACCTCCTAAATGATTCTACAATGCCTTCTGTTTATCTTAGTAATATGCTAATATAGGGGTTAGCTCGGTCTACTTTAGCTTAAGAGATGGTGGGTTTTAGTGGCGATGCAGCAATTACTTCGACATCAGATCAGCTGTTAAAGTAATTTCCAACAGTCAAATGGATATTTTGTGTCTGTTGGATATAAAGATCCTTTGGGTAAGAAGTATAAGCTGCTTATATGCTTGTTTGTTCAGGAAGTGTTGCATACTTGTGCGAGTTGACGCGACACATCAAAGTAGTACTACTACTAGTAGTACTCACCCGACTGCGCACCAAGCAGACGAAGCTCGTGTCGTGTTGGTGACGTGTGCGGCCCGCACATTAACCAAAACCTCGCACCTCCAGCTTAGCCTCCGCATTTTAAACTTCTCAATCTCAAGGCCAAGGAGCAACAGGAACCTATGATAGAGCCAATCGGATGGTTGAGAACACCAATTCGTAGCTACAGATGCGTGTGTGAGAGAGGACGAGTGTGTGCGTGCACCTCTTCTCTTCGTGTATAACGTACTAAACTCATAGTACAAGTGTATGTGGGTGGCATCGACCTAGGGAGCTAGAGATGGTGCATGCGAGAAGTCCCGAGAGACTAGGTGTGTGCGTGGGAAAGAGGGAGAGAGATGGTATGTGTCGATGTAATGCGTGTGAAAAAAAGACTAGTCTATAGCTCGCCACGAGGCTATTCCTGTCGAACGCCCCAATAACCATAAGATATGTATCCGACGGTGCCGGTTATTGCACGTACACAACAGTAGAAAAAGAAGTACCATGGCATATTACAAAACTACTACACCACAGCCGAGAACACGTGCCCACGTTATGCCATCCGGGAATAGTGCCGCACTTCGAAACTAGAACCGTCAATAAATTTTGAGCTTGTGTCTCGTCACATTCCAAATTACTACCACGCTATATTTAATTGCAAACCTGCTCACACCGATCACAACCTAAACGGTTTCCCACTTACGAGCGTATTAGTACTCGGTTATAAATACTACTATGCCAAGATGACTGCACATTCCTCCTCAACTCCTCATCCACAAAAACAAACAAGTCATTCAGCATCGTTCCCTTGCGTCTACCACGGCCAGCGTGAGTTCTGGGTCGAGAGATTACCACCAGGGAGAGGCGAGCATGGAAGTAGAAGCACGAGAGATGTCCCACCTCACCGCAAAAGCAGCCGACATGTCCCGCCAGGCGGCAGTAGCAGCACAGAGGTCCCGCCGCGCTGCCGAAGTAGCACGGAGGTCCCGCCGTGCCGTCGATGCAGCAGACTGGTCCGGCCGCACCGCGGAAGCAGCAAAGATGTCTGCCACATCGCGAATGCAGCAGAGATGTCCTCCCACACTGCGGTAGCCTGGGAAAATGTCTCGCTGGCAGGCGAGGACTCTTACAGGTGCATGCATGTGATCGTCCATAGCCAGATGGATCAGGTCTCCGGCTGGGCGAGGTTGCAGGACGACATGAAAGCCTCGTTTGAACAGGCTACCGGCGTCATCCGGCAACTAGGGGAGGGCAATGCGAAGCTCTGGGCCGAGCGCGACCTGCTGAGGGCGAAGATCGCCGAAAGGGCGAAGCAGGCGGAGGAGACCGCTGCCTTGTTGAAGAGGATGGCGTCATCATCAAGAAACTTATGGACGAGAATGCCATGCTCCGCATCGAGCGTGAAAGGCTGGTGGAGGAATCCGTGGATGCTGCCAAGCAGCGTATTAAGGACATGAAAATGATGAAAGAGATCATCGCCCCTTGCCACGAGAACTAGTCTCCATGACCTGCAGCGCATCAAGAAAGTAGAGATCAGCGAGCCAGATCGTTGTATGCGTCTTCCATCTTCTTTTGCCCTTGTGTATTTCGGGCATAGCCGCATGTGGCTTTTTTAATTATCTTCCTAAATATGTAAGACAATTATTATCCACTGTCGTCCTTATATATTCATCAGTCTTGCTATAAGTCACAGTAGATGCTATATAGGTCCGTCGGATCTTACATCAAGATCCACGCAAAATTTTCTTTTCATATTTTCTTTTCTCTCTCTTAAATCCCAGTCGAGTGAGACATAGCCACGCCATTAAACAGGGGCTCGGGCTCCATTAATGGAGACCTTGGGAGAGAGGTGGGTGGCAGATGGAGGTCAAAGGGCTCTCCTCCCGATAAGCACGCGCAAGGGTCTGATCGCACGCCTCCCGCACTCAAATGGCTACCCTGCATGGCGCCTCCTAGCTAATAAAAAAAGGGGACACGTGGCGGCACGTCAATGGTAAGTAGAACGCCCATGGTTTCAATAATATGTGTGTTTCCAATTGTAACATGACAGCACTTGTTCCAAAATGACTTTGTTGATTGTTAATGTGTGCGCCTTCGCAAATCGGACAGCAAAATTACCACAACATGTTGGTGCCATGTCATGACACCAAGCCAAGTTTCATGATTTTCATGCGTGTTTTGGATTTACAGGAATTAAAAAACCAAGTTTCTCAATGTTTCCGGCTGAGCCACGACGCCCAGATGTTTGAATTTTATTCCCATTTCTTGCATGGGACCTAGAAATTTACCCGAGGACACACATGTGATTTTTCAACCAACTTTGGTGCACTAGAGCATGTGCTTGTAGTTCAAATTTGAATTATGCATATTAAATGACCAGAAACTCAATTAATGTATAAAAAAGGCCAAACGAACCCGGAATAATTCCAAAATTTAACACGACACTCATATAGTTCTATGTTGCCTCTGTAAACAAAATCAAGGGGGGGTAGCGTATATCGTTTCGCACACAAAGGTGACATGTTCCCTCTCAGAACCACGAGCCTTCTTGAGAGAAGCTCCGGTTTGCAAGAAGCTTATACCAAAACTTGTTCAATTCAGCCAAATTTTTTACCACAGCATGTTAGTACCATGACATGACACCATGCCAAGTTTCATGATTTTCAGGCATGTTTTGGATTTACAAGAATTTTAAAACCAAGTTTCTCAATGTTCTCGGCCGAGCCACGATGCCCAGATGTTTGAATTTCATTCCCATTTCTTGCATGGGACCTAGAAATTCACCCGAGGACACACATGTTATTTTTCAACCAACTTTGGTGCACTGGAGCATGTGCTTGTAGTTCAAAATTGAATTATGCACATTAAATGACCAGAAACTCAATTAATGTATAAAAAAGGCCAAACGAACCTAGACTAATCCCAAAATTTAACATGACACTCATATAGTTCTATGTTGCCTCTGTAAAGAAAATCAAGGGGGGGGCAGCGTATATCATTTCGCACACAAAGGTGACACGTTCCCTCTCAGAACCACGAGCCTTCTTGAGAGAAGCTCCGGTTTGCAAGAAGCTTATACCAAAACTTGTTCCAATTCGGCCAAGTTTTTTACCACAGCATGTTAGTGCCATGACATGACACCATGCCAAGTTTCATGATTTCCAGGCGAGTTTTGGATTTACAGAAATTTAAAAACCAAGTTTCCCAATGTTCTCGGCCGAGTCACGACGCCCAGATGTTTGAATTTCATTCCCATTTCTTGCATGGGACCTAGAAATTCACCCAAGGACACACATGTGATTTTTCAACCAACTTTGGTGCACCGGAGCATGTGCTTGCAGTTCAAATTTGAATTATGCACATTAAATGTCTAGAAACTCAATTAATGTATAAAAAAGGCCAAACGAATCCAAAATAATTCCAAAATTTAACAAAATGTAAACTTAATTAATATCTTCTCTATGTGGGGCATTTAATAAATGTTCATTATATATGTTTTCTACCCTATTCAAATTTAGTAGATATGACAGTTTGATGCTCCCACATGATCTATTATTGACACTATAGCGGATGTTGATACCTATCAACTACCATATCCTAAAGGTTAAAACAGGTACATAATCATCTTCTCTGTTTTGCACAGTGCACTACCAACCCCTAACGATGATGCACATTAAACTGTTGATACAAGTTTTATGTAAACCAGTGGCTTAAAGTTGATTTTCATATTGTTTGAAATTGTGTCAATAAAGATTTTTTTAAGAATATTGTTTGCTGATGTTGCCGGATATGTGTATGAAAGATGCTTTTTTTCCCTCCTGTTGCAACGCACGCGCATGTTTTGCTAGTGTATAAAAAAGGCCAAACTAACCTGGAATAATTCCAAAATTTAACAGGGCACTCATATAGTTCTATGTTGCCTCTGTAAAGAAAATTAGGGGGGAGGCAGCGTATATCATTTCGCACACAAAGGTGACACATTCCCTCTCGGAACCACGAGGCTTGTTGAGAGAATCTCCGGTTTGCAAGAAGCTTATACCAAAACTTGTCCCAATTTGGCCAAAAATTATACATATGAAAACAAGGTTTAGATTATCCCAAACATCTCGCTACCTAGACCAATGTACTGTGATTTGAATTCAACATAAAATGGATACAAATATTTGAATTGGAGATCGTATGGTACATGTAGTTCATAGTGAAATATGATTACTGCTATATGCATGTTTTCTGTTATCAAGATAATATTTAAATGATGGTATAACTTGACAACAATCGTATTCAAATAAGGAAAATTGTTTAAATTTAGTCCATATGGTAGACGACAATATATATGTTCATAGGGTGGAGTAAAATGTTCATATAAGATGGAAGATCAAAATGTAGGACTACATCCATTATAAACCACAAGGTCATCTAACGATATATTCGAATTCAACATAACGTGGATTCAAAAATTGAAATTCGAGATCCTGGCATTTGTAATCATATAAAAAGGGACATGACTCTTTCTTGTGGTGGGAATTGATTTGTTTTTTGTTGTTGTTGAGGGAAGTGCGGATTGATTTGGTACTGTACAGGGTAATCTTGTTCTCCCGATTTTTTTTACATTTTTCTTATAGTTTTTTCAATGGCATTTATAGCAATATAGTAAAAGGGGACATGACTCTCTTGTGTCTTGTATGAATTGTTTTTTTTTGTACACGTTAAGTTTGTTCTACCGAACATGGAATCCGCGCCTTGTTATCCCAAAATTTTCAAGCTCGAGTATCTTTTGTCTCTTCTGCTGTGAATCTCCCACCTCTTCAACCCGCGCCGCACCTTGTTATCCTAAAATTTTGACGCGCGCGAAAACTCCCTCCTCATCCGAAATCGGTCTTGCAGCCCAGACACGCGAAATCCCCCTTCTACCCCTCAGCCGGAAATGCTGCCTCGACGTCGCATGGTCAAAACCGGTAGGGGTACGTTCATAACTTACCCTTCATTTTGGACAAGCGTGTCCCTAAGCCATGGCTCCCCCTACCTTCCCCTTCGTCCTCCCCCCATTCGTACACCGAGGCCACCAAAATCCGCAAAACCCCACGCTCCTCTATCGGCCTCCCGACTGCCGCCCAGCCAGAGACTCTTCCCTGACAATGTCGTCCACCGCAACAGCTCGCCGTCCCTCATCCACTGCACCAGATGAGGATCCATTGTCGATCTCGTTGTCCCACCGGATCAGCCGCCCCGTCCTCCACCTCCAAGGAGCTGCCCTGACATTCGCCTCGTCTATCGCGCCACCTCCATCCCCACAGCGCCGTCTTGACCTACCCCACCGAAATTGCAGCACCCTCACCAATTCCTCCGATGAAGCCGAGGCCTACTCAGCGCCACCAAGGAGGTTCTGCACTCACCACTGCATTTTATCTTTTATTTGATCTAACGGGGCTGCCGGTGCTCGATACCGAGCAGCCATGGCGGGTCTCCATCGACGGCGCCGTTGCCGGCCACTTCATCCATGGTGTCTCTCCCCCATGTCGTTGCTTCCTCGACGGCGACTTCCACACCAGCACTAGCTGCTGCTGCTCCGGCTCTCCCTCGCGCTGCTGCTGCTCCGGCTCTCGCTCACGCTGCGGCTATGTTCTTGATGTCGGTCGCGCTGCTGCACTGCTTTTGCTTTCGTCTCGTTCATGCTACTGCTCTTCTCTACTATTGCTGTCGGTCGCGCTGCTGCTCCGCTCTTGCTCTCGTTCGTGCTACTGCTCTGCTCTTGCTCTCGCTCACGCTGCTGCTGCTGCTGCACCACCTCCAACAGCTGTAGGAGTTGCTGCTTTAGCACTCACTCGCGGTGCTGCTGCACGAATTGCTCTCTGCTAGTGCGTTCCCTACTCGAGCGGCTACTGATTTAGATCACTGCTTCTCTGCTACTAGTGCTCGAACGCCCTAAACTTCTATTGCAATGCTCTGCTACTAGTTCAATCAGTTTCGACAGTAAAATTCAGTTTCGACTGTAAAGTTCAGTTTCTTCAGTTAAGTTCAGAGTGAACAGTATTTACAGCATCTGTCGGAGCGGCCGTGGCACGGCTGATGCATTTTACATCTAGCACTTTTTGGTGATGTATTTTACATCATCTATCGCAGATGATATTAGAGTCCCACTTCAGATTAACATTGTTTGTCTTGTCCTGCTTCAGCCTCGCTGTCGTACACCTCACCGGAGCTGCTCCAACGACGGAACCGTCCATCACAGTTGAGCAGTACCCCCGGCGCCGTATCCAGAGGCCTCAGATCTTCTTCCCTGCCTTCGACAGTCACACCAGCATCACCATCCTCCACGTCCAACCCAATGATGCTGAGGTCGACAAGGCTATGCCAAAGAGGTTGTACACTCGTTGCATCACTTTGTTACTCTGTATTCATGTCGATCCCTCAGGGATCCTTTGGTTCAAAGCAGTTGCAAATCTAAAAATAAATGAATCGTGGTCACAAAGTTAACAGGGAGAAAACTAAATGCTCTTTTGAACCACGATTTTAATCGGTTTAGCAAGATAGCCATTATATGATACTAATCTGGACCAAATCTAAGCTCACAAAATATTTTGAGGGCAGGCTTCAGCCTGTTGAAGATGCCTACTAGAATCACCACTGGTTCAAAGAAAAAGTGAAGGAAAACATAGGAATTGGAAACTTTACTATGGTACTACTATTCGTGCATTTGGTTGGAAGGAATGGAGCAAAGCAAAACTGGAGGATTTTTTTTCCTTTGGTGTCTCTTTCAAAGAAAAAATGTAGGAATTTTAATATCCACTTGGACGTCCTTTTCAAATTAATATGCATGAAGAACAGGACTAATTGCATTACTGGCATAATAAGATTCTTATTTTTTCATTTTCACATGGTTTGACTTTAATTTGACCATGTTTCTCCATTCCTGTGTTCTTCCAATTCATGTGAACCAAACACCCAGGTTGACAGAAATCTTATGTTTGCAAATGCTCTGTTTTGCACATGCATTCCTATCCTATTCCTATGTTTTTCCTGTCCCTGCGTTTATAGAATCCTCCAATTCTAAGGAGCCCTTACAGATTTACTTCATTTTCAGATAGGTGTCAAAGAAAACTCTGTGTGTTATGTCCTGCTCCTGCCATGCTGTCATCCACCCCACCTGAGGTGCACCATCAACGGAAGCATTCACTGCAGCAGAGGTTCCCCCTGCAGACTTTCTTTCACCACCTCAGATCATCTTCCCCATTGCCGGCAGCCACGCCAACTGCATTACCATCATCGACTGAGCAGATGAACCTGAGGACTACACAGTTTCGGAAGAGAGGTCGCACTCTTTCGTGTCTACTTACGTTATACATTGGTTATTATTACCTGCTACTTTATCGTCCTGCTCACCTCTTAGACTCTGAGTCATTTCCAAACTAATGTTCAAACTTGAGTTTTAAAATGCCTGTGGGGCACATATCGAGGCAGCAATGAATAGTATCTATCTACTATCTGGTTCATCTAAGGTCTTCTATGTGGTTCATGTTGGGTGGGCAACAAACAGTAGATGATCCATCGTCTATCTTTTTAAACTGAAGCTATAATCTACCTGCTATCATTAGTTTTGGATCTATCCACTCATTTGCTACCATCAGTCTTGATTTCTGCATGCACCCCTTAGGCCTTACATAATCTAACTATGTTTTTTTTATTATGCATGTCAGTTATTGTACACAATCGTACTGAACATGTAGAGAAAAAGAGAAGACCGTTGCGTGGGAATATAATGTCATGCAGATGCCACTCCATGGTGGGCGAAGTGGGCCCCCCTCCCGCCATTCCAGATTGTATTCAAGAGAAAGATAACTGTTCAGAGGGGGATTCAGAGGGAGCCGACCACTCCTATTTACCCCCTGAGGTGTTTGCTCTAACCTGGCATGCTGATGTTGGTCATATCATGCATATGGTGCCTCGCATTGCTTACATTATACATCTTATATGTCATCAGCTTAGTTTAGATTTGCTTTGTGTGAATGCCACCTGTCTGGTTTCTATATCATACACCCACCATTCCTAAATATTTGTCTTTTTAGAGATTTCAACAAGTGACTACGTACGGAGCAAAATGAGTGAATCTACACTCTAATATATGTCTATATACATCCGTATGTGGTAGTCCATTTGAAATCTCTAAAAAGACAAATATTTAGGAATGGAGGGAGCATATGGGAATTATGCAATGCCATCTTCTTTAGCCAGGCATCATATACGTGAATCATGCAATGCCATCCTGTTTAGCCAGTCATCGTATATGTGAATTGTATCGTGCCATATTTTTTTTCATAATGTATTCCATTTGTCAACAATGTTTATACATTCATCTACTCTTCCTGTGCATCAGCCATTTGAGTCGGTCATGGGAAAAATCTGGAGTGAAAACAAGGTCTTCTGAGCAGTGCTACTTGTCGATGCAGATTTATTACTGGTTACAGATAGCTCCTCATAGGAGGATTCAGAGACAGATGACCAGTCGTATCCCCCCCCCCCCCCCCCCCCCCCCCCCCCCCCCCCCCCCCCCCCCCCCCCCCCCCCCCCCCCCCCCCCTTGCCATGCCATCTGCTTAGATTAGACATGCTTTGTGTGAATGCCTCCTGTTTGCTTTCTATATCAGATATGTGAATTATGCAATGCCATGTTTTTCAGCCAGTCATCATATATGTGAATTATGCACCGCCATGTAGCCAGGCATCATGTATGTGAATTATCTCATGCCATCCTTTTTTTCATTACGTATTCCATTTGTTGACAATCTGTGTATATTGAACTACTCTTCATGTGTATCAGCCATTTGAGCCGGTTATGGAAAAATTTGGAGTGAAAACAAGGTCTTCAGAGTAGGCAATGGTACCTGTTGAAGCATATATCTCGATGGTTACAGGTAGCTCCTCAGAGGAGGATTCAGAGACAGATGACCAGTCCTATATCCCACCTGAGGTGTATGCTCTAATTTGCAATGTTTATATTTCTCATATCATGCATATGGTGTCTTGCATTGCTTAGTTTAGACATCATATGCACAATATTCAATTCCATCTGCTTAGTTTAGAGATCATACATGCCAGTGCCAGCTGCTTAGTATATGAATCAATTATGTCAATTATATCATGCCATCCTGTATACTTAGACAACATGTATGTGAATTATTTCATCCCAACCTATTTTAGAAAGACATCATATAGTTTTGTCATGTCATCCTGTTTAGATACTCATCATATATTGAATTATGCCATTATATCCTGTTAAGTTATCCATCATATATCTGAAACTGTGTCATGCTATCCTGTTTAGTTAGCCATCATATATGTGAAATTGTGTCATGCTGTCCTGTTTGGTTAGACAACATATATGTGAATTACCACATCTGTCTATCATACAATGTATGTACGTTCAGTTTCTTTTCTTGTTTATCAGCCATTTGAATTGGAGGGGTGATGGCAGTATCTAAGGGAGCAAAAACCCGTTCTTCACAAAAGACGGTGCTACCCATCGATGCAGATAGAACCATGGTTGTACTGGCCCATGAACTAGCCCCACCACACATAATCAAGACTCTTCCAGATTGCACACTTACACCGTTGGACAGAGAACCAGCTACAACCCATCTAACCCCAACCCCAGCGGATAGTAACCCACTTCTAGTTGACACAGCACCATGTCCACCACAGAGTACCCCCACACGAGCAGTTTGTAAAGCAACTGCAGTGCCCAAAGCACGAAGACCACCACAGCAAACCCAAACTCCACGTTTAAAGCAGAAGAGCAATTGTTCTCAGGTCAGATTCCGTAGCTATGGTCCATACTCCTTTGCTGTTGCATCACTGTATTTACTCATACCAACTACTTTTGAATTTGAAGGATCCAATTGAAACTCCAATGGCGCAACAGGTATGTTTTAAATCTATTTCTTTAACTAGATTGTTGTTCTAACTTCTTGCTCTATGTTGATTTCAGTTTCAGTTGTATAAACAGTTATGTTCTCATGTGATGCACATTACAAGTGTTGCCAGTGCTGTGTAGTTTCTCACACTTATATTCTGTCTATGCTGCTGTGTCTTAAAAATATATGATTTGAACTGTGTCTCTATCTTGATTTGGCAACATAAACTAGAATGATATGGACAATACAGTGACCATAGTACATAGATATATGTTTGTTTCATGTTGTTATCATGTCCACCTTACTACTGAACTGGTTTACCAAAATGAGTTTCGTATACTACATGCTAAACCTGTGATGTGTCTGCTTGTTTCTCTTGTAGAATGAGAACAGAATATTGGAGAAGAGCACCCCACTATGCAATGGTAGAGAAAGTAATGTAGATAAGGTTCAAGATAGTGAGACAACCCTGTTGGTCTCCAAGAAAGGTGATAAAAACGATCTTATAGATAGTGAGACAACCCCACAGTCCTGCGTTGATGTGGTGTTCGAGTTACTGGCTAGTACCGTTGGCACAAGCTCTTCGAACTCGCTGCCTGAATCACTTCGGCTTCTTCAGTCTCAGCTACAAGCTGAAAGGCATCAGTCAGCTGTGCTGCGGCAAGAAGCCGAAGGACTGAGGAAGTCCCTGCAGAATTCAGATGCATACTTTCTGGTGCAATAGCAAGCGCTGGAGGATTTAAGCACCAAACAAGAGAAAGTTAATAAGCTTGCTAAGCATCTTGCCAGCATTATGGGTACCTAGGATATTGTTTCTGGAGCTCTTCTGAAGTGGTTTCAGTTTTGGACTTGTTTTGCTGCGGCGTTTATTTGCACTAGTCGCCAACTTTGACAACCAGTGTATGTGATATGCTGCTTTGTTCCCTATATTTGCACTGATGGCGAACTTTGATGCCCAGTGGATGTAATATGTGTAATAGCTGTGATAGCCTAGCGTAAGTTGCTTGCTTATTTATTTCCTTGTTGTCTTGTTTATTTGTTTGCTTGTAGTCAGTGCAGTTCTTTTTCCGCGGTTTGCTAGTGGCCGCAATAACCTATTTTTTTAAACTAGGCCACAATAACCATGGGCTACGTATTTACTCTAGTGACCATGGGCCACCTACGGGCCGTAGAAATAATGGGCCTTCTACGGGGCGTAGCATCAATGGGCCTTCTACGGGCCGTATGATCGATTGGCCAAACATGGGCCAATAACGGATCGCATTATGGGCCGTAAACGGGCTAGAGTTGGAATTGTCCGTTCATGGGCCGGCCATAATGGGCTGTCGTTAATCGGCCGTATTTGATGACGCTATGAAAATGGCCCAATGGATTAACGGGCCACAAATGGGCCGACTGTAACCACGGGCTGAATTTGGCCCACAAGCAGAAAAAGCCAGTAATGGGCCGTAAGTAACCGAATGCTGGAAATGAGCCCAAGAATAAATGGGCCCTGAGAAGGCCAAAAGATAACACGGGCTGGAAACGGCCCAATGGAATAATGGGCCGTTAATGGGTATAAAGTGATACACTGTTCATTACGGGCCAGTTTCACCATGGGCCGTTAATGGGCCAAGAGTTACAAAGGGCCTCATATGGGCCGAAAGACGACATGGGCCATACATGGGCCAGAAGTTACAACGGGCTGGAATCATATTGGACGGCCCAAATGATGCTACTGGGCCTAATTCTGATAGGCCATAACGGGCCGTGAGTTAGCGGGCTGTAAATGGGCTATATGCGAACAGGCCGTTAACAGGCTTTCCATGGGCCGGCCCGCTACCTTTTGACCAAGTCAAATGGGCCGGCCTTTTCACAGGAATGGGCCTCTGTTGGGCCGTGCCACATGTCGACGTATCATAGGCGCCTTCGGTCCAATGAGTGGATGACATCTGTCCCAACAGTGAGCCAACACGTGGTTCCTCTGGCCATTGAGAATTTTACACGTGGAAAATCCCCATTGGTCCGGGCTGTTAACGGGTTATCGGATCCAAACCGGAACCCGATAGCTTAACGGCGACCCGTTATGGTGGATGCCACGTGTCGGTTACCCTTGACGAAAGCAATTCTATGACGCGCAATTTATCGTCATGGAAGTGGACACTTTCGTGATGATAATTTTGGTAATGTCATGGAACACTTCTACGACAGCACAGGTATGACTATCTTGATTCTGTCATAAAATCGTCATGGATGTACATGCATGACAGAAAACATGACCTACTGTGACAAACACGTATCATCACGAAAGTGTATTTTTTTTGTAGTGCAGGCGGGCGCCAGTGGGCGCAGAGGATCAGGTTTCCTCTTCGGTGCTAAGGAGGCAAGCACAGGCGCGGAGTCCCGAGGAATCAGCAAAAGGTTCCCATTCCCATGCAACGAGACCAAGACCGTCAGGACGGCAGGACGGATGTCATCACCGAGCCAACCACAGCGTCACAGCCAGAAGCTTTGCAGGAGAAGACCACCTTTTGTCAGGATAAGATGTACTACTAGTCCCCGTTCAAACTGGCCACAGTGGAATCCCTTCCCGCCTATGTTTTGGGGGAAGAGGACCAAGGCCACTATAAATATAGGTTAGCCACCACCATGGACGGTATCCAAATCCGGTCGACTCATTCCCTCACCAGAGCAGACCTCGAGAGGTTGTTCTTCCCTTGTACTAGTTCACCCTCAGCCCCTCGTGAGGTAAATCCACCACAAAGCAGGAGTAGGGTCTTACACCGCAAGGTGGCCCGAACCTGGGTAAACTGCTGTGTCCATCTTCTTCCTTGTTCATCGAGCTAGGTCATGGGACGACGGGTTGGTTGGCCAGAAAGGTTGAGTTCTTTGCACATGCCCCAGAGTTCGAACCTTTCTTGGGTCTACGAAGCCCTGAATCCGACAGATCTGCCCACACTATGTACGGCAGCGAGGAAGAAGGAGTCGGAGGCCCTCCTGCATTGCTGTTGGGTGAAAGAGAATAGCGGTGCCGGTAGTGGATTCCCTCCCTCACCGACGACGACAGCGTTAAGCCTACTTCCCTTCCCCAGTAGACGGGATCCTGCCAGCTCTTTGACCAGCAGTGAGAAGAGAGAGAGAGAGAGAGAGAGAGAGAGAGAGGCCAACGCAGTCTTGTTTAGATCTAGAGAGGGTGAGAGAGTGTGAAGAGATCAACTACAAGCGCTGAGGCTCCAGCATGTATATATATATAGTGGAGAGAGAGTGTCAAGGGAGCAAACCCTAGAAAACAAGCGCCGAGGCTGCAGCGTATATAGTTGGAGTGGTCTTCTTTTTCTCTCCATAAAATCATTTTAAATTGTGCATGAAATAGAACTCTTTAACATAGTGAAGAAAAATACTAGGGCAATGCTAATACGTGAAGAAAATTTAACGCTCGAAGGAGTCAACTCACAATTAACGCTGCACGCCTCTCGGTCGCACTTACTATCATTCACGTCTGGTACACGACCCTCCGAAGTGAACAACAACTGAACCACACACGGTCAAAATATCGGAAAGGTGGGCTGCACCATCCTCCAATTTTAAATATTTTTGAGAAATTCAATTTTAATTACTTTGTATGTACATTTTGCTCTCTTCCAATAATTTTGGGCACTTGTATTCGGCCTAAGTCAGTGTGCCACCATATCTCGTACTACTACCTCCATCCAGGTTTTTACGCCACGTCATATATTTTTTGTCAAAAAGTTTGACCAAAATTTTTTAACTACTCCCTCCTTTCCGGTTTATAGGGCTTAAATTTCAAATCTCGTCAACCAAGGCAGATGATGAGTGGAGAAATGTACTCCGTCTCATAGTTTACAAAATTACTCAAACTTTAATCTGCATTAATTACAATATATTCATGGATGACCACTAAATGAGTAGGAATGGTTACATGCACTGGTTGGTTTCTTTTAATCCTTGCATGCATCAATTTAATGCACCTTGGAATGTGAACATGTGGTGGAAAGAAGTGAAAATAAGACTGTATAATATGTTAAAACAAAGAAAATGAGATGAGCCCAATAAACCAGAAAGGAGGAAGTAGTAAACTGCTAATACATGCCAACAATAAATAAATATTATTGGCTTCTTTTTTATGTGTTCTAAATGCTTTTATATTTCTTTATGGAGTATTTTTAATCAAATTTTGCCAACATAATTAACTAGTGGCAAAATTCAGAACCAACGTAATTAATACGGCCACCGGCGGTCTGCACACATTTCTTTTCTAGCACATTTCTTTTCATCAACGACATTTTGATACAGGGAAGTACATTCACCAATTCTTTGCTAGGAGAGCAAGACCAAAGAAACAAGAACCACAATTAGACATTTTAAAAGATATCCAATTTCCATAATTGCTCCCACTAATTGTATTAATATCTTGTCTATGTCTTCATTGTTGATCTGTGGCTTCTTGAGCTTGCACACTTCTTTCTTCTTCGATTCTAAAGAACTAGACGTTGCTTCACATCTAATATCATCTCTAGTCTTATCTCTAGCCTCTATTCTAGCAAGGAGTACACGAGCATCTACCAAATTTTGTGCTATCAATAGATCGATGTATTATTCTTCCCAAAACCAAAACTTGCATCCATCCTACACACAAGTTTGAGTATAAGCTGCCTAACATGCGCCGCATAAGGGAGCACAGTCGAATAAAAAGAAGTACTACACACCTTATGTTTTTCGCACTTGATGAACACCCATCCAGGATTTTCTGGCGTGGTCGAAATGCGGCGCAGGACCTGCCATGGGCAGCCATCACACTTTATGAGCGGCAACGGTGAACCGACTAGCCGCTGGGCCAGGGCCGAGCCCGGATAGTGGCCGGACATGTCTTTGCCAGCGATCTATGCCGACGGGATAGATCCGATCGGCTAGAGGCGGATACAGTACCTGCACGTGACATGGAGGCATTTCCATTGTTGTGTGACCCGGTACCCGAACAATCCATGGCAAGGCGCAGTCGCAGGTAGCTGGAATGCTCCAAATCCGGCAGCCACGTGCGTCAAATCCTGTGGTCGGAGATATAGCGGTTGACCGTCGGCGCTGGGACGAGAGAGGCACCGATCCGGCCGTCGCGCTGTTGTCGGCTGGGCAATAGTGCGAGGCAGCGACTGTGTCTCCGACGGACGTGTGTGTACCTCTTCTCTTCTAGTACGTACTCCATTTATCTCACTTCATGTGGCTTCCCACTCCCACGATATTCCTATTCTATGATCCTGTGTGTGCGTGTGTGTGTGTGTGTATTTTTTTAACAGCGTGTGTATGTTAGAGAGAGCGACACATCGACCTATAGAGAGATGGTGTGTAGTACTACGAAGCCGTGAGAGTCGGTGTATCCTCTTGTTTTCGGGCGTCCAGTCGGGATAGCTGCCACGCCCGCTCCTGACCACCCTGGCCCACCCAAGGCACCTCCATTGCCCGCGCGCGCTTCCCACCCGAAAAGAATTGGTGCCGCATTCATGCCCGGGCAGAGCGGACGTGACCTCTCACTGGCACATGCGTTGAAGGGAGAAGTAGTTTCAACGAAGAGTGATGGTTGCTTCGTCCGTCCAACTTACTGTCGGGTCTATGTGATTTGACGGCTCATTGGTCATTATTATCGAGGTGGTACGACAGTGCTAAGTCTCAGTTGTACTGTACACTTTACTTTGGTGCTTGACACGTGCACCGAATGCTGGATGTTCCACGTTTTGGCGAAAGGAGGTAGAGTGCGAAAACAGCAAAAACACGGCAGCTCGGTGATTACATGGCCCACGTCACACTATCACCATATTTTTTGGACACCGTGCGACACATAACTCTTTAGTACACAGTACTATAATTTCTCAGCGAGATAAAATTGTACAATGCTATGAAGCTTTCAGCTTCTGTTTCATGTATCTTGCGTCCAAGCCTTAAAAAATTGTATCTTGCATCCAAGGTTGCCCTGTTGCAACATTCCATCAAATAAAAAGGTGACTAACATGCATGCTATTGCATCTCAATGATTCACAGATCATAGCCAATATGTAATCCCTCTGTTACAAAATAAGTGTCTCAACTTTAGTACAAAGTTGTACTAAAGTTGATACTTATTTTGGGAGAGAGACAACTAAAGAAAAAAACCGATTCATGCAGTCCCTAGGCCTTGAACCCTAAACCCTAACCAGGCTTTAATTGGCTGGCGACGTCGAACCTTCTGAAGAAATGAAGTTTGCAACTTTTTGACCATCGGATCATTTTGTGCAGTTTCACTAAAATCGAGCTGAGCATCCCTGTGGTAAAGAAATTGAAGAAGTGTGGTTAGAATAAGACTAGTGGGACCAGTTGATGAGACATAAACTCATCACAAATATAGTAGAAGCCAGTAGAAGTACGTGCGGGGCAAAGAAGTAGAGAAATATCCACATGGAGCGATGTGGGCAGCTGGGACAGTGGTGCAAGCCGGCTGTAAAGGAAGTTATACCTGAGGGAGCTAGAGGGCGGCGGGAGGCGGCATCTGCCCACGTCGCGGCAGTGAGAAAGGGACGAAGGCAACCACACCGGCTTTGTGAGAGAGAACGGCGGGGACCCCTGATCGAGACGCGCCGACAGTGGGTTTTCGCAGTCACCGATGGTGACCACATCTACACAAAGCATCCACCCCTTCCCCCCGGTGGACGTGATCCGCCTGGATGTGTGACTAGAGATGTGGCCATAGTCGTTTTGTGCGAGAGAGTGTTAAGAGAGCAACCCCAACAAGCAACCCTGTAGGCTCCTGGCTATGTATATAGTGGAGCGGTTTCTTTTTCTCTCCCTATGAACCTTTTTATATTTCCTACATGCCACTGAAGAAAAAAACTTCATTTATAAATAACGTGGCACCGTTCATGTGTGGTTCTCGACCCTCCATTAAGTTAGTAACTACTACTAGACACGTCAAATTATCACATGGGCTGCATCATCATACAGAAATGAACTCCACCGTGTCACGTGTGTGGTTGGGGAAGACACAAAGAGTGCTACGTGTGTGGGTGCGTGCACCTCTTCACTTTGAGCATGGTTATTAAAAGTATAGCCAACTACTCTACCACACGATTGTTATATAGGCAAAGAGTACAGGCAGTAATAATGACTAATGAGCCGTCAAATCACGAGGCCAACCTTTCCCTATGTTTGACTAAGGAAGCAGCCATCATTTCACTCCTTGTTGAATATCCATGTCAATCACGATGTAGAAATATCATTCGCTGATACAATAGGGCTGGCTCTAAGGCTGGTGATTTTTTTTACTTTGTCTCTTTCTCTTTTTCACTCATTTACTCATTTTACATAGGAGCACGTGTAGAGGATGGTTATTCCTTTCAATGGGACTTCTTCATGGGGTTTAAGACTAAGCAGCTGCAAATATTATTCCCGCTGCCCACCACTCTGAATCGTGACATCTATGATACTCACATTGCAACAATGAGGTCCACTAAGTCTAGCACGTCCTGTAAGAAGAGACTGTCACGCAAAACATACATTCTTGTTGCCTTCTTCCTCATACAGTATGTACTACTAGTAGTACTACTATTCATTCTCCCATATAAACCTTGCGCTTGGCATCTCAAAAATATTAACCTTGCGCTTGGCTCTTCGCCTCTTCGGGAAGTCGAGCAATGATGGTACTACAGTATATAGTTCTGGCTATCTGACACCGAATGAATTGATGCACGTCCACCACATGGGCGAGGGGCGAGGGGCGAGGGAGAGTGTGTACTACTACGTCTGTTTCAATATGGACTACATACGGAGCAAAATGAGTGAATCTACACTCTAAAATACGTCTATATACATTAGTATTTGGAGTATGTACTAGTAGTTCATATTAAAATCTGCTAAAAGACATATATTTCAAACAATATGATAATCTCTCTAACCAAGGTAGGGACGAGGAATATACGTCTAACGGAGGGAGTAGTAAATTTTTTCTCCTCGTCCTGTGAGCCACCGTGTGTGTGGGCAAGGGAGCGGGCGTAGGCGTAGTAAGCAAGTTTCTCCTCGTCCTGCAACTCTGCGAGCCACCGCGCCCGTGGGCGGGGGAGCGGGCGTACTAAGCAAGCTTCTCCTTGTTTTGTGAGTTGACGGGACACATCAAAAGTAGTATAGAGCATCTCCAGTGTATAGAGGCAACCTTGCCTCTAAGGTAGGCCCCACATGGTTTGCCTCTTATCAAATGAAAAAACCACAATGTATAGAGACTCTAACCAGCCTCTAAGGTGGGCCCTAGCAGAAATTTAAAAAGTATTGATTAGCACCACATTTATCCAATCAGTAATATTTCTCTTGTACTTTGTTATGCTTCCTAAGGCTAACAAGTGGGACCAGATGGATTGTTAAATTGTTAGAGGCAGCCTCTAAGGTTAGAGGCGATGCTAGCCAATTTTTTGTTAGAGGCAGTTCATGTATAGAGGCTGCCTCTAAGAGGAGAGAGAGGGCTTAGAGGCAACAAAAAGCATACATTGTGGATGTGCCTACTTTCCGGTCTATGTGGCTCAATCTAAAATCTCCCTAACAATAATAGATGCTGAGTTTTTTTAAAAGGAGGATTACCCCCGGCCTCTGCATCTGGGTGATACATGCAGCCATTTTATTGATTATTCACAGAGACCTTACAAAGTAGTACATCAGGTGGTCTGAAGTAATAGATGCTGAGTGGTGAAATATATTTGTTACTTCCATAGTTCGCAGAAGTACTGAGCATGTGAGATGGTGAATGGAGGGAGTACGATACCATTAGTACTACAGTTCTTTTGGAAGGGTTGTAGTAGTCCCTCCCATTCACATATTCACATTTCAAGCTTCAATAAAAATGTTGCATGCAAGGATTAAGAGAAAACTCAACAATTTATGTACCCCCTCAATCCATATAGGGTATAAAATGCGTTTTTGAGGCTAACTTTGACCACATGTTAGAGCAATAATGTGACATGCAACTTACACAAATCATACCATCGAATTCTTACGTGGTCATTGTACTTCTAACACATGCAAGCTTTGCAATTAGTACATACATGATACGGTAGTAAACACTCACTATCTAGTACTAGTACTAGTTCATTGCTTGGTTTAGATTTGGAATTGAGGCCCATAAACTGGAAGGGAGGGAATATTATTTTCTGGAACCATCCCTATACGGCCATACTTGATGTTTCGGAGAAGGGTTATATGCCTTGCTGCAACAGTACCGTCCAATCTTCACGTGTGGTGTTTTTCTTGGAAAATTATTACGAGAGGATTATACGATGTGTGAAATGATGTGTTGTTCGTGTGTCCAACTTACTATTGGAAAGGCATGGCTTTGAGATGTGACGGCTCATTAGTAGTATTCCTTGCGGTTGTGCACTCATAATTTGGTGCATGGCACGTGGACCTGGATGCTGGATGTCCCACATGTCGAGGAAAGGAAGTTATGTGCTCCTAGAATGGTTTCTCACAATGCTATTGACCTTTCAGCATTTGTTTTTATATATTGTGCTAGTAAATGTAATTTCTCAGCGAGATAAAATTATACTAGTACAATACTATGAAGCTTTCAGCTTTTCTTTCATGTGTCTTGCCTTGAAGGTTTTCTTTTTACAACATTCCAACAAATACAAAGGAAACTAACATGCATGCTAATGCATATCAATGATTCACATATCAGACCCAATATTTACTTCACCCCCCCCCCCCCCCCCCCCCCCCCCCCCCCCCCCCCCCAGAAAAAAAATGATCGATCAGGTCCCTAAGCATGCTTTCATTTCCTGGCCACGATGGACATGTTGGTAGCCATTTTCATGCAGCTCGTTAATGCCCGCCAAGACATGTAGCAGTTGGATTCATGCACCATCCCATCATTTTGTGCAGTTGCACTAAAATGGAGCTGAGCATTCTTGTTGACAAGGATATTGAATAACTGTGATTGCAATAATAGTGGCATTGTTGATGAAACAGGGAAAGTACGCCTGCCGAGCTACAGTACGTTTTAGGCAAATAACTAGAGAAGATCCACATGGAGCGATGTGGGAAGATGGGTGGTGGAGCAAGGTCGGTTCCAGAGGAAACTCTACCTGAGGGTCGTCGGGATGTAACCAGGAGGGCGGCAGCGGGCGGGATCTACCCATACTGCGGCAGCGAGCAAGGAGCAAAGGCACTACCGCACCGGAGCTTTCTTAGAGAGAACGGCGGGTACCGCAGATCGGGATGCACTGGCAGTGGGTTTCCTATGTCGACGCCGGTGACCGGAGGAACGTTGCACATCGTCCCTTTCTACCGGTGGACTGGATCCGGCTGGATGAGGGACCAGCGGTGAGAGAGAGAGAGTGGCCACCGCCGTCTTGTGTGAGAGAGTAGAAGAGACCGACCCCAGAAAGCAAGAATTGAGGATCCTGCCTATATTATATAGTATATAGTATAGTGGAGCGATTTTCTTTTTTCTCTCCATAACAATCGGTTTATATTCTATACGTGCGCCATCGAGGAATAAAATCTTTTTTAAATAATGAATCAAATCGCAATTTGTTTGTTCACCCGTGGTACACGATCCTCCATCAAGTGGACATCCAGTACAGGTGTCAAATTACCACATGGGTTGCCTTTTCGTACAAATGAGCTCCATCGTGTACCCACGCGGGTGTGGTTGGGAAAGAGACGGGAGTACGTGCATCGTGCATGCACCTCTTCCCTTCGTGCATGCACCCCTCCTATGTGGGTGTGTGTGAGAAAAATACAAACCTAGAGAGATGGCGTGTGCGTTCGTGAGTGTTTTTTTATGGGGGGTGATTTTGTAAGTGTACGTATTTGTGGGAATATGTGTCAATCATATCTCAAAAAAATGTGACACATGCAATGTGTGTGAAATAGAGGCCTAGCTATATCATATATAGAGGGGCGATCCACAAGAAGAGAGAGAGGGATCATAGATATCGATAGATTCGAAGAGAGGATCAAGTGTGTGGTGCGAGATCGATGAAGAGAGCCATCGAAATTGTGTGTGCGCACGTCAAAGATATAGGGCGACTGACCTACCGGAACGTCAGAGGGGAGAGGGCAAGTTTGTGTGTGGCAGGGACACATGACTAGAGCGCTCGGTGTATCAGTGTGTGTGGGGAGGTGCAGGGCGAGGCAGAGACCTAACTAGAGAGGTAGATCGACCTCGTATATGTGTTGAGAAGGACAGACCTAACTACCTATGTCTTGAGGGAGATCGATCGACATCCATACATAAGCAAAGGACGGGAAATAGGTTGTGAGAGAGAGAGAGAGACAGACAAACAGACAGAGGTAGAGTGCCGGAGGGTTGGTGGAGTTGCTTCTTGAAGATGGTGGGAGAGGCCTACTAGACAAGCAGAGGGTACAACTACAATATCATGAAGAGAGGGGATGTATTTCTGTGTGTCCCCCCCCCCCCCCCCCCCCCCCCCCCCCCCCCCCCCCCCCCCCCCCCCCCCCCCCCCCCCCCCCCCCCCCCCCCCCCCCCCCCCCCCCCCCCCCCCCCCCCCCCCCCCCCCCCCCCCCCCCCCCCCCCCCCCCCCCCCCCCCCCCCCCCCCCCCCCCCCCCCCCCCCCCCCCCCCCCCCCCCCCCCCCCCCCCCCCCCCCCCCCCCCCCCCCCCCCCCCCCCCCCCCCCCCCCCCCCCCCCCCCCCCCCCCCCCCCCCCCCCCCCCCCCCCCCCCCCCCCCCCCCCCCCCCCCCCCCCCCCCCCCCCCCCCCCCCCCCCCCCCCCCCCCCCCCCCCCCCCCCCCCCCCCCCCCCCCCCCCCCCCCCCCCCCCCCCCCCCCCCCCCCCCCCCCCCCCCCCCCCCCCCCCCCCCCCCCCCCCCCCCCCCCCCCCCCCCCCCCCCCCCCCCCCCCCCCCCCCCCCCCCCCCCCCCCCCCCCCCCCCCCCCCCCCCCCCCCCCCCCCCCCCCCCCCCCCCCCCCCCCCCCCCCCCCCCCCCCCCCCCCCCCCCCCCCCCCCCCCCCCCCCCCCCCCCCCCCCCCCCCCCCCCCCCCCCCCCCCCCCCCCCCCCCCCCCCCCCCCCCCCCCCCCCCCCCCCCCCCCCCCCCCCCCCCCCCCCCCCCCCCCCCCCCCCCCCCCCCCCCCCCCCCCCCCCCCCCCCCCCCCCCCCCCCCCCCCCCCCCCCCCCCCCCCCCCCCCCCCCCCCCCCCCCCCCCCCCCCCCCCCCCCCCCCCCCCCCCCCCCCCCCCCCCCCCCCCCCCCCCCCCCCCCCCCCCCCCCCCCCCCCCCCCCCCCCCCCCCCCCCCCCCCCCCCCCCCCCCCCCCCCCCCCCCCCCCCCTCGTTCCGTGTGTGTCGGAGAGAAGGAGTTGTGGAGACCGTGGGAGAACGACCTAAAGAAAATAAATGAATGTGCGCGATGGATAGAATGCTGAGGGAGGGGGAGGGCGAGGAGGGCGTGTTCATGCACGAGAGAAAGTTAGTGCTAGCTACAAAGGTTAGAGTATTGTGTGGGTGTAAAAGACTAACAAAGATCATAATTTGTTATAAAAGTGGATTCATATATTTGAATAAGAGATTATAGTGTTTTAAACCTGTGGCTTTGCAACTCACAGCTAAATATCGAACAATCTAAACCATGCTATATATCGAACAATCTCACATTTTATTTGAATTTGTGATAATGTGTGGCATTTGCAGCTCATAGCTAAATATCGAACAATCTCACATTTTATTTGAATTCATGATAATGTGTGGCATTTGCAGCTCACAGCTAAATATCGAACAATCTAAACCATACTATATATCGAACAATCTCACATTTTATTTGAATTTGTTATAATGTGTGGCGTTTGCAGCTCACAACTAAATACTTGTATGCGTAGGGGGTGGGGCAACATACATTATGTGATAAACACATTATACATATGAGACATGGTTTAGATTATGAAGATCTATCTAGAGCTTGAAATGTACTATGATTTGAAATCAACATAAAGTGGATTCAAAAATTCGAGTTCGAGTTAATATAGTACACATAGTTCATATCTAACTCGACAGTAATCATGTGGTGTGTTGTGAAGATAATATACAAACAATGGTTTAACTTGACAACAATGATGATTGTAGATCTTATTAAAATAGAAAAACAAATTCAAATGATTTAACTTGACAACAATCATGATTGTAGATCTTATTCAAATAGAGAAACAAATTCAAATTTAGTTCATATTGAAGTGGTAGTATATACGTTTGGAGTGCACTAAAATGTTCATTTGAGTAGCAGGTTACATGCATTATACACGTAGCAAAATATTTTAATTGAACATAACATGGATTCATAGTTTTGAATGGCATTTGTAGTAACTCATATAGTAAAATAGGACTAGACTGCGAATTGATTTCTTTTTGTTTTTTCATCGAGGGAAGTGTGAATTGATTTGGTACAGTACACGTTAGGCTTGTCCGGAAATTTCAACCCGCGCCTTGTTATCTCGAAATTTTAAGATATCTTTTTGTCTCGTTGTGCTCCTAAAATTCCCTCCATCTCAACCCGCGCCTTGCTATCCCAAAATTACAACGCGCGCGAAAACTCCCACCTCCTCCAAAATCCCGACACACGAAATTCCCATGATACCCCTGAACCGAAAGAACCACCTATTTCAAATCGGTGGGGGTACTTTCGTAACTTCCCCACATTTTGGACAAGCGCGTCTCTAAGCCATGGTCCCCCCCTCCCATCCCCTCCCCCCCATTCATACACCGAGGCCGCGAAAACCCATGAAGCCCCACACCCTACTCCATCCGCCACCCAGCCGGAGCCTCTTCCCCGACGACATCGTCCACCGCAGCAGCTCGACGTCCCTCATCCACCGCACCGGATGAGGATCCGTCGTCGATCTCATCGTCCCGCCGGTTCAGCCACCATGTCCTCCACCTCCAAGGAGCTGCCCCGACGTTCGCCTTGTCTATCGCGCCACCTACATTCCCACGGCGATGTCTTCACCTGCACCATCGGAAGAGCAGCACCATCATCGATTCCTGGGATGAAGCTCAGGCCTAATCGGTGCCACCAAAGAGGTTCTACAGTAATCACTGCATTTTCTTCTTGATTCAATCTGGGGGGGGGGGGGGGGGGGGGGGGGGGGGGGGGGGGGGGGGGGGGGGGGGGGGGGGGGGGGGGGGGGGGGGGGGGGGGGGGGGGGGGGGGGGGGGGGGGGGGGGGGGGGGGGGGGGGGGGGGGGGGGGGGGGGGGGGGGGGGGGGGGGGGGGGGGGGGGGGGGGGGGGGGGGGGGGGGGGGGGGGGGGGGGGGGGGGGGGGGGGGGGGGGGGGGGGGGGGGGGGGGGGGGGGGGGGGGGGGGGGGGGGGGGGGGGGGGGGGGGGGGGGGGGGGGGGGGGGGGGGGGGGGGGGGGGGGGGGGGGGGGGGGGGGGGGGGGGGGGGGGGGGGGGGGGGGGGGGGGGGGGGGGGGGGGGGGGGGGGGGGGGGGGGGGGGGGGGGGGGGGGGGGGGGGGGGGGGGGGGGGGGGGGGGGGGGGGGGGGGGGGGGGGGGGGGGGGGGGGGGGGGGGGGGGGGGGGGGGGGGGGGGGGGGGGGGGGGGGGGGGGGGGGGGGGGGGGGGGGGGGGGGGGGGGGGGGGGGGGGGGGGGGGGGGGGGGGGGGGGGGGGGGGGGGGGGGGGGGGGGGGGGGGGGGGGGGGGGGGGGGGGGGGGGGGGGGGGGGGGGGGGGGGGGGGGGGGGGGGGGGGGGGGGGGGGGGGGGGGGGGGGGGGGGGGGGGGGGGGGGGGGGGGGGGGGGGGGGGGGGGGGGGGGGGGGGGGGGGGGGGGGGGGGGGGGGGGGGGGGGGGGGGGGGGGGGGGGGGGGGGGGGGGGGGGGGGGGGGGGGGGGGGGGGGGGGGGGGGGGGGGGGGGGGGGGGGGGGGGGGGGGGGGGGGGGGGGGGGGGGGGGGGGGGGGGGGGGGGGGGGGGGGGGGGGGGGGGGGGGGGGGGGGGGGGGGGGGGGGGGGGGGGGGGGGGGGGGGGGGGGGGGGGGGGGGGGGGGGGGGGGGGGGGGGGGGGGGGGGGGGGGGGGGGGGGGGGGGGGGGGGGGGGGGGGGGGGGGGGGGGGGGGGGGGGGGGGGGGGGGGGGGGGGGGGGGGGGGGGGGGGGGGGGGGGGGGGGGGGGGGGGGGGGGGGGGGGGGGGGGGGGGGGGGGGGGGGGGGGGGGGGGGGGGGGGGGGGGGGGGGGGGGGGGGGGGGGGGGGGGGGGGGGGGGGGGGGGGGGGGGGGGGGGGGGGGGGGGGGGGGGGGGGGGGGGGGGGGGGGGGGGGGGGGGGGGGGGGGGGGGGGGGGGGGGGGGGGGGGGGGGGGGGGGGGGGGGGGGGGGGGGGGGGGGGGGGGGGGGGGGGGGGGGGGGGGGGGGGGGGGGGGGGGGGGGGGGGGGGGGGGGGGGGGGGGGGGGGGGGGGGGGGGGGGGGGGGGGGGGGGGGGGGGGGGGGGGGGGGGGGGGGGGGGGGGGGGGGGGGGGGGGGGGGGGGGGGGGGGGGGGGGGGGGGGGGGGGGGGGGGGGGGGGGGGGGGGGGGGGGGGGGGGGGGGGGGGGGGGGGGGGGGGGGGGGGGGGGGGGGGGGGGGGGGGGGGGGGGGGGGGGGGGGGGGGGGGGGGGGGGGGGGGGGGGGGGGGGGGGGGGGGGGGGGGGGGGGGGGGGGGGGGGGGGGGGGGGGGGGGGGGGGGGGGGGGGGGGGGGGGGGGGGGGGGGGGGGGGGGGGGGGGGGGGGGGGGGGGGGGGGGGGGGGGGGGGGGGGGGGGGGGGGGGGGGGGGGGGGGGGGGGGGGGGGGGGGGGGGGGGGGGGGGGGGGGGGGGGGGGGGGGGGGGGGGGGGGGGGGGGGGGGGGGGGGGGGGGGGGGGGGGGGGGGGGGGGGGGGGGGGGGGGGGGGGGGGGGGGGGGGGGGGGGGGGGGGGGGGGGGGGGGGGGGGGGGGGGGGGGGGGGGGGGGGGGGGGGGGGGGGGGGGGGGGGGGGGGGGGGGGGGGGGGGGGGGGGGGGGGGGGGGGGGGGGGGGGGGGGGGGGGGGGGGGGGGGGGGGGGGGGGGGGGGGGGGGGGGGGGGGGGGGGGGGGGGGGGGGGGGGGGGGGGGGGGGGGGGGGGGGGGGGGGGGGGGGGGGGGGGGGGGGGGGGGGGGGGGGGGGGGGGGGGGGGGGGGGGGGGGGGGGGGGGGGGGGGGGGGGGGGGGGGGGGGGGGGGGGGGGGGGGGGGGGGGGGGGGGGGGGGGGGGGGGGGGGGGGGGGGGGGGGGGGGGGGGGGGGGGGGGGGGGGGGGGGGGGGGGGGGGGGGGGGGGGGGGGGGGGGGGGGGGGGGGGGGGGGGGGGGGGGGGGGGGGGGGGGGGGGGGGGGGGGGGGGGGGGGGGGGGGGGGGGGGGGGGGGGGGGGGGGGGGGGGGGGGGGGGGGGGGGGGGGGGGGGGGGGGGGGGGGGGGGGGGGGGGGGGGGGATGCTTGTGGATCTCATGTATGCTACTCTAGTGGATGTGTGATTTGGGTTTGTTTGAGTGATTCTCTTCTTGTGTTCTTGTGTGTTCTTCACTTCCCCCCTCCAAGTGTGAAAAGATCTTCACTTCCCCTGAACCCCCCGGTGCCCGCACCCCCGGGTTGTTTGTCCCTGACCACCCCGGGCACCCGCACCCCGTACCCCCGGGTGCCCGCACCCCCCAGAATCAGCCCACCAACAACACGATTTTGGCCATAACTTTCACCTCTGAAGTCTGGTTTTTGTGTTCTTTAGCTCGTTTTGTAGATCTTGACATCCCTCATCCACTTAGATATTTACCACCACCATTTGCCTCCATCAAATTTTTCATCATACAAGCATCCACCTTCCACATTTGACCGATTTTGAGTTGCGGTTTCCGTTTCCTAAGGTGTTTCGGCTACTTAGGAATGGTTTGACATCGACGACACCACTCTTCATCATCGCTTCGACCTTGACATCGACAACGAGCACTTCATCCTCATACCAACCGTAAGCAAGGACAGTAACCTCGACGACACCTAGTACATTTCCTTGCCATTGCTTTGATAACTCGAGCCATTTTGCGTCACTTACCTATCGAGACTAGCGAGTTGAGAATTGTCGGGCCACGCTCTTTGTGCACCTTAGTGATACGCTTGCTCCACATAGCTACGTTTAGTGTGCAAATCATATTGCTATCATCATTGTGCCATAAGTCTCTCCCGTGCATATCTTACATACTTGTCTCATATCATACTTGGCTCGAGCATCAAGCATAGTGAAAAAAAGGAGAAAAAGCTTTTAAGCCAAAGAGAAGGAAAGCTTGTAAGCATTAGCATCGTGCCATTTTGCATAGCTACATCATCTTGGTCATTAGATACATAGGATACTTGGGATTGAAGACGGCACGTTTTTCTCATAGGTTGGTGCACTAGAGCGTATCTAGCCCATTTGAACAATCGAGCTAGCGTCTCTCGTGTATCCATACAACAAGAGCATTTTCTGGGTTACACATTTTGAGCTCACTCCTTGGTTGTGCGGATCCCATCTATCTTCCGTGTGTGTGTTCCTAGTGACCTTCTTGTGCTTGATCTATTTGCTTTACTTGCAATTTTGTGAACCTTCTCAACCTTATCTATATCTTAACTAACATTTGCTTGAAATTTTGTGCCACTCATCCTTACCAAGCTCCTCAATAAGCCCTTACTTTTGTAGGTGTGAGAAACAAACCCGGTACCAATTCTATATTGTAGGATTACATTGAGTGATACTCGATAGATCCTCAATCTTCGGAAAAGGTAATTTTGGTATTGTTCTCTCATTTCCTACTCACCTTAGCTCGAGACTTGTGATGGATAGGCAAAGCATATCATCTTTGATCTTCGACCGCATCGAGCGCCTCGCCATCGACATACGACACTCTAAAGCAAGGAAAATAGACTACATCGACAACAAGTTGGATGCACACATGCTTCAAGTACGAGACATGGTGGCCAACTACAAGTCTTCTTCCCCTTCGTCATCTTCAAGGCGACGACGCTCAAGTTGCAAATCTTCGAAGCGTTCATACGAGGCAAGCACACTTTGACCATGTCCTCATCTTCGAGACGACGAGCACCATCGCATACAAGGTCAAGCGTGACAACATCACCATCAACACGATGATGCTCAAGATGCGCACACCAACAAGTCCCAACAAGCTCTACATCAAGCTACGGCCAAGCTTCATGAGCACAAGAGAAGACTGTGAGACAAGCACCACCAAGAGGAAGCTACGGCTACCACCACCACTTCGGCATCTTCGCCAAGTGTTATCAAGGCATCTTCGCCTTCGGACGTACGGCATCTTCGCCTACTTCCCACAAGTACGCCTGCATCGACATCGTCAAGTCCAAGGCAACCACCCACCAGTGAGGGCGACACTTCCATCTTCGGAAGCACCTCAAGGAGAATGACTGAGCATGGGAAATTCTCTTTGGTCATGGAGAAGAGCTACGAGGTGCCCCATCATATGGGCCTCATACAAGATGATGACAAGACGGTCGAGCAAGGGCCATCCCCTTCGACCATGGCGGCGAGCACGAACCTCTTCAACAACATGAAGACGACGCCCCAATGGGACTCATACTCTGAGTCAAGCTATGAGACCGCACATGAGACTATATCTTTGGTCTCGGAGGCGAGTGATGCTTTGCCACATCCTACGGCATTCTTCTTTGGAGGCGTTATGGATGAGGAGGTTGAGCATGGGACTATCCCTTCAACCAAGGTGGCGATAGGAGTTGAGCATGGAGACATTTGCACCTACATCTCTCCGACACCTACATATGACGCGGTGCTCCAATTGCCATGTGAGGAGAGCCACCATCCCATGAGTGATATGAGTGACTCCACCTCATGTGACATTGAGTGCATTTCCTATGAGAGGATGAGTGTGATTACCACTAGCCCCACACATGAGAGCATGCCACACATCCTATGTGAGGTTGAGAGCCATTTGAGTGACTCCACCAACCATATGAGTGATAGCATCCTAGCGGGAGTGCGTGAGACACACCACTTAGTGAGTGAGGTAGTTGAGAGGGCATGTGAGGCCACTATGATTTCTAACAACTTAACCTCTCCTCCGAGTGTGTTTTCTTTGGTGCTAGGTATCCTACATGACAAAGCGCCAATCCTCGACGATTCCACACCTCCAATGGAGACGACGATGGCCATGGTGGATGATGATGCACCCCCCACATGGTTCCATCCCGATGACGATGACCACGAGTTGGTCTTCACCACCTCACCTACACCACATGAGCGGATTTCCAAAGGTAACATAGGTGATGGTTCTTCACTTATCCCACTAATGGACTATCTTGAAAATGATTGCTTGCATGATGATAAACACGTTATGGATTCACCACATACTATGCTTTCTACATGCTTAGATGTGCCACCTATTTATGATGCATATGATGATGAGCATGTCAAATTGCCTAGTTGTGATACTATGCTCCATAGGATATCATGTGAAAATTGTTTTGGTCACATCATGTTCGACAATCCTTTAAACTTGTCATATGCTATGAGTGAGATCTCCCATATTGCATCATTTCAATCTCAACATAGTAACTATGCATGCCCTATTAAAATAAATCCCATTTGCACTTATGGCATAGATGACAAGGTCTTGATTATTGGATTTTGTTTCTCTTACGATGATATTGCTATGCTCCCTTTGCAAGATTTGTGCAATTCATCTACTAGGCCATGCCATGATCACTTTGTTCCGAATATGCATTGTTTTGGATGTCATCAATGTTCTCCATGTGATGTTTCCACTAATGATAATAAGGAGACCCCCATAGTTTCCACATATATATTAGGAGATTTTGATGCATTCCATACTTTGCATGTTTCCCATGATTGTGCGCATCATATGCATTCCATGAATAACAATGCTCTACATATTTTTCATGATGCATTAAAAAATTTGAGTCTACCTTATGCTTTACATAACAACAAACCTATCATGATGGATGACATGTTTCTATATCAGGCATCTCATTTATTTGAGCATTGGATATTTTGTGCTAACCAACACATGCACGTATGCATCATAATGGATGATGTGTACATATACCACACACACATAATTTTTCCTTTGCCTTTCTTTTGTGTAGGTACTCATGTATACTCGTCAACTTCACAATCCCATGAGTTGATGAAACGAGCTCTTGAGAGAAACGATGCTTTGGGATTCCATGAATTGTCTTTGCCACCGTTCCCTTCGCGCAAGGACTACGCGCATCTCTTTTTCTTGGCTCTCACACGGCTATGGGCTATATACCATTTGTTACTTTATGCGCATCTTAGCATGTTCACTTTGCATGATACACTTGTTTCTATGCCTTTGCTATGCGATTGTGACCCTTGCTTGCACTTACATATGATTCAACATTCTTCTACTATGTATTTGCATGCTTGGTGGAGATCCATGTTGCTATTACCATGCTTACTTTGTACCTCATGCTATTGTCGATTCTTGTGTTGGGAGAGTCATGATGTTCCATTGCTATTTACATAGGACTTCTTGCCAATACAATGATGATACATTACTCATATCTTGTTTTCCTGCTTGTGACATGTCATGTGCATTACATGTGCCAACTATTTGCACACAAGACATGATTTCCATGATTACCTCTCGTATGTTGCCTCTTTGCACTACTAGCTTGCTTGACTTCATCACTATGATTACTTGCTTTGTTGCATCACCCATGATCCATTCTTGCTTGTTTTATTGGGTTGATGACATATATGTTCATGCCTATCACTTGATTTATCTTGATCATTGTCTCTTGTCTCCATTAGTTGCCTCTCTTATATCCACGTGTAGTGAGTGCAACAATGCTATGCTTATTGATCTTGGAGACTTGGACATCTTAAATGTGACACATGCTTGTTTGATTGAGCTCAATGTCTTTGGTTGTGCTCGCATCATATGCTTCCATACCATGCCCTACACCCTTGTACTTTCTTATGATAAGAATGATGAAAACACTTGTTGGGTATTTCACCACACGAATGTTTGGTTTTGCCTTTCCGCTAACCTCATTTGTTTTTCCGAGTGTTTGTCATGTTCTTTCGTTTTGGAGGATTCACAAGGCGGTGTCGTCATGAGTCATATTGGTTATGTGAAGGCGTACATGATGTGCAACTCCAACATCTTTGGGAACATTCATAAGGTGAACTCCTTCCTTGTGAGCCATCCTCACATACGCATATTGGATGGGCCATACTTTCATTGTTGTCTCCCTCTTCTTGTCTACATGATACATCTATTAGATGGAGGACCGACATTGGAGATGGACCATATGGACCTTCTAGTTGAGGAGCACTCAAACTTAGCGGATGCACCACCGGACCACCACTCTTGCCACGGCATCGAGACATGGTACAACACCACCCATAACAAATTTGCATCTTATGCATGGATTGCTTCACATTATGATTGCCTTGTTGCATCTTGTATTTCCACATCATCCATGATATATGATCTTGTGCTCTTCTTTAGCAACTTTGTTGTGATACACCTTGATGGCATATTCATACATAATGATCATATTGCCAACTATCAATTGCATGATAACACAAAAATTTTGAGCACCCCTTGCCATGTTCATGCTCTTGATAAACCATCCCTCTATGACATCATTTTGCATAATGGTAGAATTTATCACTTCATGCACAATGCGTTTGATCACATGAATGCATTATATCGGAAGAACTCATGCTTCATAGATGGACTCCTTGTATGCGCTAACCATTCTATTTCTGAGTGTCACTTGTGTTTGCTCTTTTTACATGAATACCACTCCGGAGACACTTTGGAGTACTTGGATTGCGCCATGTCTTCAACTTCATCCAACTACACGACCGTCCAAGACAACCATTTCCATGGTGATGAAGATTACGATCCGCGGTTGGATCTTTCCAAAGGGGGAGGGGGAGATGATGCGGAGCATCCCTCCATCATCCCCATGGATGCTACTACAACTCATCAAGCACCACGAGGAGGTCCAATGACAAGATCTCGCACATGTGCCATCGAAAACGAGGTTAACTCTTTCCTCTTCGAACTTCATCCGAATTCACATGTGAATTGGGTCCTACCTCAAACAGAGATGTTATGCACTCTTAGGTACCAAAGAGATGATCATGAAGACGCGCAGAGACCCAAGCAACCATGAAGGAGGAGGAGAACACAAGACACGGGAAGCTCAAAGAAAAGGACCCACTGGACACCCCGGGTGCCCGGGAAAGAGGACCCCGGGTGCCTGGACACGCAGTCGCGGGGAGGGCAAAACCCTCTAGACACCCCAGGTGCCCGGGCCATCAGCCCCCGGGTGCCCGGCCACCTCCGGCCGCATCCCCTCCGGGTGCCTGGGCCCCTTTACCCAGGGTGCCCGGACTCCTCCGTTATGCCTGCGTGCATTTTGGGTTAAAAAGACCCCTGTACCCCTTTTTCCTCTTATTTCATCCCTAGCCTATAAAACCTCTTCCCCTAGCTCATTCTTAGGGTTAGCAAAGTATTGGATAAACATTGAGAGAGCTTTGCTCATCTTTCCCCTCCTCTTGGAGATCAAGACCCCTCTTTGGAAGAATCCTAGAGGATTATCAAGGCCTCCTCTTGGAGAAGATCATCATCAAGACCTCATCTCCTTTGGAGTGGGAAGAACTTTTACCCTAGTGCTATTTTCCTTGAATTGGTCTTGTATGCTTGGGGATCTCATGTATGCTACTCTAGTGGATGTGTGATTTGGGTTTGTTTGAGTGATTCTCTCCTTGTGTTCTTGTGTGTTCTTCACTTTTCCCCCCTCCAAGTGTGAAAAGATCTCACCTAGGGTTTCACCCTACAACACACAAGTTGCTACCATCACTCTAGATTTTTGCATGCACTCCTTACAAAATCTCACTATGTTTTATTCCTATGCATGTCAGTTATTGTACACAATGGTACTGAACATGTAGAGCAAAAGAGATGAGCCTTGCGTGGCAATAAAGTTTCATGCAGACATCGCTCCATGGTGGGCGCAAAGGCAGCCCCCCTCCCCCCATTCCAGATTGTAATCAAGAGGAAGATAACTGTTCAGAGGGAAATTCAGAGGAAGCTGACCACCCCTATTTACCCCTGAGGTCTTTGCTCTAACTTGCCATGCCGATGTTGGTCATATTATGCATATGTCACCTTGCATTGCTTACTTTATACATTAAAAATGTCATCTGCTTAGTTTAGACATGCTTTGTGTGAATGTCATCTGTTTACTTTCTATATCATATATGTGAATTATGCAATACCATCTTGTTTAGCCCGGCATCATATATGTGAATTTTGTAATGCCATCCTGCTTAGCCAGTCATCTTATATGTGAATTATATCATGCCATCCTTTTTTTATTACGTAGTACATTTGTCAATAATGTAAGTACATTCAACTACTCTTCCCGCGCATCAGCCATTTGACATGGTGATGGAAAAATCTGGAGTGAAAACAAGGTCTTCAGAGCATACAATGCTATCTCATGAAGCGCATATCTTGCTGGATACGGATAGCTCCTCAGAGGAGGATTCAGAGATAGATGACCAGTCCTATCCCCCCCCGGTGGCGTATGCTCTTAACTTGGCATGGTTATATTGCTCATATCATGCATATGGTGTCTTGCCTTGCTATGTCACTTGCTTAGTTTAGACATTCTTTGTGTGAATGCCACATGTTTAGTGTCTAATTACCATATATATGTGAATTATGCAATGCCATCTTGTTGCAAGGCATTATATATGTGAATTATGCAATGCTATCTTATTGCAAGGCATTATGTATGTGAATTATGCAATGTCATGCTGTTTAGTCAAGCATCATATATGTGAATTATATCATGCCATCCTTTTTTTGTATCACGTATTCCATTTGTCGACAATATTCTTATATTCAACTACCCTTTCTGTGCATCAGCCATTTGAATTGGTGATGGAAAAATCTAGAGTGAAAACAAGGTCTTCAGAGCAGACAATGCTACCTGCTGAAGCAGATATCTTGCGGGTTACAGATAGCTCCTCAAAGGAGGATTCAGAGACAGATGACCAGTCCTATTTTCCCCCTGAGGTGTATGCTCGAACTTGGCAGGGTTATATTACTCATATCATGCGTATGTTGTCTTGCATTGCTTAGCTTTTACATCATATACAAAATATTGAATGACATCTGCTTAGTTTAGACATCATATATGCGATTACCATATGCTTACTTGCTTAGTACATAAATCATATATTTGAATTATATCATGCCATCATGTTTACATAGACAACATGTATCTGAATTATGCCATGTCATCTCATTTAATAAAGACATCATATTAGTTATGTCATCTCATCATGTTTACATAGTCATCATATTTTGAATTTTGTCATTCTATCCGTGAATTATATCATGCCATCTGGTTTCCATAGACGGCATGTATGTGAATTATAGCATGCCAACCACTTTAATAGACACATCATGTAGTTATATCATGTCATCCTGTTTACATAGTCATCATATTTTGAATTATGTCATTCTATCATGTTTAGTTAGCCATCATATATGTGAAATTGTGTCATGCTATGCTGTTTAGTTAGCCATCGTATATTTAAAATTGTGTCATGCTATGTTGTTTGGTTAGACAACATAAATGTGAATTATTTCATGCCCTCTTTTATTCCCCACTATCCATTGCACCTGTCTATCATACAATGTCTGTACAATCAATTACTTTTCTTGTTTATCAGCCATTTGAATTGGAGGGGGTGATGGCAGTATCTAAGGGAGTAAAAACACGGTCTTTAGAAAAGATAGTGCTACCCGTCGATGCAGATAGAACCACGATTGTACTTGCCCAAGAACCAGCCCACCACACATAACCCATACTCTCGCAGATTGTACCCCTACCCAGTTGGACAGACAACCAGCTACACCTCTTCTAACCCCAACCCCAGCAGATAGTAACCTAGTTCTAGTTGACACAGCACCATCTCCACCACAGAGCACCCAAACACAAGCAGTTAGTAAGGCAACTGCAGTGCCCAAAGCATGAGGATCACCACTCTGAACCCCTACTCAACGCTTAAAGCAAAAGAAGAATTGTTCTCAGGTCAGGTTCCATAGCTATGGTTCATACTCCTTTGCTCTTGCATCACTGTATTTACTCATACCAACTAATTTCAAATTTGAAGGATGCAATTGAAACTCCAATGGCGCAACAGGTATGTTTAAACCTGTTTCTTTAACTGGTTTGATGTTGTAACTTGCTCTATGTTGATTCCAGTTTCAATTGAATAAACAATTATGTTCTCATGTCATGAACATTACAAGTGTTGTTAGTGCTGTGTAGTTTCCCGCACTTATATTCTGTCTATGCTGCTTTGTCTTAAACATATATGATTTGAACTGTCTCTATCTTGATTTGGCAATATAAACTAGAATGATATAGACCATACAGTGACCATAGTACATAGATATATGTTTGTTTCATGATGTTATCCTATCCACCTTACCACTGAACTGGTTTACCAAAATGAATTTCATATACAACATGGCAAACCTGTGATTCGTCTGCTTGTTTCTCTTTTAGAATGCGGGCAAAATATTGGAGAAGAGTACCCCGTTATGCAGTGGTAAAGGAACTAATGCAGATAAGGTTCAAGATAGTGAGGCATCCATGCTGGTCTCCAAGAAAGCTGATAAAAATTATCTTGAAGACAGTGAGACAACCCCAAAGTCCTGTCTCGATGTAGTGTTTGAGTTACTAGCCACTACTGCTGGCACAAGCTCTTCGAACTCTCTGCCTAAATCAGTTTGGCTTCTTGAGTCTCAACTTCAAGTTGAAAGACATCGATCAGATGTGCTGCGACATGAAGCTGAAGGACTGAGGAAGTCCCTGCAGAATTTAGATGCATACTTTCTGGTGCAACAGCAAGCGCTCGAGGATTTAAGCGCCAAACAGGAGAAAGCTAATAAGCTTGCCAAGCGTCTTGTCAGCATGGTGGGTATCCAAGATATCGTTTCTTGAGCTCTTCTGAAGTGGTTTTAGTTCTGGACTTGTTTTGCTGCCGCGTTTATTTGCACTGGTGGCCAATTTAGACGCCCAGTGTATGTAATATACTGCTTTGTTCACTACTGCTTTGTTCACTATATTTGCTCTGGTAGCGAACTTTGATGCCCAGTGGATGTAATATTTGTAATAACCGTAATAGCCTAGCATAAGTTGCTTGCTTATTTACTTCCTTATTGTCTTGTTTATGTTTTTACTTGTAGTCACTTCAGTTCTTTTTCCGCAGTAATCTTTTTATTTAAAACTAGGCCACAATAACCATGGGCAACATACGGACTGTTGTAACTATGGTCCTGCTACCTGTAGTGACCATGGGCCTCCTACGGGCCTTAGGATCCATGGGCCTTCTATGGGTCATAGAATCAGTGGGCCTTATAGGGGCCGTATGATTGATTGGTCAAACATGGGTCGTACTATTCGTGGACCAATAGTGGTCCACAATGTGGGCCGTAAACGGTATAGAATGGGAATCATCTATTTATGGGCCGACAATAACGGGCCGTTAATAGGCCGGTATGTATAACAGGCTTAATTCTATCGACAGGCATAACGGGTCATTAATGGGCCGTATTGGATGACGCAATGAAAACGGCCCACTAGATTAACGGGCCACAAATGGGCCGACTGTAACCACAGGCTGAATTTGGCCCATCTGCGAAACATGCTAGGAATGGACCATAAGTAATCGTATGCTGGAAATGAGCCCAAGAGTAAATGGGCCCTTAGAAGGCTGAAAGGTAACACGGGCTGGAAACGGCCCAACGGAATAATGGGCCGTCGATGTGTATAAAGCTATTTACTGTTCATTATGGGCAAGTTTCACCACGGGCCGTTAAAGGGCCCTGATTTACAAAGGGCCTCATATGGGCCGAAAGACGTCATGGGCCATACATGGGCTGGAAGTTACAACGGGCTGGAGTCATATGGAATGGCCCAGATGATGCTACCGGGCCTAATTCGGATAGTCCACAACGGGCTGCGAGTTAGCGGGCTGTAAATGGGCTATATGCGAACATGCCGTTAACAAGCTTTCGTGGCCCGGCCCGCTACCTTTTGACCAAGTCAAATGGGCCGGCCTTTTGATCAAAATGGACCACTGTTGGGCCGAGCCACGTGTCGACGTATCATAGGCGCGTCTCGTCCATTGGCTGGATGACATCTGTCCAAATGCGGAGCTGACACGTGGTTCCTTCGGCCAATGATAATTTTACACATGGAAAATCGCCATTGGTCGTTGCTGTTAGCGGGTTATCGGATCCAAAACCGGACTCGATAGCTTAACGGCGACCCATTATGGTGGAAGCCATGTGTCGGTTACCCTTGATGAAAGCACTTCCATGACGCGTCATTTATCGTCATGGAAGTGAACACTTTCGTGATGATAATTTAAGTATTGTCATGGAACACTTCTACGACAGCACATGTATGACTATCTTGATTCTGTCATAAAATCATCATGGATGTACATGCATGACAGAAAATGTGACCTACTGTGACAAACACGTATCATCACGGAAGTTTTTTTGTAGTGTCCCCACCGGGAGTTGGTAATTCCTTCGTAGGCTCGCTGGTCGGTGAGGAGTTGGATGAGATTCATCATATAATCGAGTTAGTTTTGTTAGGGCTTGATCCCTCGTATCCACTATGTTCTGAGATTGATGTTGCTATGACTTTGCTATGCTTAATGCTTGTCACTAGGGCCCGAGTGCCATGATTTCAGATATGAACCGTTTATGTTTGGGGGGGGGGGGGGGGGGGGGGGGGGGGGGGGGGGGGGGGGGGGGGGGGGGGGGGGGGGGGGGGGGGGGGGGGGGGGGGGGGGGGGGGGGGGGGGGGGGGGGGGGGGGGGGGGGGGGGGGGGGGGGGGGGGGGGGGGGGGGGGGGGGGGGGGGGGGGGGGGGGGGGGGGGGGGGGGGGGGGGGGGGGGGGGGGGGGGGGGGGGGGGGGGGGGGGGGGGGGGGGGGGGGGGGGGGGGGGGGGGGGGGGGGGGGGGGGGGGGGGGGGGGGGGGGGGGGGGGGGGGGGGGGGGGGGGGGGGGGGGGGGGGGGGGGGGGGGGGGGGGGGGGGGGGGGGGGGGGGGGGGGGGGGGGGGGGGGGGGGGGGGGGGGGGGGGGGGGGGGGGGGGGGGGGGGGGGGGGGGGGGGGGGGGGGGGGGGGGGGGGGGGGGGGGGGGTGCGATCCCCTATACTTGTGGGTTATCACTTCTCAAATAAGCACCAGTCCTGAGAGCACTATTGTCATCCTCATGCATTGTGTATAGTTAATGTTGAATGCATCATGACTGGATCTCTTCTACCATGAATTACAATGTTTAGTCGCTGCTTGAACTTTGGAGGTGCTCTACATTTATGTTTTGCGGCCTCAGAAAGGGCTAGCGAGATACCACTATTGTCATATTGTATGATGATTGTTTTGACAAAGTATTGGCATTTGAAATATTTTATTATTGCTCGCTAGTTGATTATGCCATTGATATGAGTGAATATAATTTTTAAGAGTTATCATCTACATGGTTAGTTATGATCCTTACTGAAAACCTGGGTATTATTTAAGCATATATATATAGACACAAGAACAAAAGAGTTCGTAAAAGTTTTTCTTTGTCACTTTCAGTTTGTCAACTGAATTGCTTGAGGACAAGCAATGGGTTAAGCTTGGGGAGTTGATACGTCTCCATCGTATCTACTTTTCCTAACGCTTTTGCTCTTGTTTTGGACTCTAATTTACATGATTTGAATGAAACTAACCCGGACTGACGTTGTTTTCAGCAAAACTACCATGGTGTTGTTTTTTGTGCAGAAATAAAAGTTCTCGGAATTGGACAAAACTTTTTGGAGAATTATTTTGGAATATATAATAATATCTGGAACGAAGACCGACTGGAGGGGGGGCGGCTGCCCACAAGGCACCAGGGCACGCCACCCCCTCTGGCACCCTGGTGGGTAGTGGGGCCCACGAGGCTTCGGTGACCCTAATTCCAACTCTATAAAATCCTATTTTTGGAGAAAAACTAGGAGAGGAACTATCATTGCACTTCATGATACGGAGCCACCACCACCTCCTGTTCTTCATTGGGAGACCAGATCTGGAGCCTGTTTGGGGCTCCGGAGAGGGGAATCTTCGGTCTTCGTCATCACCAACCCTCCTTCATCACCAATTCCATGATGCTCCCCACCGGGCGTGAGTAATACCTTTGTAGGCTTGCTGGACGGTGAGGGTTGGATGGGATTCATCATGTAATTGAGTTAGTTTTGTTAGGGCTTGATCCCTAGTATCCACTATGTTCTGAGATTGATGTTGATATGACTTTGCTATGCTTAATGCTTGTCACTAGGGCCCGAGTGCCATGATTTCAGATCTAAATCATTTATGTTTTCACCATCATATCTATGTTCTTGATCCGATCTTGCAAGTTATATGCACCTATTACGTGTTATGACCCGCATACCCCAAGGTGACAATAATTGGGATTCTTCTGGTGATTACCGTAATTTGAGGAGTTCATGTATTCACTATGTGTTAATGCTTTGTTCTGGTTCTCTATTAAAAGGAGGCCTTAATATCCATTAGTTCCCTTATGAACCCCACTGCCACGGGAGGGTAGGACAAAAGATGTCATGCAAGTTCTTTTCCATAAGCACGTATGACTATTTACGGAATACATGCCTACATTATATTTATGAATTGGAGCTAGTTCTGTGTCACCCTCGATTATGACTGTTATATGATGAATATCATCCAACGAAATCACCGATCCAATGCCTATGAGCTTTTCACATATTGTTCTTGCTAAGTTACTATTGCTATTGCTGCTGTTACAACTGCTACAAAACTATTGCTATCGCTGTTACTGTTACTATTAATGTTATCACTGCTATCAAAATTATCATACTACTGTGCTACTGATCACTTTGCTGCAGATATTTAATCTCCAGGTGGGGGGGGGGGGGGGGGGGGGGGGGGGGGGGGGGGGGGGGGGGGGGGGGGGGGGGGGGGGGGGGGGGGGGGGGGGGGGGGTGAATACTCTACCCTAAAAAACTATTGCGATCCCCTATACTTGTGGGTTATCAATGCATACCTCTCAATCAGAGCATTGGCCGTCAAAGTCAACGGCAAGAAGACCACATTTTCCCTCTGCCGCCTCTCCATTTTTTCCAATTCCTTCTTCTTCTTTTTTCCGCCCTAGGGTCGAGTGACTTGGCCGCCTTCTTCCCTTTGGCGCCGGCCTTCTTGGGTGCCATTCAGGGCTCGAAGAGGAAAAAGGAAGATTGGATTGGTGTGAGGGCGGCGGTGGCGGGGGCGGCGACAGGAGCAGTTCTGGTGGGGGGAAGAAGATGAAGCGGGGGAGAACATGGGCAAATGAGTAGCGCCTCCTCGCAGTCACCTTTTTACGGGGAAGGCACGGGGGGAGGGGGGCTGGCTTTTCGCTGTTCACCATAGCCATGCCTTTTACAGGCGCACCACCGCAGATAACTACAGTAGTCCATGCTCCCACGACCCGCATTTAATGCGTGGATTGGACGTGCGCCAGCAGGAATCCTCATGATCAAAAGATTACAACAGAGATTTACAACGGTTATTCTCTGCCACGTGTGCCCGTGCATGTTTTTGGGCCTAGCCCAACGACGCCTCGAATGTGCGTGTGGCCCAGGCCCGGGGGCTCCTGTCGATGCACTAAGAACGGGGCCCTTCGTACCCCGGACTTATGCACGGGCAGTGGCAGCGTCCCCGACAAGGGGGCTCGCCAGAGGCCAACCCAAGGCCAAGGCCGGCAAGCTTTGAAGCAGATCCTTTAAACCAAGAGGGCAGCTCTTTGAAGGGCAAGGAGCGCATCAAGAAGACCAAGGTTCGAGACAAGCCTCAAGATCTATGTCAGAAGCAACCCGCACCGTCAAGACCGGACCGGCAAGACGAAGGCCCGACAAGCTCCTTCGCCAGCAAAACCCTGCCAGCTGCCAAAGCTCCACCTCACTGGACAGCTAGCCGCTGGTCAATGAGGCATCGAGCCCGCAGATAGTTAGGTGAGGCTTGCCGGACATGTGCCAGCTCTTCAGAAGGATTTTTACCTTTACTGACACCCGTCCAAATGGCGTGTCAAGATAATAGGAGTTAGCTAGGCAAGTGGTGCAACATCCTTGCCGGGGCTTCTCCTCCTCACGACACCTCGCAATGCATTTAATGCTTTTTGTCCTAACTAGCAGAGTTAGGTATGATAGCACTGTTGCTATCTAATCATCATGTAGTTATCTTTTTTCCACTGTGGTAACCCCTTTGAGCTATAAAAGGAGGGCCAAGGCAACATTTACAAGGATCGCCACTTTGTACAACTACACGCGTAACTGCTGCCCGCTCGCATCCTAGCCGGGGTTAGCGCTCCTTGTACTTGTGCTCTACACATACACCCAATATAGCAAGCAGGAGTAGGGTTTTACACCTCTCGGTGGCTCGGACCTGGGTAAAGATCCCTGTGTCCTCTGTTGGTTGTGCTCTCTGTGCTCTGTGCCTCTCCCTAGCCGAACCACAAAGGGGCTTGTTGGCCCCATAGATGGTCGTTCCACACTGACACCGTGCATTGCCCTTTCTCACCTTGAGAGTTGGGGCAAACTTCACCGGTGAATCCAAACCCCGTGATATGATACACTCTATCAAACATAAGCCTCCTTATATCTTCCTCAAAACAGCCACCATACCTACCTATCATGGCATTTCCATAGCCATTCTGAGATATATTGCCATGCAACTTCCATCGTTCCATTTTTCATGACATGTGTGTTCATCGTCATATTGCTTTGCATGATCAGGGGGGGGGGGGGGGGGGGGGGGGGGGGGGGGGGGGGGGGCTGACATGATATTTGCGGCACAACTGCCATTCATCATTATTATACATGTTATGTTATATCATTGCACATCCTGGTACACTGCCAGAGGCATTCATATAGAGTCATCTTGTATCAGTTTTATCGAGTTATAATATCAAATTGTAAGTAAATAAAAGTGTGATGATCATCATTATTAGAGCATTGTCCTATTAAGGAGAAAGGATAATGGAGACACTGAATCCCCACAAGTCAGGATGATTCTTCGGACTTATCCAAAAAAAGGCTAAAAGAGCCCAACAAAAAAATGAGAGAAAAAGAAAGAAGAGGCAATGTTGTTATCCTTTTACCACACTTGTGCTTTAGAGTAGCATCATGTTCTTCATATAGAGAGTCTTCTGAGTTATCACTTTCATATACTAGCGGGAATTTTCATTATAGAACTTGGCTTGTATATTTCGATGATGGGCTTCCTCAAATGCCTGAGGTCTTCATGAGCAAGCAAGTTGGATGCACACCCACTTAGTTTCCGTTGAGGTTTCATACACTTATAGCTCTTAGTGCATCCGTTGCATGGAAATCCCTACACCTCGCATTGATATCGATTCATGGGCCTCTCCATTGCCCGTTGATCCGCTGAGTTGATGCGAGACTTTCTTCCTTTTTGGCTTCCCTTATTGATCTCTACCACCGCATTCTATTCCACCTATAGTGCTATATCCATGGCTCATGCTCATGTATTGCGTGGGGTTGAAAATGTTGAAGCGCGTTAAAAAGTATGATCCAATTGCCTGGTTTGACACCAGGGTGCTCATGATTTATATTTATGTGGTGAAGGCGGAGTCATGCCATGCTTACATGACAAAATGAGTAGGGACAAGATTCGTTGAGCATCGTATATTTTGAAAAAGTAATGATTATGTACTTGTATTCATGGATATTATTATGTTGATATTAATTACTTCATCATTTCTTAATATTTATACCATAAAGCGATTACATGATAAACATGCTAGGTAGCATTCAACATCAAAAAATCTGTTGTTATAATTTACCTACTCGAGGACGAGCGGGAATTAAGCTTGGGGATGTTGATACGTCTCTAACGTATCTATAATTTTTGATTGTTTCATGCTATTATATTATCAATCTTGGATGCTTTATATGCTTTATTGTACTATTTTATATCATTTTTGGGAACTAACCTATTAACTAAGTGCCCAGTGCGAGTTCCTGTTTTCTGCATGTTTTTTGTTTTTCATAAAATCAGTACCAAACAAAATCCAAACACGATGAAATTTTATGGTGATTTTTTCTGGACCAGAAGGGACCCTAGAAGCTTCAGGAGGAGTCCAGAAGATCTACGAGATGGCCACAAGCTCAGACGGCGCGCCCCCAGGGGGGCGCCACCTGAGCTTGTGGGCCCCACAGAGCTCCGTTTGACCTAATTCCACTTCTATAAATTCCCATAAATCCCAAAACCAACAGCAAGCCACCCGAGACAATTGGGGGGGGGGGGGGGGGGGGGGGGGGGGGGGGGGGGGGGGGGGGGGGGGGGGGGGGGGGGGGGGGGGGGGGGGGGGGGGGGGGGGGGGGGGGGGGGGGGGGGGGGTTTTCCGCCACCGCAAGTTTCTGTTCTTCTGTGATCCCATCTGGAGGCCTTTTCCGGTACTCTGCCGGAGGGCGAATCGATCACGGAAGGCTTTTACATCAACCTTGCTTCCCTACTGATGATGTGTGAGTAGTTCAACATAGATCTACAGGTCCATAGCTAGTAGCTGGATGGCTTTTTATCCCTCTCTTTGATCTTCAATACAATGTTCTCCATGATCTCCATGGAGTTCTATCCGATGTAATCTTTTTGGGGGGTGTTTGTTGGGATCCGATGAATTATGGGTTTATGATTTGGAATATTCATTGAAATTAATTGAGTCTTTTCTGCATTTTATTATGCATGATTATTATAGCTTTGTATTTCTTTCCGATCTATCCGTTTGGTTTGTCCAACAAGATCTATTTATCTTCAGTGGGATAGCTGCTTTGTAGTGGGTTCAATCTTGCGGTGTCCTCACCTCATGACAGGAGGGATAGCGAGAAACATATTGTATTGTTGTCATTAAGGCTAAAACGACGGGGTTTAATCATATTGCTTGGTTTTTTTATTCTATCTACATCATGTCATCTTGCTTAAAGCGTTACTCTGTTTGTTATGAACTTAATGCCATAGATGCATGCTGGATAGCGGTCGATTGGTGGGGTAATAGTAGTAGATGCAGGCAGGAGTCGGTCTACTTGTCACGGACGTGGTGCCTATATACATGTCATTGCCATGAATATCGTCATAACTATGCGCTTTTCTATCAATTGCCCAACAGTAATTTGTCTACCCATCGTATGCTATGTTTCGAGAGAGAAGCCTCTAGTGAAAACTATGGCCCCCGGTTCTACTTTAATCATATTACTAAAATAAAAAAAATACCTTGTTGCAATTTATTCACTTTTCTTTTCCTTTTCTTTTTATCCATCTACTACTACCAGATTTAATCCTTGCAAGTAACGAGTTCAAGGGGATTGACAACCCTCTTGCCCGTGTTGGGGTGCAAGTATTTGCTCTTGTGTGTGTAGGTACTGCTTACTAGGATTTTCTTGGTTCTCCTATTGGTTCGATAACCTTGGTTCTCACTGAGGGAAATACTTCTCCGCTACTATATTGCTTCACCCTTCCTCTTCGGGGAAAATTCCAACGCAATTCACAAGTAGCAGGATCAACTATCTTAACTGTCGTTACCCATGGTACCCTTGATGGGCAACAAGGTGCCACGATCTACCACGATCGGACCTTCACCATATACCCAGGTATTCCATTCTCTCATTGTCGTGTGTTAGAGTAGTAGTACTTGTTAGTTCTTTTCTTTTCTTAACTCGGACTGAAACCACGAGGAGGACATGTTTAGTACTAGTACAGTTTAGTAGTACTACTTCGGATCCATAGTAGTGTGTCGCAGGGATCAGCGGGACTAGTACTTTTTACCTAGGAGGACGCATATGGCTAGGCTTTTGAACCCACTCCCTCCATTTTTGTTTTTCCATGTAAATGAAATTAAGTGGTGGGAGCCGATGACCGATCTCAGTTTTGGTAACTCTCCAAGTGGGGTAGTCAACATTATATGGTGCATCATCCACCACTCACCAGGATATCATCGGCTTATTGATGAATGTGGTAGATTGGTCTGTACTTGAACAAAAACGGGTGTTTTTACCAGACGGTCAATGTATAATGCTTTTTTATTAGGCAGGTACAATATCTTTTCAAAAAGTTATGGCTTATTAAGGTGCCTATAAAAATTAAAGCCTTCGTGCGATTAGTTAGAAAAAAGAATATATTTCTTTGCGGGTAACTAAGAAGAGTGTTTTGACTAATATCTTCTCTTTCATCTAGGCCTCGAGGGAGCTTGGGAAGTGCAGACTGTATGTTTTGTAGATCGCGAGAGAAGGAATAGAGCACCTTTGCTTTTTATGCCCTATACCTCCATAAATTAAATGTGCATTTGATTTGAGCAAGATTCCTAGTTCTTTTGATGAGATTCCTACCTGGCTTAATAATTTTCATGTTAGCAGTAGACGTTTCGTTGCTAGTGGATTAGTTGCACTGAAATGGTCCATTTGAAAATGCAGGAACAATGCTTGTTTTGAGGGAGTGATGCTGTGAATTCTCAGTTCTAGCGGTGATTTCTTTGTGAGTTGACACGTGTCCCGGTTTTTCTGCTGGTTTAGTGCCGTTTGTAGCCTGGGTCGTTGGTTCACCGCCCTTGTGCCACAAAAACATCTTTTTTGTTCTGGAGAGAGAGAGAGAGAGAGAGAGAGAGGGACAAAGGGAAAGAGGAGCGGGGCGTTCAGTGCCTTTACTGGTCGATTCCTCGCCGCCCGCACCCACCGTTCATCGCCGCCATGGCGGTCGCCCTTCCCAAGCCGCCGCGCTAGTCCACGGCAGCCGCAGCACCCCTGTCGACGCGCTGCTCCATGGCGGCCCCCTCCTTTCGCCGTCGTGCCGGTCCATGGCGGCACCCCGTCCTCGCCCCGGTCCATGGCGGCCGCCCCTCCCTTACCTTCTCTTCCCGCGGCCCCGAGATGCCGCCTCCCTTTTCCCTAGCGCTCTCCAGCCCCGCCGCAAATCCGTTCGCCGCCACCAGCTTGGTCCGCAGCCACGGCCCCGCTCCGTCTGCCATGGATGAGCTTCATCTCCAACGGATCGTCGGCACCGGCCACCGTGTGACCTTGGAAGGATCCGGCAGAGCCACCCGGAGTGGGTGTCGGATGCCCCTCCCAACCTCGACTGCGGCTGAAGGAGGCCATCGTTGAGGCCGTTGGGGAGAAGGAGCATGGCAAAAGCAGGTGTGAATTCCTGATTTGTAATTTTCATTAGATTCAATGGATTGTGGTTCAATGATTTTACAGGTTCCACTCATGCTCTGCTTCATGTGATATACAAGTTACTTGCATAAATCCATGGCCTAGGCCTTGCGGTGCCATCCGGGCTGCTTGGCATTCCCTCCTCCAGCTAGGAGCATCTTAGCTATGCAACGGCGGCCTCACGGCCGGACGTGCTTGCCCTCTGCGCTTGGTGGTTGCACGGTAGCAGTGGCATGCCACATAGGCCAGGGGTACTGCCGTACTGGATCGCCTACAGCGTGCTCATGGTTGTTGCACTAGGAAGGAGAGGTTAGAGAACGAGTTTCATACCACAGCCGCTGCTGGAGGTGTGAATATCTTTCGTTATAATTAGTTCAGCCACATCCCTATGCACTCTAGCCTGTATGTGTCAATCATGAGCAACCTGACATAACTATAATTTTCCTGTTAGGTTGACAATTGCATTTTGAATATCAACTACATTTAAGCACCTATCACACTACTATGAGTGGTGTCCTGAAATTTCTAATGCTCAAAGTTGTTTATGAGAATTCCCAAGGTTGGGGAATTTAGGAGCCCAGAAAGAGGAGTGTTCTGTGGGCTTGACTTCGTCATGCTCGATGTTCATGTTATAATGCAGTGCACTTATATTTTCTGGATTGACAACAATTCTACATGCTCATTTTTTATTTGGTATGTGCATCATCTATCACAGATGTTTCAAGTGGGCTTTATTTTCTTTCATGTTTAGAGGCTTTGATGTGCTAAATGAGTGGGCATGCGATTTTTGATTGTGCGCTACCTCCCGTCGTGTATTTCTTAGTACACAAAAGTTTCTTGCTCATAACCATGTCAACTTCCGTAATGGGTAATTTGTCGTTCTTTTAGTTCTTATGCGCAGTTGCAATTTGGTGTGTCGTTTGGTGAGCTGCCTAAGCAATTGTTGCATTCTTATGTTTCTGTTTAATTAGGTATATAAGTTGCATTGGTGTGATCTGAACTGATTTTTTTCCCGATTTAGGCCTTTTATGAGAACATTTTGATTTTACTTAGCAAGCAAACTGTTTCGTGTGAACAAGTATAGGTTAAGATGGTACAGAGCTGCCGCCGCAGATCCGCTCCTCTCCGGTGGCCCTAGGGCCATGGGGGTGCGGTGGATCTCGGCAAGGGCCGGTGGGAGGGCTTCGTTTTTAGTCGTTTCTTTCAGTTTTGCTCGGGTTTGTGTCCTGCTCAGGAAGACGAGACGGCGGCGGCTCCCTGAAGATGGAATAAATGTCTCCCCGCCTAGACCCCGTTCCGGCGGTGCGTCTAGCACCGTTGGTGGGCGTGTGGAGGTGTGTCTCCGGCGGATCTATCTTTGGTGGATTTGCTCGGATCTCGTCGTTGTTCATCCACGTTCGTGTATCTTCGAGTTGGATCCTTCCGATCTACGTTATTCTTCATCTGCGGCGGTTGCTGTTCTGCTGCGCTGGTCCTATGGGGCCTTAGCACGACGACTTCCCGATTGTCTACTACAACAAGTTGTGCCCGACTCCGGCGATGTAGGGGCGATGACGGCGGCGCGCCTTCGGCCCGCTTCAGTGCTTGTAGTCGTCGCTAGGTGGTCTACGGCATTGTTTTTAAGGCGTCCCTAAGGCGTCGCCTAAGGCGACGCCTAGGCGTCAGGGCGCCCCCAGGAGCCAAGGCGTCGGCCTTGCCTTACCTGTGTGTCTAAGGCGTCCGCCTTAGTCCATAAGGCGTCCGCCTAGGCGCCACTCTGCCTGCCTTAGGCCTTGTACAATGGGAGGTGCTAGGGAGATGCTTAGTAAAATAAACCGAGTTCTTCTTAAGCACCAATGCTTATTTCTACAGGACAAACGCTTAACTAAGCGTCTACCCTCTACAAATAAGCACCGGTGCTTAGAGAAAAACTGGTTTATTTCTCTAAGCACCTACCCCAGGCACCTTGCATTGTACAGGGCCTTAGGCAAATGAGGACGCCTTAGACAGGGCTGGGAGGTTCAGGCGGGAAACAGAGATCTGGAAGGGAAGAAAAGGGCGGGAAAGTCTGTTTTGGCGCCAACAGTTACTAGCAGAGGGAGAGAGAGGGAGGGAGGGAGAGAGGGAGAGGGAGAGGGAGAGGAGAGAGAGAGAGCGAGCTGTAACCAGTTTCAGTTTCCCCTCACCCTCACCTCAGGCTGGATCTGAGCTTCTCCTCCTCCTCTACAGCAGCTTAAGAGAGGGAGGGAGGGAGGTGTAACCAGTTTCACCCTCACCTCAGGCAGGATCTGAGCTTCTCCTCCTCCTCTACAGCAGCTTCTCCCCCTCCTCTCCAGCAGCTTCCCCCTCCTCTCCGGCAGATCCCCCTCCCCTCCTCTCCTGCAGTTCCTCCTCCCCCTCCTCTACTGCAGTACCTCCTCCCCCTCCTCTCCCGCAGCTTCTCCCTCCTCCAGGACAGCAAGCAAGCAGCACCTCTCCAAGACAGCAGGCAGCAACAAGCAAGCAGCAACGTATGGGGCTTCCCTCCTCTTTCCCCCCTCCTTTTATAGCATATTAGTGGAAGATGGGTGGATTAGAATAATGAATGATGGGCTCCTGCTTGTATTAGAATAATGATGGCTCTTAGATTGATGGGTGGATTAGAATAAAGGCTAGTTGAATACTGATGCATGATGTGTTGTGCTCACCAATGGATTAATGGGTTCTACAGCCATCAATTGCCAGGTGTGTATGGCTGCATGCCTAGTTGCCTAATGCCCACCAAATTCTACTTAATTCTGTTGCATAGAACTCTCTAAGGCGTCGCCTTGCCTTATGCCTTAGCGCTTAGGGGGGGGGGGGGGGGTACAGAGCTGCAAATGCTGCTAAAAGCCTGATTGGTGATTTCTTTTGATCAATGGGACTAAAGTTTCCAAATAACCAGTGATATATGAAATTGCAGATTATATGACAATCGTGTAATGTCAGTAAATTATAATCTCTAATTCTGTTTTACCGGCTGATTTGCATGTTCTTAAATAAGAAATATTGTATTGCATGAGTTGGGTTAATTCACATCTAATGCATATTCCCTTAGTTCTGTTTGATACATACTTTGTTTAGAGAACAAATATGATATGACCAATTGAGCAAGTTTTGTTCGATACATACTCTGTTTAGAAAATATAGGGTACAACCAATTGGGCAAGTTTTGTTCCATACACACTCTGTTTAGAAAATATATAATATAGTAAATTGAGCAAGTTTATATTTACATTTATCTTGAGGATACTTATATGAGAACTTCCAATTGTTGGCATGTAGGAGATAAAAGCTTTAGCAAGAAGCTGAAGTTATAAGCATTTTTTCCAGAAGTTCAGAACACTTCGGCTGACAGGTATGCGCACAAGGAGAGATGTAGGAGGGTGTCATGTGTGGATAATGATGGGCTGGTGCAAATGTTCTTCCGGACGCAACGATTCTCCCAGGTGAGCTCCGTTTATGCGCTCCCACACATGTCTTCCTATTCATCATTTTCTGTTTTGTTGCTAGCTGCCGCTCTTACTCTTGTGTTCGTCCGCCACCACTGTCGCCATCGCTTCGTGATCTTGGCATTAACGAGTTCACTACCGGCGAACCAACCAACCCAGCAGCCAAGGAAACCAAGTCCAAGAAGCACGGCGGTCAAGTGCAACATCAGTAGGTAGAGGCTATACATCCATCCATGCCCCCTTCTGAAAATAGATGGATGGATTCTGAATGTCTCATGGTGCACATATAGGTCTCTGTTTCTTCTTTCTGCTGATGTTTTGCTGGAACGAGCCACAAACCTGGACATGTACGAGTTCTTAGGTGCTCCTTCATCTCACTGCCCTCGACGTATCTATTTAACATCCCAATTGGTTGTACTAATAATCAACTATCTTGGTCGGTCTGGGATACAAATCCCAAGTGTGTTTCTGTGAAAAATAGAGGTTGGCAAGGAAAGGAAAACTTCAAAATTGTTGTTCTTGGTATTGTTCTGTAGGCTTGGTGTAATCTTAGACATAGCTGATCTATGAGGTTTCACATCCTTAGTATTCCTCTCATCTGATATATGTATAGGTGCTCATGATAAACCTGAGTAAGCTACACTATAGAAATATGTGATAAATTTTGATAATCTGAATCTACTTATGTAGATACAAGCTTTCTGATATTTTTGACAGTAGATCAGTGATCCTTCAGTCCAGTAGAGTTGTGGTATCTAGCTACTCAGTTTAGTCCTTTTCTAAAGAAAGCTACTTAGTTTAGTATTATAAACGAAACAAGTTCATGTCTGAATATTACAAGCTTCTTCTAGCTTTATATTCCCTCCGTTTGGAAATAACTGTTGTGGTTTTAGTTCAAATTTGAACTAAAACAATGGCACTTATTTCCGAAAGGAGGAAGTTCTCCATATGCTTCATCAATTGTTTAATAAATGTTAATTGCAAACTATTTTGCAAGGTCTATAAATCTGTCCTTTAATCAGGCTGATGATTACATCCGAAGGGGATACATAATAATTGTAATAAGGAGTACAATGGGTTACATCGATCTTTGCTTGGTTTCAGTCTTTTCTTGAGGCTTATGCATCAAATGGTAGATTGTCTTTCTCAATAGCCACCTCCATGTAGGCAGGTTAAAAGGAAAAAAGCTAAACGAGCTGGGATGGCTGATATTGCCAAGACAAAAGATAAACCTATTATACATGACGGCTGAGGTATTCTCTAAGCCTTCTTTTACATTCGGAAACAAGAAAGGATTAGTAGATTCGTGACTATTTTTTTTTCTTGGTATCCAAAAAGTCGCAACTGGTTTTTAGACCATTTATGATTTCTTAAATTCTATCGTTTTCCTAAAACTTGTGGTACATAATTGGAGTTGTGCACTTTTTATATTGTCCCAACCAATGTTGCTTTCCTCTTATAATCATAAAAAGTGTCAGCCTAATTTTTCATGCATATTTTACTTGGTGGCTAACTCAAAGCTTATTTGCTGTCATTTTTGTATTCATCATCACGAACAAGACCAGATCAATGGAGTAGTCTCTGACGAAAGATATAACAAATAGTAAGCCGTATATCACTACAAACTTATTGTATGGATTGCAAGAATCTGGGAAATGCAAGGGAGCATCATTGATAATTAATATTACAGGTGATCCTTTTGGTTCAGACTATAGAAGCCATACACGATGTTACCCTGTTGTTCAGGTTCTGCTAAAGGAATAAAGTTCCATGATATTAGTGTATTTCTTATGATTGTGTAATACTTACATGTTTTACTGCTTTTGATACACATGCTCATCTCTGTTATGGGATAACACATGTGAGCACATCTCTTGGAAGCACAAAAATGATTGTTTTTGTTATACTTCATGTCTCTTGCTATGTATATGAATATATTTTGGTTGCACACTTCACCTAATTAAAGGGTGAAGATGTGTACTGAACTGAAATTTCTCACATCATATGGCATGATTTATTAGGCCTCATTCGGTTTGAAGGAATTTTACAGGAAAACCATAGGAACAAAGATTCCAGAGGAAATTTTCCGATAGATGCATTCGGTTTGTAGGAAACGCGCACATGAATTTCGTAGGAATACTATTCATTTCCTGTGTTTTTGGAGGAATCTACACATCCACTTAAAGCTCATTTTATGTGTAGGAATGAGGCAAGACAATTCCTTAAGATGGCAAGTGTCATCCTATCAACTTCCTATATTATTCCTAAATCCTACATTTTGATTTCCTCCAAAACGAATGAGGCCTTAATAAGCAACAATATTCTCTGTTGTATGCTGAATGGTACTGCTATACTATACTTTTATCTTCTGTTTGTGAAAATTAGAAAATTAGTTTCAGATCTACCAGATCGACAAGCAACAACCTTATTCAAGTGTATCACAGATTCGTCTGTCGAGCTCATAACGTTTTCAATTATTGAAACAGAAAAATCAAACTAAACCAAAGATTGCAGAGCGAAGAGACAGAAATAGCAAGGGGTAATAACATCGGCTCGCTCTCAACCCCACTAGCAACTTTTCTCTCATTAAAAAAAAAAATACACGAACACACGGGAATCTCGATGGGCGCGGCGTCACACTGCTAGTATCGTATATATTAACTATATTGGTTAGGTTTGCAGAATCAAAATGACCAGTCCTGACCAATTTTCAGACAAATACCGTGTCCGTTTACGGATCGGCGTTGAAGATGCCTTATGTTGTACTCCCTCCGTCCGAAAAACTCGTCTCAAGATTGTCCCTCAAATGGATGTATCTAGCACTAACTTGGTGCTAGATACATCCATTTGAGAGACAAGCTTTTTAGGGAGAAGGGAGTATATCTATTTCAAACTATGGGGATTTGTCTCCCTGTGTGTTAACTTGATGGCGTAGTGAGCTTTGAGGTCTTTGAAGCTGGGCGGTAGCTGCGGCCGTGATGTGTGTTTCTGGTGGAATTTGTTTGATTGGTGGTTGCTTTATCAGTTTCATGAAAATGAAATTGGGAACTTAAGCTCCTTCGGTCGAATAATAAAGCTTAGCAGTTTTCATCCGACATACTCCCTCCGTCCGGAAAAACTTGTCCCTCAAATAAATGTATCTAGCATCAAGTTAGTGTTAGATACATTCATTTGAGGGACAAGTTTGGGACAAGCTTTTTCGGACGGAGGGAATATGTGATAGTAGGATATTTGAACCCAAGTTCTTTGTGAACTGAGTGTAGATCATATGATTAGGATCCTTGAGGTGGAACAAACCCACAAGGGTTCGAGTTCTAGACTAGGCATTGATGGTTGCTTTTTTCTGAATTTATTTCAGGCATTCCGGTGATATACGAAGACGTATGCACATACGCTTAATATGGAACGGATTGAGTAAAAAGAAGCCGAGTTCTTTTTTCAGGATCCCGGGGCAGTGTTCCTTTGCTGGCTTCTAACGCATGCATGGATCGACCCAGCATCCCGATCCAACGACCCAAGATAGCCGATCGAACGATCTCCTACGCACCTATGCTTCCCGACCACAGTAGGGAGAGCAACCACAGGGGAATCAACCGAAACGGTGCGTCCATCCACCACACCTACTTGTCGCGGCTAAATTTCGTGTTTTGACCCTTTTCTGAAACTTGATCGAGATCTGGCCCTAGTTTGTAAAAATTTCGGGATCCGATCATTTTCTTACCGCCAGTGTTCATGGCGGTAGGACCGCCAAGGTCCCTGACGGTAGGGTTGCACGCCCTACCGCAAAAATTTCCTAAGTATGTAACACAGTGCATACTTGCACCTACCGTCGGGCACCTTGGCGATAGGGTTGTATAGCCTACCGCCAGCCTGTTTGACGGTAGGGGTGTTTCCTATCGCCAAGGTCCCTGGCGGTAGGATGTTACACCCTACCGTCATGGGCCCTGACGGTAGCAAAAGGGTCAGATCCCGAAATTTTTACAAACTAGGGTCAGATCTCGATTAAGTTTCAGAAAAGGGTCGAAACACAAAATTTTGCCACTCGTCGCTGTCCCAGCGGGCACCGCGTAGGACGCTCGCACCTGAACCAAAGCAACTTTCCACCCTCCCCCAAACCAACGAATGAAACCGCACCGCACCGCAGGAAATCGAAGAAAGAGAGAGAGAGAGGAGGAAGAAAAGAAGATTCATGGCACGCGGCCCGAGAGGATGGCGACATTCAGATTCCGGCGTATCCCATTGACCCCCGACTTTACCCAAAAGCAATCCATCTCTTGGTCTTTCTGTCTGTACTCCATCGACAAGCCGATTTCAGGTATCTGCCTCCGATCTCGGCCAGCTAGCGGGGCGATCTTCCGAACGTGATCGCTAATCTTGTTTAGATAAAACGGGGTCCAGCGTGATTAGCTTAGACTAATTAGCGCTCTAGTGCGTGCTTGGTTGGTGTCGCTCCAGTTAATTAACCTCGTTTTGTCTAAGGAAAGCAAGGCGGTGCTCGATCCAAATCATGTCCTTGTCTCCGTCCGCATCCAACAGAATGACCAAACCGGGAGACACCTTGCTGATTTGTTCCCTGTAGGCTGTGCTCCCAGTGGTACGATGGTCGATGAGGCGTTTTCTTACCTCCTTCCTAGTAGGAGCTTTGTAGTATCATCAGTCTGTGGATAATTTGGAGATCTAGGCCATGTGATGTACTATTGTTGTTATGTCCTAGTACTTCCTACATGAGGATCGATAGGGGCGATCTTGCTGCTAACCGTCGGCCGACCAGGGAGTTCAGTCACATGTACGGTCGTGATTAGGCTCGTAATGTTTGAAGCAAAGTGCAAAACTGCACAAGACAAAGCTAGTTCTTGTCCTGGCAGTCTATCCTTTTTCTCTCAAAAGAACTAATGAGGGCCGGTGTGCCCTACTAGCTAATTAACCGGAGTTCTTCTAATACTAGTTGACAACAATTTAAATTTCCAATTTTTTTGATGGTTAATCTCCTGTATTTCCAACAATATATGACCAATAACATATGTCTTTTTTGCCCAAATATCTCGCACATTTTTGTTGATTACCATTGTCGAACCATGGTACCAACGTATTATATTGGCATGTGCATCAAAGAGTATACCATACCGAAAAAGGCTTTCGCCCCATTTTATATATAAAGCACCAACCAACCAACATCCGAAACCGATACAAACACAACACCCCACACCACACTCACACACACCCAAGGCCAGATACATAGGTGCCAAAGGGCTACAACAACAACATGCCGCACGGCTCGAAGTAGACTACAGGAGAAGACATTAAGCATCACTACAGAGCCGCCGGCGCCCTTCCGATGAAGCTATCGCGAAGAGGTGAAGTTGAGGCTCGACGAAACCGAGTGCTCCAAGACGGTGCCTTCGGGAAGGACACGACACAACAGTGCCGCCACCACCCGATCGAAAGATCAGATTTTCATCCGGAGCGCGACGAAGGAAGGGAGCAACCACAACGGAAGCTTCAGGAAGATGGCGACACCCACAGGCGCCGTCTCCGTCGGTCTGGCCAAACCAGACAGGGTTTTCACCCCGGCTCGCAAACTCCGCCTCCGACAAGAACATTGAGATGGCAGCCACCACACCGCCCACGCGGCCATGACCACTAGCCGCCCGCACCTGAGCCGCAAGCTCAGCCCACAAGCACAGCGGCTCCCACCTCCCGGGCCGCCGCCCAGGAAACAAGATGCCCCAAAGATCCATCATGACTGTAAATGATGACCAACCGGCAAACTCCGACCGCCGACAGAGCCGCCAGCGACCGGAACGACCAGATCGATCGGGGAGCAACCAGGTTGGAGAAGAGGTCGGGCGGGAGCGGACTACGTCGACGTCCGGCACCCTTGCCGGTAACAGGTGGCCCGACCGCATTGGCGCCACCCATCTCTCCCACCCCCTCTCCAAACATCACCCCTAATGCCCAACCGGAGCTCCCTGCCTGGATCCGCACCTAGCCCAAACCTGTCACCCGCTCAACGACGCGAGAAGCCGGACCAGCCACCACCTGCAACCATGGGAAAGATCTAGAAGCATCCACAAGGACTGCCCGCAGACGAGCGGACGCCGGAGCACGTCCAGCCGCCGCTGCACACGGCCCGCGCATCGTCGTGAGCCGCCACCACGCCGTCGCAGCCCACCCCATGCTTCAGCACGAAGACCTCCGCCAACACCCTATGACCACCACCGCCGGCAAGAGGGACCGGAACCGGCAACACGCACCTCCAGAGCCTCCCGCAACCGCCCATCACCAACCTAGGCGCCGCTGCACGCGCCGAGACCCCGCCGTCGAGGCCCCACCCGCTGCCAGATCCAGCCGAGATCTGGATCTAGGCGCACGAGGGAAGCCGCCGCCGCCGGCACGGCGCGCACCACCGCCGCCCACAGCCCTACACACCACCGCCAGGAGGACGCGACCCCGCCGCCAGCTCCTGGGTGAACGCTGCCGCGCCCTGTGCCAGCACTGCGCCGCCGCCCGACGGCCACGGCCCGCGTCGAGCCACCACGAACGGGGGAAGAGGGGAGGCCCCGCCACCGCCGCCGCTGGCCGGGCTTTGCCCGGTAACTAGCCGAGGCGGCAAGAGTATACCATTGAATTCGTATTTGCAATAAAGTTCTAATGATATACCTTTTCAAATAAACATCGCATTACATTGGTTAAACTGATGATCTAGGGATACATGCATACCTTACAAACCGGAAGTGGGGAGTAGCAAGAGAAAATAAAAAAAAGTGATAGTCTATGCATTAGTATTGTAGTTTTAATCCATGTGTTAACATATAAATCATGTGTGTTGATGCAATTAATGCTTACATGGTCTATTCTTGATTTATACTAAATCAAAGACAATTAATAGAGATCGGAGGGAGTACATATGTTCAACACTACTCTGGATAAGGTTAGTTATGTATAGTCTGGCTAATAATATGGGATGGACAGATGGACGGAGGCACGTACAGTGGTCTAGCTCTGTGTTGGACTAGATCTTACTGTAAACTTTCTTTTATATAATTCGAATGATTTCAAGATGGCTTGCCACGCCTAAACTTGTGCAAGCCAGATTGTCATCCCAAATAAAGTTATTTGGCCCTCTCTCTCCCAGTGCCTCCTCCCTTTCCTTCCGAAGGCCGCCTCCCGTCAATGCGCTCGCGTGCTTGCCTCTAGACCAGCCGGCACAGGGAAGAGACGAGGAAGGAAAAGAAGGAAGAGGGGGGGGGGGGGGGGGGGGAGAAAGTGAGTAACTGATAGGTGGGTCCCCCGTCCACCTCAGCAGGTCAAATATTGACTTGGATTAGTCTTCGCCACATCGACACAACAGGTGGGCCCAACCAGTCAAATCCGTTGTTTTCGTGAGCTTATCAGCCGATTGGTGCTCTTCGTTAGTCGTTAGGCGCAAAGTTTGTGGTTTTTTTATGCCCTGGCACAAATGTGATACCAAGTTGTTATCCTAGCCTCAACCGTGATGGTTTTGCGTAAATAACTCTCCCGAGTGACATAACTTTTCTTTTCCCTCAACAAAAGAGTAAACACATAACGGAGGGAGGAATAGGATAAAAAAATGTACAACACATGAGTGTAACTAATGCGCGATCCATCTTACTTTTGTTGGCATAAATGTGCAATCCGTCTAGGCTGGCCTTGAATTAACGTACACGGCATTTGTGCCAGCTTGGATGGCACTGGTACACGTCTAACCCATGCTGTTCTAGTGAGAACGTTGTTGGTTGACATGGGTACATGACCTTTTATCACTGCCGATGCAAATAAGTTGTCTTGTTTTTGCATTTCGTTAGGCCATTTTTCTTTCCTTTTTCAATTCTCCTGAGCCACTTCACTGCGAACGGTAAGGTCAATCATGCTAGTCTTGTACTAGTATCCGTTTGCTACCAAGACCTAGAAGGGTAGACATAAAAATATTCCAATAGATGATGTATCTTAAATCATCAAACTGTGGTTGGAGTAAAATATACATCACAAAAAATGTGTTTTTCATCACCAAAAACCTCCAACTCCAACAAATGATATAAAATAGGTGTTGCAAAATACGTCACGGTTTGTCTTCTTATGGGTGCCCTATTTTATATCATCAGTTGGAGCACTTGGTGCTGTAAAAATATTACTTGGTGATGCAAATTTTGTTCTAGCCACGTGGTCCCCTAGTGATGTAAAATTTGCTCTAGAGCATAAATTTGCATCACTTGATGCCCTATTTAACATCTAGAGCAAATCTGGAATTAAACTATTTGCATCTACATCATCTATTAGAGTAGCGTTTTTTGCCCTCACGTGATGTAAAAAGTTGTCCTGGGCTATTGTACATCATATATTGGAGATGCTCTAACCACCACATTGCGGTGGCGGAACTAGAATATTTGTACGAATCCTCGGTCATCAATTCGTTTTCCATTTACATTTTAATCTAAACAAAATGATATTCCTAGATACATAAATCTTGCTTGTTAAAAAAAAGCAAATTTTGACCTCAAAACACCTTTTTAAATAGCTTTCAATGCTTATTATCTTCAATTAAAAGAGGTCTAGTGCTATCTTCTGGTCCATGTATCCAGACCCATCCTGGAGACACCAAGAGCAGGGCATCGAGATATTTCTAGCTCATCATGGTCGCCGGGGACTACTTTTGTACTTTGTTACTAGATGACTTGGCTGCAATGGTCGGGTGCATTGCAATGATGCCAAGATCTGGGGTTGAACCTCCTTTCCGAAAAAGGTCACTAGGCTGCAAAAGCAATTGGACAAAATAAAACTTGAGGTTTGGATCCGCATGTAAGCTACCGTTCTGATTGACACTCGTCCCGATTCGCAGTTCATATGTTATGCAGTCGTTCAGCTAGTTTTGTTGCTAAAATTCAATATATAGGGGTGAAAAATAACATCTGGGTTGCGGTATTATTTGATGCAATGAGACTCTTTTCAAAAGTTGTTATAGGTTAAGTGGAAAATTGATGAAGTTGACGTAGTAGTGAGACCATGCATATGGCTCTCCTCTCTCCCCTCCCTTTCCCCTCCCCCTCCTCCTCCCCCCTCGCAACCTCGACCCTCGACGGCTCCTCGCCGGCTGGATCCCCCCTCTCTCCCCCCATATCCCTCTCCTCCGCGGCGGCGCGCGTGGTCGTCCGTGCCCCTGGGCCGGTGCGGGGGCCTGTGGCGGCGTCGGTGTCCTTCGGGTCCCGGTTTTGGGCGCTCGACGACCTCGATGGCTCCTCCTCCGATTCCGATTCTGGCTCTGTCTCTGGCTCGTCGGCTCTTCCGTTGGTGGTGGCGGCGGCGCCTAGATCCAGGAAGTTTGCCCCGGGGGGGGGGGGGGGGGGGGGGGGGGGGGGGGGGGGGGGGGGGGGGGGGGGCAGAGGCAGGGCGGTCGCTCCGCCGCTGGTCGAGCACGGCTGGTGTCGGGTTTCTCGTCGGTGTCGGAAATCTGGTAAGTTCTCCCTCCCGTCTCCGGCTCGTGGGATCCTTGGCTCTTTGCCGTGCGATGGTGCGGCGGACACTGCTGCTCTGCTCCCGCCCGAATCGCCGGGCGTCTCGCCTTCTCCCTCCTCCCTGGTTCTGGTGGCATCGCCGTCGACTTGCTGTGAGGTGGGGGTTGGGCGGTCGACGATGGGGCAAACCCTAGATCTGGCGATCCCCCTGGTGGCTTGTGGGCCGAGGGGGCGGTCAGATGCTGTGGGCCCTAGCCCGGTCTTGGGTGGGCCGCTTGTGGCCCCTTCCCTTGCGTCGTTGTCTGAATTCCCCCTCCCCTTCTTGGGCCCTAGGCCGCTGGTACCGGTCACTTCTGCTCACCCCACCCCTTCGGCCCACGTGGCCTGCTCGGCCCCTTTGGGCTATGCCCCCTCGGGGTATTTATGGGTGCGGAAAGGATCTCTCCCCCCATTTCTAGGGTTTCCTGCCTCCTCCGCTGACCTCCGAAGGCGCCGCGCTCCCAGCCGCTTCTTCCACAGATCTACTCCTCCTCCCCCACTTTCTCTCTCCTTTGTGGAGGCCCTCGCCATGGACAAGTCCAGGGGCTCCTTGAGCGATGCGATGTCTGGTAGCAAGCATCGCCGTGAGGATTCGCCGTCGGTTGGCATGGATCTGGAGTATGAGGCCTCCCTCCACTCCAAGCTGGAGGCCGACCAAGCGGTTCGTAAGCAGGTGGCTCGGGACCGTGAGGCTTGGGCGGCGGGGCCAGAATGGCTCCAGCGCGACGAAAGGGCGCGGTCTCTGGCCAGATCTGGCCCCCCGGCATCTGGATCTGGTGGCGGGGCCTCGCCGGCGCCGGATACTTGGGAGGTTGTTGCTTCGGGTGGTGGTGCTGGCTCGACCTCATCTGGCCCGCGTCCACCTCCTCCCCGGGGCCAGGTGGCCCCTCCTCGCCAACCCCTCTGCTCTTCTGGTTCAGGCTTTGGTCCTCGTCCTCCTCCGTGCAATTCCTCTGCCCCCCAGCAGTTCAAAGCTCGCCGAACCCCTGCCTCTAACCCTGGCTCCTCCTCGATGGGGCTTGGAGATGGCATCCTCCCACCCCCGCCGCCCCCTCCACCTCGTCATAGCGCTCCCGCACCCAACCCCTCATCCTCGCTCACTTGCTTCGCCTGTCATCAACCAGGCCACTTCCAATCAAGATGCTTCAACCCACCCTTTTGCCTTATCTGTAGATCTGAAGGTCATCTGACCGTGGATTGCCAGAACCGAATCAAGCCTCCCGCTTTCATGCACGACGGGACTGGCCTCCCGGGGTGCTCCTTCTTTGCCCTGGACAGCGAGGTACCCTTGGTAGCCATGGCCCCCTCGCTCTCTAATGTGGCCATCGTCACTGTTCAGGGCCAAAAGATCTCTCCTTAGGTCTTGCTGGAAGGCCTCCGGGTCTGGGATGAGGGTGGTTGGGACTGGCAAGTGAATCAATTTTCTGAGTTCGAGTTTGCAGTGGTGTTCCCCTCCAAGGATTGTTTACGGATGATCTCTTCTTGCACGAGCTTCACCCTTCCACATAACCAGTTGGTGGTTTCGGTCAAGGCCGCGGCTTGTGGCACCAAAGTGGTGGGTTCGCTGTCTGATGTATGGGTTTTGGTTGATGATGTGCCTGCCGGTCTTCGCTCTGTTCCCTTTCTAATGGCATTTGGTGTCCTTCTTGGCAAGCCGATCGAGGTGGACAGTGAGTCTCTGGACAAGCTTGGTCTTGCGCGTGTGAAAGTTTGGTGTGTTGATCCGGTCTGCTTGCGTGGAGTGGTTGACGTGTTCCCCTCCTCTGAAGGTGCTCGCTTGCGGGTGCGGGTTGAAGGTGCCACGGAGCACCAGGCACCTCCTCCTCCTCCCCTGGCTCTACGAGACCTGATAAGCAGGGTGATGGATCTACGGGGGGTCAAAACCCTAGTGGAGGCATTGATGCTCATTTTACTTAGTCTGAATGGGATGGCATGGAGCCGGAGGTCAGGGAGCTGTTCAAGTCAAATGCGCCGGTGGGTCCTGCTCAGAAGGAGGTGGCTGATGGTGCTGGTCAGGGGAAGGCCACCGTCGCGGGTACTCCAATCTTTGGAATCTGCTCCAACATGCCGTCCCACCCTCTCTCGCCTACTTTCTCGGGAATCAAAGACCTCCCTCCTTCTCCTCCGCGTCCTGAGACGGCGCCCGCTAGCAAGAAAAAGAAAACATCAGTTAGTAAGTTCTCGGCCAAGAGCCGGGCGTCGTCGGGCTCCAAGCAATCCATGGCGGGGTTGTGTCGCCGCCTGGACGCCGACATGGGCTCGGCGTCTGGCTCCGGTCCTGTGCTGGTGTCTCCTGTGGCGTGTTCTCCTCCGATTCGGTCACCTACCTCTACGGCTCGCAAGGGGCGTCGGGTTCGGGACTCTGGGGAGCCGGTGTCGGTGCGTGCGGAGCACCGCGCAGCGGCAAAGGATCTTCCTCCCTCAGGTAATGTGCCCAGCCCATCTCCTCCTCCCTCATCCCCGATTCGGTTGGTTCTGCCTTCTTTTTTCGATCAGCATCTTTTGCATGTTCTATCCGGTGTGGGGGTCACCCTGGATCCTGGTTTTGGTTTGCCTTCTTCTATTCTCTCAATCATTCGGGCCAATGAGTTGGCCCAGGCGGCTATTGCCAAGGCCAAAGAAGCTGCTGCGGTGAAGGTGGTCGCCGCAGAGCCGGTCGCGGAGGTGGGAGGAGACGCTGATTGTGGCCAGCCTTGACCTCCTTCTTCCAAACGAGGCCCTTCTAAGCACTCTAAGTCCTACGTTGCCCCGTGCAGGTCTAGCCTTCGCATCAAAAACCTATCTTTCAAATGAAACTACTTTTCTGGAACATTAGAGGTTTCGGTGCTAGGGGGCGTCGAGACCAAATTAGAGATGTAGTTAGAGGGGAGAATATCGACATCATAGGGTTGGTTGAAACTTTTAAGGATTCCTTCTCCCCTAATGAACTATCCGCTGTTGCGGGTATGGATAGATTTGATTGGAATTGCTTGCCGGCCTCTGGCCATTCTGGAGGCATTTTAATTGGCACTAAACGGGATCTTTTTGATTTTGTTGCGTTTGATCATGGTATCTTTTGGGCTAGCACTGTTGTGCATCACCGGCGACTCAACACCCTCTGGGAAATTATGGTAGTTTACGGTCCTGCGGATCATTCCTTGACCTCTCTTTTCCTTGACGAAATCTCTACTAAAATTGAGGCTTGTACTCTAAAATTGAGGCTTGTACTCTGCCTATCATGGTGGGCGGCGACTTTAACCTTCTACGTACTCCCTCGGATAAGAACAACTGCAATTTTTCTTGGCCTCTTGCCGATGCTTTTAACGGTTTCATTCGTGACTGCGCTCTATGTGAACTTCCTCGGGTGGGAGCATGGTTTACCTGGACCAACCACCAGGCTAATCCGGTCCGGTCGATGCTGGATCGGGTTTTCATTTGCTCGAACTGGGATTCTTTATTCCCCCGCGCCTCCTTGAAAGCAAGAGCGATACTAGGCTCGGACCACGCCCCATTGATTCTTGACGCGGGTCTTGACCAGGCTCTGGTATCCTATCGTTTCTAGTTCGACGCTTCATGGCTTTTAGTGGAGGGATTCATAGACCTGATGGCTAACAAAATATCTGGGCTGCTAGCTTCTTATCATCGATCCTTTGGCCCCATGGATGATTGGCATAAGTGCTCATACGCGATCCGCAGGTTCCTCCGGGGCTGGTCTCATAATAGATCAGCGGAGGCCCGCCGGGAGAAATCTTCCTTAGAGGCTCGATTGCTGGTCTGGACCTCGTGGCTGATGGGGCTGGTCTCTCGGAGGGGGAGTGGTCAGTTGCATCAGCAGGCGGAGATCTACTGGCGTCAGAGAGGTACCTTGAACTGGACTCTTAAAGGGGATTCCCCCACCGCCTACTTTTTTGCCATTGCCAATGGAAGGAGGAGAAGATGTTCTATCGATAGCCTTCTCATTAATGGAGTCAAAACTTCGAATCAATCTCTCATTATGTCGCATGTGTTTGAATTTTTCTCTTCCCTCCTTTCGGCTAAACAGGAGTCTGGCCTTGGCATTTCCCCCTCCCTATGGGATGCGCCTTCTACGATCTCGACTGATGAAAATGCTGCCTTAATGCTGCCTTTATCTGAGGAAGAGATCTGGGAAGCTATTAGTTCGGCGAACCCTAACTCAGCCTCTGGACCTGACGGTTTCTCCATCCCTTTCTTCAAGAAATTCTGGCCCCAACTCCGTATGTTGGTCTGTAAGATAATTCAAGGCTTTTGCCTTGGCACTGTGGACATTTCCCATCTTAATTGTGCGGACATTACTCTTATTCCTAAGGTAAAAGGGGCCGATTTGATCTCTCAGTTTAGGCTGATAGCCCTCATTAACAACTTTGCTAAATTTCCGGCGAAAGGCTTTCCCACTAGGCTTTCCCCTGTAGCTCATAGAACTATCAGACCCTTCCAATCTGCGTTCATCAAAGGGTGATTCATCCTAGACGGGATCCTCTGCTTGCACGAGATCGTGCATGACCTCAAAGTTCGTAGGTCTAAGGCGGTGATTTTAAAACTGGACTTTGAAAAGGCGTATGATTCGGTCAGTTGGCCGTTTCTTAGGCAAGTGCTTCTGGCCAAAGGCTTCGACGGGGCGTATGTTCACAGGATCATGCAGTTGGTCTCGGGTGGCCACACTACGGTCTCTGTTAATGGCCAGGTCAGCAACTTCTTTGCCAATGGTCGGGGCCTACGGCAAGGCGATCCTGCTTCTCCTATCCTGTTTAACTTTGCCGCGGACGCCCTATCTCATATCTTATCCAGAGCTGCTTCTCATGGTCACATTTCCCCGGTCATTTCCCACCTTATTCCAGAAGGGGTCACGCATCTGCAATATGCAGATGACACAATCATTATGGTGGAATTGAATGATTCTTGCATTGCCCACCTTAAGTTCATTCTTCTCTGTTTTGAAGCCCTCTCGGGTCTCAAAATCAACTTCTCCAAGAGCGAGGTCATTGTCACTGGTGTTGGTGACACAGAGGCCACATGGGTGGCCCATCTTCTGAATTGTAGTCTGGGAAGCTTTCCTTTCAAATACTTAGGCCTCCCGATCTCCGAGGACAAGGTATACGCCAAAGAGTTTGCCCCTGCAGTTGCTAAAGTTGGCAATAGAGTGCTCCCTTGGCGAGGTAGATACAATACTAGTGCTGGGAAAGTGGCACTAATTAATGCTTGCCTGTCTTCCTTACCAATGTTCATCATGGGCTTTTACCTATTATCTGCTGGCACGCACGCTGGTTCTGGTAAGCATCGGGGGTGCTTTCTTCTAGAATGCGGCAGATAATAGACGTAAATACAGATTGGTTAGATGGAAGATAATTTGCAGACCCAAAAACCTTGGAGGGTTGGGCATTATTAATACTGCTATTATGAATACATGCCTCATGATCAAATGGTGGTGGAAAATTATGACCATGGGCGCTGATGCTTTGTGGTTTTCTATCCTTAAAGCTAAATACTTTCCCTTCTCTAACCCTATGTTCGCTCCCTCTCGGGGAGGATCGCAGTTATGGAAAGATCTCATCAAGGTCCCACTGGTACAGGGAGGTGCTATACAAACGGTTTTTAACCCCTTTCCGCGACGACATTTGGAACCGTCACCAAGTGAGTGACTGCGATAGGGGGGTCCTTCCCACACGACCCAAAAACCGTCGGGGATAGGGGCTACATCCTTGCAACTCGTTTGTGCTCGCATTGCCATCGCAGTCGGTATTCTGTGGTGCTACGTTTACGATGCGCGGCCCATCACAAACGGTTCACGATTATAGAACGTGTACAATAAGCAGACAATCACACACATTCACTTTTCCCGAACCGTATGCGATAACTAATTAAGAAGATTAGCTAATCATCATACGAGTGTCGGATAAGATTACGAAACATCGGACCATCGTAACATCGTCGTACATGACAACTATCGCACACGCTATTCTATGGTGCAACGTTTACGATGCGTACCACATCAGAAATAGTTCATGGTTGCAAATCGTGTACGATAAGGCAACTATCACAAATGTTTAGTTTGCCCGCACCATTTGTGATATTGTCTGACATCGCACACGCTTTGCAAACGGCAACTGTGTGCATGCTTGCACACGTTTCCTCTCTGTGAACCGTGTCGGATTATGGTGTATATCACAAACATTTGTGTTTTACCGACCGTGTGCGCCGTAATGACCTGCAGAGCGTAATTTCACCGTAATTTAATTGCTGCTATTTCAAATTGTACCGGATTTGAATTTGAAAGTATGCTATAGCTTTATTCATATCCATTAGTTTCAAACAGCCAATGCATTATTCGATTCATAGGTACATATGTTCAAGAATTACATAAGCACCAAATAAAGAATGATGAACCACAGTTGTATACTTGTACTATTAAAGACGGTAAAGAAAGAGACGAAATACATTTTGGTTGCTGAACAAGGTGAAGCGGAATACCCATATTGTGCCCTCCTCCATGCAAAAGGCACGCACGCCTCTAGTCCAACCCCTTGTGATGGCCGACCGCCCATCCTTCACGGTCTTCATGAAAACATCTAGATAATCATCGTGTTCTGGTAGAAATACTTTAACCTTTGCATGCCCACCAATCATGTAGTTTGAGAGGTAATCTTGAGTAAACTGCTTTGGGAACCACTGCAAAGGAAAAAGATTCAGACATTGTCATCTAACACAACTCATTATGGGCAGTAAAAAGAAGGCTGCAGAGTTCTTACTTACCATCCTGCAGTTCGCTATTGTCTTGGATAAAGTGTAAACAAATAGTTTAATTGCCATCTTTTGACTCATTTTACTAACAATCTTTATCAGCTTCCTCACTTGATGCTGGTTCATCGATATCTCATTGCCCCATACGCAGAAAGGGTCAAAGCGCGGATCTTTACCAATGACATATGTACCTAAAATCACCAAGTTAATATTAGAAGCTAAACAACAATTGCACAATGATGTAGTACAACACTCTTTTATAATATCTTATAACATCCAATATACTCACATATTAGATGAATTAACATCTTATATTATGGGCTGGAGGGAGTTTATTGCATTTTTACAAATTATCGGTTGATTAACTACTGCTGTATCCATGGGTTAGAGTTAGTTTGAGCTAGTTTGGGCTCAAATAGCCCTAAAGAATATCCAAACATGAGGGCCAGTTTGAGCTAGTTGCATCCAACCCACCCAAAAAAACTATCCCACCCAAGAGGTGCTAATTGGAGCTAGTTCTCCTAGTGCATTTATTGTCAATCTAACCCTGTCATCCAAACACCTCTTTAGCTAGAGTTAGTTCAGGGTTAGTCATGAGCTAGAAACTAACTCTAACCTCTAGCTAAGTTGAGTATCCAAACAGGGCTGTGTTGTTGTTGTTGCTGCTACTCCTGCTCTTCTACGTATATCTAGACATCATCAGAATATTAAGGTAACACTCTTCCTTGTTGCTATGTAGCCTAGGATTGCATATTTAGACATTAAGTACAGTGCATGTTGCTATGTAGCCTCAGATATATTACATATGGCCCTAGTTAACCTAACGATGAATGGGTTACAGATATATTCAGTTAAAAGTCCAATTCACCGATTAGTCCCTTATCAGCCCCGGCCTATATGGTACCAGCTACCGATATCCTGAACAGTGAGTATATATAAGCCATGGGATGAAACTAACCTCGATGGAAAACAGCAGTGGTTCCCAAAATTGTCTTGTGTAAGTACATCGAGAGGCATGTTAAGCACAACAGGCTAAACATCAACCAAATATATCCATGGCAGACAAAATAATCTCCAAAAGATAGCTTCAGTGTGCAGGTTTAAGCACGCTAGTAAAGCAAAACAAGTGAAAATGTGTGTTAACTGCAACAGGCATAACATTTAACAGCAAGCAAACATAGTCATTCAAACTGGTATTGTGCCGGTCTAAGTACACTAGTTATTGTTAAATAAAATGGAAAGGCGTGTTAACTACAAGATGCAGCAACCAAATGTAGTCATTCATAGTGGTATTGTTGAAACTGGTATTGATGAAATTGAACTACACAGTTCATACTTGCACATATAGAACATCACGTTGTGAATAACTGGAATAAACAAGGCATACTACGAACAACCAAAGATAGCATTTCAAACTGGACATATGCTAACTACAAACAATCGAACAATCAAAAAACTTTAAAAGAGGCATATGCTAGCTATAACAGGCTTAACAGCAAGCAAATATATGCATTCCTATCGGTATGTTTAAAACTGGATTGATGAAAATGTACTGCACAGTAAATAGTTGCACATATAGAGCATTACATTGTGAACAACTGAAATAAACAAGGCATACTGCAAACAACCAAATATAGCAATTAAAACTGGACATATTCTCACTACACTACAAAAGGGACTCGACAAAACAAATCATGGGTTCCCCCCTGTGAAGAGGCACGGCAAAACAAATCATGGGTTTCCTCACTTGTCACAGATGGGCTCGTTCTCGTGGGAAGAGCACGGACCCTGGATGCGCTCCATATTGTCGCAGATGGGCTCCTTCCCCTTGGAAGAGCACGGCTGTAGGGTGCCCTCCCTGATATCGCAGACGGGATCTTCCCCCTTGGAAGAGCAGATGCACTCTTTCCCCTTGGAAGAGCTGAAGAGGGTGCCCTCCTCGTGGTCTCCGTCGATGAGGTCTGACTTGGAAGCTATGGATCCCAAGCCAGCGTCGTAGAACGTGTCCTTCAGAAATGACAAAAGGGGCTCGATGGCGATGTAGGCTGGCAAATTCTTGACAGCGAGCCAGAGGAGATCAGCGGCGGGGCCATGGATGATATCGACGGCGGTTGATCCCTAGGGGTTGGGGTTGGGCCACTTAACCTGTGACATAGCCCGCGTCAGGCCGTCGCTGTCAATGACCTCGATGTCGTAGCCGGCGTCCGCGACATACCCGTATACTCTAGCCCGCTGATTGAGTGCCTGCGGCCATTAATGATTGTCAGCTTCCTCGGCGGCCACCTCGGCGACGTTGGGCGAAGAGACCACGATACACCTCTTTTGGGCCAGTCGCTCCTCGAGCTCCACGGGAAGCGTAGCCGGGCTTAGGTTGCGACGCTTTGGAGTGGGGGATGGGGATGGGGATCTGTGGGAAAGGGGGCGTTTGACAGGCGTCATCTAAGAAACTCAGGGCGGTTTGTGTATGGAGATCGGTGGGTAAGCTACACGGGGCAAACTGGCAGATGTTGACAATGGAGGCCTTGCGGCGGCGGCGACCTTACTAGGGTTTCGAGCGAGGGAGGGGTTGTGGTGGGGGGGGGGGGGGGGGGGGGGGGGGGGGGGGGGGTGGTGTGTGTGTGTTTGGAGGGGGGCGGGGGGTGTGTTTGAGGAAATGACGCGGCTACTGAAAATTTTACTATGCGGGAGTCAAACACGGGAGTGAAATGCCGGGGCTATTGAAATTTTGGATGATGGTGCATTGCACATGGTCCGGAAAAACAACTGTGGGTTATGAAACAGAAAAACCCTCGAGGCAGGCAGATATTTTCGAGGGATGCAGGCGGGAGTGGGAACAACAAACATCCCACACGGTTGAAACATAATAACCGTGTGTTATCAAACAGAAAAACCCTGCAGGCGGGTAGATATTTTTGAGAGGGGAAGCCTCGTGGAGCCCAATGTACTGTGCGGATGTGCGTGACAGGGGCACCGGCGTGGCACACGGTTAGTGTGAGTGAACCGTGTCTGTTGCGTCAGCCGACTTGTCTAATGTTCATAAATTTGGCAAAAATGATGCGGGAAAGGGTCAGAACATGAACACACTCGCATGTGGACCAAATATATGTATGAAAAGGGTGGTTTGATGTTCAAATACCAAATGCAACTTCGATGTGCCACCTATCTCGCAAAGCGCACGGTATTGCTTGCCCCCCTCGTGTCGGCAGGAGGGGAATCCTAAGCTATGAACACATGCCCCCCCACGGAGGTTCACCTAGCAAAGTGCGAAGCAGCAGCCCCCCATCACACACACACACACACAAGCGCGCACGCGCGCACGCGCACACACACACACACACACTTTCAGTTGGCGAGCCGGAGAGGGCATCTCACCAAGATGTATCGTAAAACGGACCAAGAATAATCCACCTTGGTCGTACAACCTCTCTATTGTTATTGGTCAAAGTGATGGCCGTCCATGCGACCCTAGAGATGGGCTAGCTCGCAAATAATCACGCAAGTAGCTAGTCCCCGAAGACAACCACTACCTGCGCATGGCCCAAACATATGTATGGAGAGGTGTTGATGTTTGAATACACAATGGAACAACTTTGATGTGGCACCGTGCTTTCGAACCAGAAATCCCCACACGGAGCGAGGGTTAGTTGATGATGCATATGTATGTCACACCACACTTCGAGCCAATGACGAGGATTCATGCATGCATGCGTGCATAGTATGCACTCAAACTTAATTAGGTCTCACCATGACCTATACTACGGTAACACGAACCAAAGGAAGAATCCGCCATGGTAACCTATCTTGTTGTCGGTCAAAGTGATCATGGATGTCCACGCAGGCCCACGAATATATAGGCTTGTCGCCGATAACCACGTGAGGGAGTGTACCGTTCGAAGACAACCACTACATGCATATGTATGGAGGTGATGCGTGCATGCATGTTTGAATACCATTCACAACATTGATGTGGCACGTGCGTCGAAAATCTTACAGTCCCCACACAGAGCGAGATCGATTCATGACGTGTCGTGGTACTAGCCACTTCGACTCGATGGAAGGGATTCATGCGTACACATGCATGTGTGTGCTCAAACTGTATCATGTCATCCCAGAGCATGACCTATATATATACCATATTACAAACAAAAAAATAATAATCCCCTCCTAAGTAAAATTAACCTCTCTCGTTGTCAGGCAAAGTAGTGATGGACCAAGCGGGCCCACAGATGGAAAGCATCGATATCGCTGATAACCGCGTGAGTGGGTGCGAGAGGACAACCACCATCGTTTTGTATGTGGGCCAAACATATGTTGAATACCCAAAATGCACAACTTTGATGGGGCACATGCCTCCAAAATCGTAAAGTCCCCACACAGAGCGGTTTTTCATGAAGCGTACTACATATGATGGTCCCCTTCCCCCTCTTCGACGCATACTATATGATCCTACCGTAATACAACCCAAAAAGAATCCTCCTTGATGGTGAAATTAATTAACCTCTCTAGATGTAGGTCAAAGTGATGCATGCATCGACGATGACCTCGCGGGCCCACAGATGGAAGCGTCACACGTGAGTGTCCTAGGATAACCACCGCCTGCATGCATGTGGCCCAAAGAGGTGTTGTGTGATGTTTGAATAGCCAATTCACAACTTTGATGTGGCACATGCCTTGGAAACCGAAAAGTCCCGACACTGAGTGAGGTGTACTTGTTCATGGACGCGTACGTATAGTATATATGCTAGTCCCCTCCCACCTCTTCGACGCATACTATATACTCCCAATAACACAAACAAAAAATATTCTACCTTGCTGGTCAAATTAACCTCTCTGCCGGTTGTTGGTCAAAGTGATGGACGACGACCTCGAGGGCCCACAGAAAGCATCACACGCGAGTGAGTGTCGTGTAGGACAACCACCGACTGCATGTGGCCAAAACATGTATGTATGAAAGGGTTGTGTAATGTTTTAAATAATGAATTCATGACTCTGTTGTGGCACCTGCCTCACAAAACGGCCACACGGTGGCTCACGACTCATAGTGTACTGCCAGCCACCCCCCACCCCAGACGCACACACACACACCCCGCGCATCCACCGCAAGTATGATGCATGTTAAATTTTCCCGTGATGAACATATGTTACGAAAGGAGGGACGTTTTAATTTTGAAAAAAAACAGAGATCATTAAGATGTTTTAGTACATTGATTGATTTTCTAGGGGTATAATGTGCAAAAATCAAATTTGAGCTACATGCACACGTGACAGTGCACCTAAATGGATTGGAAAAACACATGTGTCTCACTGGGTGCATGTTTACTCCCCGTGCAAGAAATTTCAAACACTGAGAATCTTGATTTTTATATTCTAGTACATCCAAAACTTATTTGAAATTCATGAAACTTATCGTGTTGTCATATGGACACCAATACAAAGTGGCATTGTACTTTTTTTTGTCAAGTTTGAGACCAGTTTTGATGTAATCTTTATCTTCTTACAAACGGGAGATTATTAATAATCAGGAACCAATATCGCAAACGGATTATTTATTCGAACCATGGGCGTTAGACCAACAATGGATATGTGCCATGCTTCGGTTAAGCAATAAAGCGGCATCATTAATCATCAAAATAGAAAACCAATATACGTGCCGCCACGCGACCCCTGTGTCGTGCGAGCAGGCGTGAGTTGACGGGACGCATGCGACCAGTCCGCCGCGCAGGCAGACCGGGAGGCGTGCGTGCAGGTGTGTGAATTGACGGGAGGCATGCTCGCTGCACAGTGTCATCGGGAGGCATGTGAGTAGATGTGTGAAATGACGGTAGGCATGCCAGCAGTCTGGTGCGTAGGCTCATCGGGAGGCGAGCCAGTGGTTTGACCGCCGCCCGCCTCTCTCCCACTACTCCATATTAATCGCACGCCCGAACGGCCACACCCCCCATCTTCGGCGCACACACAATCCTCTATCTTCGCCTCCATCCTCGACGCCGCTCTCAGTCCTCACCGCCGTCTGTGTATGAGGATGTCGCCGAAGCGCCCCATCGGAGGGAGTGCCGACGCCGGCGTCGCAGAAGCACCGAAGCACGGCATGAAGATGGAGACAGAGGTTGCCGTCGCCGCTGCCGAGGTCTCGCTGCACCCTGATGTCGTCGATGGTGTCATGCTTCCACAGCCGGAGCCGGAGGTCCACACTGACTCCGGCGACGACCCCGGTGACGACTCCACCGAAAACTCCGGCGACGACTCCGACGACCACTCCGGCGATGACTCCAACGACGACGGACAACCGGTTAGTCATCTATACCCATTTATTTGTTAAATACATCCTAGGGTTTCTCTGGTTACTCCTGCCTCCCCCTTTTTGAAATAGAAATCCTATGGTTATGTTCTGTCAATCCATGAAATCTGAGTAAGTTTCGTTAGATCTGTGTAGTGTATTGATTGTTTGAATGGTCGAAATGGTAAGTGATTAGTTGTTTCATCTGTACAAATGATTTTTGCTAATAATCCGACTAGGGTTAGTGTTTCATGCTAATAATTCCTGGCTAGGGCTTGACAATTGATTTTTGAATGACCTAAATATATGTTTGTGCCATTTTTTTTTCAAGATTGGTCTGTACATAGACGATTGTGTTTAAAAATCGAACCATAATCTTTGGATATGTCTAAAAAATAGCCATAAAATATGTAAATTCCTAATCCTACTTTACGGCATGTAAACATTGATTTGATGCCAAATTTTGGCAACTGCCAAATGTTCGCTAGAGATTAGTTTGTAAACATTAATTTGACGCCATATTTTTTTTACTATATGTATAGGTGCTGTCTGACGATGTCGACAGCGAGGATGAAGATGGCCAGAGGAGGTACAAGAGGCAAATCCTCAGGGTGCTTTATGAGGGAATGCATAACAGGTGTATTAGGACCTGGGACGGCGGCTATCGATGCCCATTTTGCAACCAAAAGCTTCATGATGCGTATCAAAGTGTTCTGGCGCATGCAAGAGGACGAGCCGTTGGCTCTTTCAGGCAGAAGTATTCTCGCAGGGTGACGCATGCTGCGTACGCCGAGTACCTAGAGAAGCTTCAGGATCGTGCCGGCAGATGGGATGAGATGTGGGATTGAACTATGTACGCTTGAGTATGCTTAATGATGGTTGAACTATGTACTTATGGTTGAACTATGCTTGTGTACGCTTATTATCTATGTCTGAGTATGTTTAATCTATGTTTACTTATGTCTAAATGTGGGATATGGATGCAATCAGTTCGGTTGATGGAATCTACATCCATCCTGGTTTATTGGCCCCCTTTGTAATTTGTGTTAAATTTTGACCAAAGATTTAACTGACAAAATATTAGTGCAGGTCAGCAAAAATTATATCGTTGGATGCGTATTTGAACATAGTGTTCAATGATATAATTTTTGTTGACATGCATAAACATTTGTTAGTTAAATCTTTGGTCAAAATTTGGCACAGATTACAAAGGGGACCAATAAACCAGGACGGAGGTAGTACGCCAATCACACACGGTTCCCAAAATTGGAACCGTGTGCAATGACTTTCATTTTCCCTGTTACATCAATCACACACGGTTGGCTCTAGCAAACCGTTGCCTCCGAAACTCTTTGTGGGACAGAAAACCCTCACCACCCAATTCAAAAAAGAAAAAAGAAAAAAGAAAACCCTCACCATCCCCACGTCACAAAAACCCTCACCCCACCCGCCACCCCCTCCGGTCCCCATTCACACCTGCACAAGCTCCTCTGCGTCTATGCATGGCACCGCCTATCGCCACGGCAACCACTTAGCTCGATGCCTGTCGCCACCGCCAGGCTGCCGGCAAACCCCACCGCATTTCGCCACTTCCGCTTGCCGCCGCCTATCGCCATCGACTTTCTCGACGCTGCTCGCGGTCGACCCAGCTCCGCCCGGTTGGGGAATCTGCCGTATTAGGGTTTTTTCTCATGGACAATAAGGTAACTAATTTAGTGAGATATTATCTCATCTCTTATCCCAGTTCATCTGCCTCCTTTAATCACCCGGCCGAAATCGCCCTGAATTCATTTTTATTTGAGCTGATTTGAGGATTTTCTTTCATTCATAGTGTGTATAGTGCACGGACACATCAGGACTTTGCGGCCTCAGCCAGACATCCATGGAGTTCCATCTCACCGTACCAGATGTCTCGAGGATGCGCGCGGTATGTTCAATCTCACCCTAAATCGGTTGGCATGGCCTACTTTCCTGAACATATACTATATATTGCTGCATTTGGATAAAAGGTGCCACATGCAACATATACGTCAAAGGGGATTTTTTTTTATTACTCTTCTTTCTATATTAGGCAAATTAATGATGTATTGTTCTTTTGATTACTCTCATATTTCCATGACATCATGGTTACCCTATCTGTTTAATTATAGATTTTTGTCCTTTGATTTCAACTGTTGTACAGTTCTTTCAATTTCGTCCATATTTGCATGTTACCATTTTCTGCAGCGCATCCCTTGCTATGCAACAGAATCTGTAGTACACAATCTTTCCCTTTACATAAATCAAGACTGCAGGGATGTCATACTGAACACAAACCATGGATTTACAATCGTTGCTTCTGTAGGACTTGATGAATGTGGTCACTCCTATTTTTCCAAGGGCCTTCGGACAGAAATTTCTAAGTTTTATGTACTGAAGGCTGGCACTAAAATTGCACTGTACATAAAAGAGCCTGGTCATGAGATATATGCTAACTTCCCCGACGATATCATCCGTCCAGACTTTGTTCGAAGTAAGTGTTCTTTTCAAGTATCTGCATGTTAACTTACCCAGCAATATCAAAGGAATTGTGTAGTATTTAAGCAACCAATTGTTATTCCATTTTCTTACTCTATTCCTACCTACTAACTTCTAGTTACCAATACACTTTTCTATTGCCCTGTTTTAACTAAATATTCCTTGTACTCCCACTTCTATCAGAAAGCGCCGCTGATGAGGAGACTTCGAAGGTGGAGAACGGGGTTGCCAACAAGCGGAGGCGGGTCAAGCAAGAACCGCAAGCAACTCCAGCAGGCCTAGACTTCATCAGCAGCCTCCCCGATGATATGTTGATAGTCATCATCTCCCTCCTCCCAATCAAATATGGGGCGCGGACAACCGTCCTTTCCCGGCGGTGGCGCCCCCTATGGAACTCCACCCCTCTCGACCTCATCGACACCCACGAGCTCTGCCATGGCTATCACAAAAGCTTGGATGTGTTCTCCCAGATCCTCGGCAGTCACCCTGGCCCAACCAGAGGCCTTAGCATGGGCAAGTTACGTTCCAACGGCAAGGACCGAGCCAAGCTTGACGACTGGTTCTGATCCCCCGCCCTAGATCAGCTCGAGGAGCTCACTTTTGATGATGGGCATATGCGCTCGCTGCCAACATCCGCGCTTCGCCTCGCGCCCACGCTGCGCGTCGCCAAGTTCAGGAACTGCCATCCCCCCTTAATGACGCGTCCGCTCTTATTCTACCATGACTGAAGCACCTCGAGCTCGTCACCGTCTGCCTCCCAAACGGTGACATGGAGCGCCTACTCCGTGGCTGTACTGCACTCGAGTACCTTCGTCTTCAGGTGATCAATGGGTTGAGTAGCTTCCACATCACCTCCATGACTCTCCGTACTATTTATGTGTGTTGCTGGTGCTGCAAGAAGACATCACAAGATGTGTACCACGGTATGGTCATTGAGGACACACCTTCACTTGAGAGATTACTTGTAGTTGATCAAGAAGGTCCAACAAGAATCAATGTCATTTCTGCATCAAAATTGACAGTGGTGGGATACTCATCTGACAAATACTCCGAATTTGTTATTGGATCCACACCCGTTCAGGTACAACAGCCGCCTTCTACCTCTCCTTCTAGAAATTAACATTATTTCTAATTTTCAAGATGTATGTTCGTCTGTCATCCAGAAAATGATTCCGACAAACTTGACCCCGAAACTGCGCACAGTGAAGGTCTTGGAACTAGAATCTATCGGCCCCAACCTGGACTAAGTTGTCAGTTTCCTGAGATGCTTTCCGTGCCTGGAGAAGCTATATATCGAGGTGATGTTCCTTTCCTGTTAAATGTTAACCATAAGGGAGTTCAATTTGTGACACCTTTTTCCAAGTTTACAATGACAATGTACTACGATTTCTGAAGGATTTTTGGAGGATTTCAGTACATACATGCCCCCCCCCCCCATATTGGTTGCTTGATTCATATGGTTACAATCCATAGGCATCTCCTTTGGATTCATCTGTACTACTTTTCTTAGGGAACTTTTCATCCACTCCAACCTCTTGCGAAGAAGGCTACATTTTTCTAGATTGTAATCAAATGCCCAAGTTAATCATGTCGGATCAAAGATGGCACATTTAGTGCATTTTACAAATCCTGCAAACCAAATAGGCTTGTAGTAGTGTTCAAAACTGCATGTAGGCACTAACACATTTTCTTCTTTTGCAGATAAGATTAGGCCTGGTGGTGGATAATGTGATACAATATAACAATCACATCGAATGCCTAGATCTGCATCCCTTAGAAATTACTTTGAACTCCTACCGAGGGACCTTACCGGAGATTATATTCGCCAGGTTCTTTGTTGTCAGAGCAAGGGTGCTGAAGGTAATGAGGTTTTCCCTACATTTATTTCGCAAAAATGAATGGTTTGTTGATCGGCACCGGCGGCTGCGGCAGAATGGAATAGGCTCCAAAAATGCTGAATTTCATTTTGGAACTTTAGATGACAGAGTAATCGGAAGTCATCATGTCAACCCCATACATGACTTCTCAGTGGCTGACCCATTTGCAAAAATTATGAGGTTTCGAAACCAGCCTTACAAGTGGTAATATTAGTTTGAACCTCTCTTATATCCATGTTCAGCGGATCAGCGCGAGCGTTTGTAGCTGATGAGCTGAATTTCATTTCTAATATCAGTTTGAACCTTGTAATCTTCGAATTTGAGCCATATAACTCTGGAATTTGAACCTTGTAATATTTTGAGCTTTTGTGGTACAATCATTGAAATGGCATCGTATGAGACTCGTATATTGGTAGCACTATTTTGACCTTCAAATGCAATGTACTTAGATTTTATTAACCATTCTCGAACGTGTTTACCTTGTCAATCTCATAGCACACGATCTGTATAGCTAACTCGACTGCGATCTTTGACATTATTGCACACAGTTGGTTTCTTCAACCGTGTGCCCTGTAGAGCGCATAATTAATTATCGCACTCGAGTGTCCATCATCACCCTTCTGTGTAACTTTGACTTCATCACCCACGGGTAAGTTTATGACCGAAGTCATTCCACACACTTCGTTTTTTCAAAGCTTTTTGCCAATAAACACCCATGATTTGTCCCTCTTCTAGCCGACGCGTGGCCAAACTAGTCGGGCAGGAAGCTTGCGCGGTAAACTGCGCGGTAGCGCGGGAACAGGCTCACCGACAATACATTTGGTGGCTCTTCGAGCCCACGCGTGGTCAAACAGAACGCGTGCGGTGTTGTCAAGCGTGCACTGGAATCCTCCGCTATGAATGTGGTGACAAGACGTGACGATTACAGGCCGGCCGGACCCCATTTATTACAGCGGCCATTTAACCCTTGTGTCTCTTCAACCTTTCGATCGTGCACCACCATTGCAAGAAGCACACCCACCACGACAAATTCTTAGAGGGTATCCTGCGTGGCTCCAATGCCGCTCCGAGAGGCTGTCGACGACGAGCAGCAGTTCACCATGCATGTCGTGGTGGACACCCATAGAAGGTTCACGGAGCTCTCGATGGTGTACACCAACAACCCGGTCTGGGTGGAGCACTCCATCCACATCATGGAGTTGTTGCTTGCTGAGAAGAAGTACAAGGTGGTCGGGTTCGACCTCGAGTACACCCACGCTCATGCCGGGTCTCGTCCCAAGGTCGCCGTCGCCCAGATGTGCGTGCGAAATCACGTCCTCGTCTACCACTACTGCCTTGCCACAAGGCCTTGCGAGCATTTTGCCAGGTTTGTCAACAACCCCCACTACATGTTCTCTACGGTGGACATCACCAACGATGTAAAGGTGCTCAAGAATTCGGGCATCGCCTGCCAGAATCTTGTCGACATCCAGGGCCAATACAAGATCTGGGGCAGCAACGAGCATGAGAAGGACTCACCCGTTCACCTCACCGAGGCCATCATCAATCCCTACTACAGAGACATGATACGTCCATTTTGCATCATGCTTTTATATTGATATTTATTGCATTATGGGCTGTTATTACACATTCTAGCACAATACTTATGCCTTTTCTCTCTTATTTTACAAGGTTTACATGAAGAGGGAGAATGCCGGCAGTTGAAATTCTGGACTAGAAAAGGAGCAAATATGAGAGACATGTTCTGCACAACTCCAAAAGTCTTGAAACTTTATGAAGAATTATTTTGGAATCTATAAAAAATATTGGGCGAAGAAAGCACTAGAGGGGACCCACCAGGCATCCACAAGGGTGGGGGTCCGCGCCTCCCTGCCTTGTGGGCCACCTGGCAGGCCCCCAATGCCCATCTTTTTCTATATGGTGTGTTTTGACCTGGAAAAAATCAAGAGGAACCTTTTGGGATGAAGCGCCACCATCTCGATGCGGAACCTGGGCGGAACCAATCTAGGGCTCCGGCGGAGCTATTCTGTCGTGGAAACTTCCCTCCGGGAGGGGGAAATCGAAGCCATCGTCATCACCAACGATCCTCTCATCGAGAGGGGGTCAATCTCCCTCAACATCTTCACCAGCATCATCTCCTCTCAAACCCTAGTTCATCTCTTGTATCCGATCTTTGTCTCAAAACCTCAGATTGGTACCTGTGGGTTGCTAGTAGTGTTGATTACTCCTTGTAGTTGATGCTAGTTGGTTTATTCGGTGGAAGATCATATGTTCAGATCCTTAATGCTATTCAATACCCCTCTGATTATGAACATGAATATGCTTTATGAGTAGTTACGTTTGTTCCTGAGGATATGGGAGAAGTCTTGTTAAAAGTAATCATGTGAATTTGGTATTCGTTCGATATTTTGATGAGATGTATGTTGTCTTTCCTCTAGTGGTGTTATGTGAACGTCGACTACATGACACTTCACCATGATTTGGGCCAAGGGGAAGGCATTGGGAAGTAATAAGTAGATGATGGGTTGCTAGAGTGACAGAAGCTTAAACCCTAGTTTATGCGTTACTTCGTAAGGGGCTGATTTGGATCCATATGTTTCATGCTATGGTTAGATTTATCTTAATTCTTCTTTCATAGTTGTGGATGCTTGCGAGAGGGGTTAATCATAAGTGGGAGGCTTGTCCAAGTAAGGACAGCACCCAAGCACCGGTCCACCCACATATCAAATTATCAAAGTAACGAACGCGCACCATATGAGCATGATGAAAACTAGCTTGACACTAATTCTCATGTGTCCTCGGGAGCGCTTTGCTTTATATAAGAGTTCGTTCAGGCTTGTCCTTTGCTACAAAAAGGATTGGGCCACCTTGCTGCACCTTAGTTACTTGTTACTCATTACGAATTATCTTATCACACAACTATCGATTACCGATAATTTCAGTGCTTGCAGAGAATACCTTGCTGAAAACCGCTTGTCATTTCCTTCTGCTCCTCGTTGGGTTTGACACTCTTACTTATCGAAAGGACTACGATAGATCCCCTATACTTGTGGGTCATCAAGACTCTTTTCTGGTGCCGTTGCCGGGGAGTGAAGCGCATTTGGTAAGGAAACATTTATATAGCGTGCTGAAATTTACTGTCACTTGTCACTATGGAAAATAATCCTTTGAGGGGCTTGTTCGGGGTATCTTCACCTTGACGGAAGAGCAAAGAGTTGCTCCTCAACCTACTGCACCTACTAAAAATATTTATTATGAAATTCCTTTGGGTATGATAGAGAAACTGCTAGCTAATCCTTATGCAGGAGATGGAACATTACATCCTGATATGCACCTAATCTATATGGATGAAGTTTGTGGATTATTTAAGCTTGCAGGTTTGCCCAAGGATGATGTCAAGAAGAAGGTCTTCCCTTTATCTTTGAAGGGAAAGGCATTGACATGGTATAGGCTATGTGATGATATTGGATCATGGAACTACAACCGATTGAAATTGGAATTTCATCAGAAGTTTTATCCTATGCATCTGGTTCATCATGATCGGAATTATATTTATAATTTTTGGCCCCGTGAAGGATAAAGTATCGCTCAAGCTTGGGGGAGGCTTAAGTCAATGTTATATTCATGCCCCAATCATGAGCTCTCAAGAGAAATTATTATTCAGAATTTTTATGCTCGACTTTCTCGTAATGATCAATCCATGCTCGATACTTCTTGCACTGGTTCTTTTATGAAGAAGACTATTGAATTCAAATGAGATTTATTGGAAAGAATTAAATGCAACTCTGAAGTTTGGGAACTCGACGAAGGTAATGAGTCAGCTATAAACCTTAAGTTTGACTATGTTAAATCTTTCATGGATACCGATGGTTTTCATGGATTTAGCACTAAATATGGACTTGACTCTGAGATAGTAGCTTCCTTTTGTGGATCATTTGCTACTCATGTTGATCTCCCTAAGGAGAAATGTTTTAAATATCATTCTCCCATTGAAGTAAAAGTAGTAGAACCTATTAAAGTTGAAGAAGAAGCCATTACTTATAATGTTGATCCTATTGTTCCTACTGCTTATGTTGAGAAGTCACCTTTTCCTGTTAGGATAAAGGATCATGCTAAAGCTTCAACTGTGGTTCGTAAGAGTAATACTAGAACACCTACACCCCCTGAACAAATTAAAGTTGAACCTAGTATTGCTATGGTTAAAGATCTCTTGGTTGATAATATTGATGGGCATGTTATTTATTTGTGTAATGAAGCTGCTAGAATTGCTAGACCTGATATTAAAGATAAACATAGACCCATTGTTGGCATGCCTGTTGTTTTTATTAAAATAGGAGATCATTGTTATCATGGTTTATGTGATGTGGGTGCTAGTGTGAGTGCAATTCCTTATACCTTATATCAAGAAATTATGAATGATATTGCACCTGCTGAGTTAGAAGATATTGATGTTACTATTAAGCTTGCCAATAGAGATACTATATCACCAATTGGGATTGTTAGAGATGTTGAAGTCTTGTGTGGGAAAATAAAATACCCTACTGATTTTATTGTTCTTGGTTCCCCACAAGATGATTTTTGTCCGATTATATTTGTTAGACCTTTCTTGAATACTGTTAATGCTAGGATAGACTGTGAGAAAGAAATTGTTACTGTAAGTTTTGGGGATGTGTCTCATGATTTTAATTTCTCTAAATTTCGTAGACAACCCCATGATAAAGAATTGCCTAGTAAGGATGAAATCATTGGTCTTCCTTCTATTGCCGTGCCTCCTACCGATCCTTTAGAACAATATTTGTTAGACCATGAAAATGATATGTTTATGAATGAAAGAAAGGATTTAGATGAAATATTCTTTAACCAAATGCTCATTTTGAAATGCAATCTGCCTGTTGAAATCCTTGGAGATCCTCGTCCACCCAAGGGTGATCCCGTGTTTGAGCTTAAACAATTACCGGATACTTTGAAATATGCTTATCTTGATGAAAAGAAGATATATCCTGTTATTATAATTGCTAACCTTTCAGAGCATGAAGAAAAGAAATTATTGAAAACTCTGAAGAAGCACCGTGCCGCTATTGGATATACTCTTGATGATCTTAAGCGCATTAGTCCCACTCTATGTCAGCATAAAATTAATATGGAGCCTGATGCTAAACCAGTTGTTGATCACCAACGACGGTTAAATCCCAAGATGAAGTAAGTGGTAAGAAATGAAATACTAAAGCTTCTGGAGGTAGGTATAATTTATCCTATTGCTGATAGTAGATGGGTAAGTCCCGTTCATTGTGTCCCTAAGAAGGGAGGTATTACTGTTGTTCCCAATGATAAGAATGAATTGATCCCACAAAGAATTGTTACAGGTTATAGAATGGTAATTGATTTTCACAAATTAAACAAAGCTACTAGGAAGGATCATTACCCTCTACCTTTTATTGATCAAATGCTAGAAAGACTATCCAAGCATACACACTTCTGCTTTCTAGATGGTTATTCTGGTTTTTCTCAAATACCTGTGTCAAAAGAAGACCAAGAAAAGACCACTTTTACTTGCCCTTTCGGTACTTTTGCTTATAGACGTATGCCTTTTGGTTTATGCAATGAACCTACTACCATTCAAAGATGTATGACTGCTATATTCTCTGACTTTTGTGAAAAGATTGTTGAGGTTTTCATGGATGATTTCTCCGTTTACGGAACTTCTTTTGATGATTGCTTAAGCAACCTTGATCGAGTTTTGCAGAGATGTGAAGAAACTAATCTTGTCTTGAATTGGGAGAAGTGCCACTTTATGGTTAATGAAGGTATTGTCTTGGGGCATAAAATTTCTGAAAGAGGTATTGAAGTTGATAAAGCTAAAGTAGATGCTATTGAAAAGATGCCTTGTCCTAAAGATATCAAAGGTATAAGAAGTTTCCTTGGTCATGCTGGTTTCTATAGGAGGTTTATTAAAGACTTCTCTAAAATTTCTAGGCCTCTCACTAATCTCTTGCAAAAAGATGTTCCTTTTGTTTTTGATGATGATTGTGTAGAAGCATTTGAAATACTTAAGAAAGCCTTGATTACTGCACCTATTGTTTGACCAGCTGATTGGAATTTACCCTTTGAAATTATGTGTGATGCTAGTGACTATGTTATAGGTGCTATTCTAGGACAAAGAGTTGATAAGAAATTGAATGTTATTCATTATGCTAGTAAAACTCTAGACAGTGCCCAGAGAAATTATGCTACTACTGAAAAAGAATTTTTAGCAGTTGTATTTGCTTGTGATAAGTTCAGATCTTATGTTGTTGATTCCAAAGTAACTGTTCACACTGATCATGCTGCTATTAAATATCTTATGGAAAAGAAAGATGCTAAACCTAGACTTATTAGATGGGTTCTTTTGTTGCAAGAATTTGATTTGCATATTATTGATAGAAAGGGAGTTGAGAACCCCGTTACAGACAACTTGCCTAGGCTACAAAATGTTCTTGATGACCCACTGCCTATTGATGATAGCTTTTCTGATGAGCAATTAGCTGTCATAAATGCTTCTCGTAATACTCCATGGTATGCTGATTATGCTAATTACATTGTTGCTAAATTTATACCATCTAGTTTCACATACCAGCAAAAGAAAAAGTTTTTCTATGATTTAAGACATTACTTTGGGATGACCCACACATTTATAAAGGGGTAGATGGTGTTATTAGACGTTGTGTACCTGAGCATGAACAGGAACAGATCCTACGCAAGTGCCACTCCGAGGCTTACGGAGGACACCATGCTGGAGATAGAACTGCGCATAAGATATTGCAATCTGGTTTTTATTGGCCTACTCTCTTCGAGGATGCCCGTAAGTTTGTCTTGTCTTGTGATGAATGTCAGAGAATTGGCAACATCAGTAGACGTCAGGAAATGCCTATGAATTATTCACTTGTTATTGAACCATTTGATGTTTGGGGTTTTGATTATATGGGACCTTTTCCTTTCTCTAATGGGTATACACATATTTTAGTTGCTGTTGATTACGTTACTAAGTGGGTAGAAGCTATTCCAACTAGTAGTGCTGATCATAACACTTCTATTAATATGCTTAAAGAAGTTATTTTTCTGAGGTTTGGAGTCCCTAGATACTTGATGACTGATGGTGGTTCACATTTTATTCATGGTGCTTTCCGTAAAATGCTTGCTAAATATGATGTCAACCATAGAATTGCATCTCCTTACCACCCTCAATCTAGTGGTCAAGTAGAATTGAGCAATAGAGAGATTAAATTGATTTTGCAGAAGACTGTTAATAGATCTAGAAAAAATTGGTCTAAGAAACTTGATGATGCATTATGGGCTTATAGAACTGCTTATAAAAACCCTATGGGTATGTCCCCGTATAAAATGGTTTATGGAAAAGCATGTCACTTACCTCTTAAACTAGAACATAAAGCTTATTGGGTAATCAAAGAACTCAACTATGATTTCAAACTTGCTGGCGAGAAGTGGTTATTTGACATAAGTTCACTTGACGAATGGAGAACCCAAGCCTATGAGAATGCCAAGTTGTTTAAAGAAAAAGTTAAAAGATGGCATGACAGAAGGATACAAAAGCGTGAGTTTAATGTAGGTGATCATGTTCTGCTATACAATTCTCATTTAAGTTTTTTTGCAGGAAAGCTTCTCTCTAAATGGGAAGGTCCTTACGTTATCAAGGAGGTTTATCGTTCCGGTGCCATCAAGATCAACAATTCCGAAGGCACTAACCCGAAGTTGGTAAACGGTCAAAGAATCAAACATTATATTTCAGGTACTCCCCTAAATGTTGAGCCAAATATTATTAATACGTGACACCTGAGGAGTACATAAGGGATACTTTCCAGAACGTTTCAGACTCCGAAAAGGAATAGGTATGTGGTACGGTAAGTAAACCGACTCCAAAACTATTCTAACGGCAATTTTTCTCCGTTTTGGAATATTTAAAAATTAGAAAAATTAAAAGTAGTCCAAAAAGTGCACGAGGAAGCGGCAAGACAGGGAGGCGCGTCCTACCCCCTGGGTGCACCCCCCACCCTTGCCGCCACCTCGTGTGCCCTCCGGACTCTGTTTTCTTGCACAATACTTCTTTTGGTCGGTAAAAATTCATTATATAATCTCCCGAAGGTTTTGACCACCGTACCACGGCAAAATCCTCTACTCTTGTTTCGTGCTATTTTCCTGGCAGATATGAAAATATGTCGTCTCAAGATTCGGAGGGAGAAAGCTACATTGCTGATTTCATCGCTAGTCCAAAGGTCTATGGGGAGGTGGAACATTACGGCTAGACCACGGAGGAGGAGGAAGACTCTGACATGGAAAGAACAAGGGAAGATAGTTCTGATGAAGAGGATGATCCACTACCTCAACCTGGCAATATGCATGTGGAGTTCAAGAAGTCAAGCCTTCCTAAGGTTCAATATATCCCACAATGTTTTTCACAGGACAGCAAGGTGGCATTATGCAAAAAGATAATGAAACTCGAGCTCGAGAATGAGGATCTGAGGGAGGAAAATTTTAGCCTCAGACGCAAGCTGGAAAAGAAGAATGCAACAACTCCATCATCACCACCTCCGAAGAAAGAGACATAAATACATGGGTATGGGCACTCCCCTTGGCAACTGCCAAGCTTGGGGGAGATGCCCCGGTATCGTATCACCATCACACCTTTACTTTTATCATTTTTCTTAGTTCGATCCTTTTGGTTATATCTTGATCTAGTAGAATAAAGTTTTAGTATGATCTAGCTTTGAGTTTTGTTTTGAGATCTATCTATGTAATCGAGTCCGTGAGTTATATATAATAAAGAGTAGTTTTGAGTTGAGTGCTTTGCTTTCTTGCTATGATCTTGAGGGAATTAAATAAAAGAAAGAATAAAGAGAAATAAAAAGATCGTATAATGATCTTATGGAGAGTGATGACTTCACATAGAGAGTATGATGAATAAAAGTTGTTGAGAGTTGACAAAAATAGTTTTGGTCATTGTGGCAATTAATAGGAAGTAATAAAGAAAGAGATATTTCACATATAAATATACTATCTTGGACATCTTTTGTAATTGTGAACACTCATTAAAATATGACATGCTAAAAAGTTGATGTTGGACAAGGAAGACAACATAATGGGTTATGTTCTCTTATATCCGAATAGAAGTTATAGTGTCTTGGATCCTCCAACATGTTGAGCTTGCTTTTCCCTCTTATGCTAGCCAAATACTTTGCACCAAGTAGAGATACTACTTGTGCATCCAAACATCCCTTAAACCAGTTTTGCCATGAGAGTCCACCATACCTACCTATGGATTGAGTAAGATCCTTCAAGTAAGTTGTCATCGGTGCAAGCAATAAAAATTGCTCTCTAAATATATATAATCTATTAGTGTGAAGAAAATAAGCTTTATATGAACTTGTGATATGGAAGAAATAAAAGTGATGGACTACATAATAAAGTTCTTTATCACAAGCGGCAATATAAAGTGACATTCTTTTGCATTAAGATTTTGTGCATCCAACCATAAAAGCACATGACAACCTCTGCTTCCCTCTGCAAAGGGCCTATCTTTTACTTTTATCTTCTACCCTTACATAAGAGTCATGGTGATCTTCACCTTTCCCTTTTTACACTTTTTATTTTGGCAAGCATTATGTGTTGGAGAAGGATCCAGATATATATATCCACTCGGATGTAGGTTATCATAAAGTATTATTGTTGACATTACCCTTGAGGTAAAAGGTTGGGAGGCGAAATCATAGGTCCCTATCTTTCTCTGTGTCCGATTAAAGCTTTGAACCCATAAGTATCGCGTGAGTGTTAACAATTGTGAAAGACTAAACGATAGTTGAGTATGTGGACTTGCTGAAAAGCTCTTGAATTGACTCTTTCCGATATTATGATAAATTGTAATTGCTTCAATGACTGAGATCATAGTTTGTTAGTTTTCAATGCAGTTTCTGATTCATACTTTACCTTGTGAACGAATTGTTACTTTGGCATAAGAAATTATATGACAATATATGTTGCTGTTCTAAAGATGATCATGATGCCCTCATGTCCGTATTTTATTTTATCGACACCTCTATCTCTAAACATGTGGACATATTTTTTGATTTTGGCTTTCGCTTGAGGACAAGTGAGGTCTAAGCTTGGGGGAGTTGATACGTCCATTTTGCATCATGCTTTTATATTGATATTTAGTGCATTATGGTCTGTTATTACACATTCTAGCACAATACTTATGCCTTTTCTCTCTTATTTTACAAGGTTTACATGAAGAGGGAGAATGCCGGCAGCTGGAATTCTAGACTGGAAAAGGAGCAAATATGAGAGACCTATTCTGCACAACTCCAAAAGTCCTTAAACTTTACGGAGAATTATTTTGGAATATATAAAAAATATTGGGCAAAGAAAGCACCAGAGGGGACCCACCAGGCATCCACAAGGGTGGGGGTCCGCGCCTCCCTGCCTTGTGGGCCACCTGGCAGGCCCCCGATGCCCATCTTCTGCTATATGGTGTGTTTTGACCTGGAAAAAATCAAGAGGAAGCTTTTAGAATGAAGCGCCGCTGTCTCGAGGCGGAACCTGGGCGGAACCAATCTAGGGCTCCGGCGGAGCTGTTCTGCCGGGGAAACTTCCCTCCGGGAGGGGGAAATCGAAGTCATCATCATCACCAACGATCCTCTCATCGAGAGGGGGTCAATCTCCATCAACATCTTCGGGGGGGGGGGGGGGGGGGGGGGGGGGGGGGGGGGGGGGGGGGGGGGGGGGGGGGGGGGGGGGGGGGGGGGGGGGGGGGGGGGGGGGGGGGGGGGGGGGGGGGGGGGGGGGGGGGGGGGGGGGGGGGGGGGGGGGGGGGGGGGGGGGGGGGGGGGGGGGGGGGGGGGGGGGGGGGGGGGGGGGGGGGGGGGGGGGGGGGGGGGGGGGGGGGGGGGGGGGGGGGGGGGGGGGGGGGGGGGGGGGGGGGGGGGGGGGGGGGGGGGGGGGGGGGGGGGGGGGGGGGGGGGGGGGGGGGGGGGGGGGGGGGGGGGGGGGGGGGGGGGGGGGGGGGGGGGGGGGGGGGGGGGGGGGGGGGGGGGGGGGGGGGGGGGGGGGGGGGGGGGGGGGGGGGGGGGGGGGGGGGGGGGGGGGGGGGGGGGGGGGGGGGGGGGGGGGGGGGGGGGGGGGGGGGGGGGGGGGGGGGGGGGGGGGGGGGGGGGGGGGGGGGGGGGGGGGGGGGGGGGGGGGGGGGGGGGGGGGGGGGGGGGGGGGGGGGGGGGGGGGGGGGGGGGGGGGGGGGGGGGGGGGGGGGGGGGGGGGGGGGGGAGCACCCAAGCACCGGTCCACCCACATATCAAATTATCAAAGTAACGAACGCGCACCATATGAGCATGATGAAAACTAGCTTGACAGTAATTCCCATGTGCCCTCGGGAGCTCTTTGCTTTATATAAGAGTTCGTCCAGGCTTGTCCTTTGCTACAAAAAGGATTGGGCCACCTTGCTGCACCTTAGTTACTTGTTATCCGTTACGAATTATCTTATCACACAACTATCGGTTACCGATAATTTCAGTGCTTGCAGAGAATACCTTGCTGAAAACTGCTTGTCATTTCCTTCTGCTCCTCGTTGGGTTCGACACTCTTACTTATCAAAAGGACTATGATAGATCCCCTATACTTGTGGGTCATCAAGACATGAAGGATTCCTGCAACAAGGACAAGCGTGCCTGGCACTCGGCCTGGATGGAGAAACTCGACAAAGCTCACGTCGTGTACGCGGCCAAGGAGGCGTACACGAGCTACGAGATGTACAGGCGGATCGTTGACATGAGAAAGTGCCTCCTTCCCCAAAACGGCCAGGGATCCAGCCGGAAGCAGAGCAATGGCAAGCGTCATTGCAACAAGAAGTAGATGATTAGATCCATGTTTCCCCTAGTTTAGTATGCATGTAATTGCTTACTTTGGTGTGTGGAAATGTTATGTGTGTAGTCACCTGTGTAATTGTATGCTTAATTTGGTTATGCAATGCTGTCTTTTTAAGTATATATGTTGATGCTCTGTAGACAGAGCATAGATGTTGTGCGGACAGAGGAAATCACATCGCACACAGACTAAACAATGGAACCCGTCGGTGATGATTTCATCAATCACTGACAATTGTATACCAGCAATCATTTTCTCACAACACACACGGCTTGTTAACAGGAATTGTCTGTGTTGTTATCGGTCTTCCCACACATTTTCGATTACAGACTTGTTTGCCGCGTATCACACACATCTTGTTAAGTTGAACCATTTTTGTTCTCTTGGCTCAACGCAAATAGTTCATTCGAGTGAACTCTATGCCGTATATCGCACACACCTTCACCTGCCTAACCATTTCTTTTGTGTTGCCTAATCACAAACAGTTCATCCGAGTGAACTGTGTGCCGTATATCGCACACACCTTCATCTGGCTGCCCATTTCTGTTCTTCTGCCTCATCGCAAACAGTTTATTAGACTGAACCGTATGCCCAGCATCGCACACGCAACTAAAATCTGAATCGTGTTTGATGTATCCGCCATCGCAAATGTTTTGCATCCTTTTTGACGGTTTTTTACATCACCGTTTGTGATTAATGCATCACACACAGTTTCGTCAAAGTGTCTCTAATCGTAGTGTCGCGTTAGCAGCATCCTGCAGTAGTGTCCGTCCTCTATTTCAGGCTCATGTCAAGTTTGTGGTTGGTAATGGAGCCTCCGTCCATTTTTGGCTCGATTGGTGGTGTGGAGATTGACCTCTCTCTGTGATCTTCCCTACTTTGTTCTCTTACTGTCCTAACCCGAATATCTCCATCGCGGAGCTCTCGGCTAATAATTAGGATCTAGCTTTCCGGCATTCGCTGTCCCCTGAAGAGTTGGAAGAGTGGCAGCAGCTTACTGCCTCCTTCCCCACGCTCTCGGAGACAGAGGACACGGTGGTCTGGCCCCACGTTGCTTCTGGTTATTTTTCTATTAAATCTTTATACTCTAAGCTTATTGGTGGTAACCCCACTAACAGATTTAACACGATTTGGAGGGCTCGAATTCCCCCTAAGGTGAAGATCTTCCTCTGGCAAGCTTTTAGAGGCCGTCTCCCTGCGGCTGACCAAATTCGTAAACGTAATGGCCCGGGCTTAGAATCTTGTGCCCTTTGTGGCACCCTAGAGGACACTAACCATATCTTCTTTCATTGTGTCCTGGCTAAGCTGGTCTGGAGCTGTGTTAGGTCGTGCCTTCATGTGCCATGGGCACCATCTTCGTTCTCTGAGCTTCGGGTCCTCGCCAATGACCTAGTTGGGGTCACGAAGCGAGTATTTTGGGTTGGTCTGGGGGTGATCTGCTGGGCCTTGTGGACAACCAGAAACAAATTTACCATCGAGCATGTTTTTTCGGCTAAACCTGTTGATTGCTTATTTAAATCTTGCTTGTTTCTGCAGCAGTGGAGATCATTGACTATAGTGGAGGACCGGGACGCTCTTGATCTTTTGATATCCAAAATTCGGGCCTCGGCGTCTTCCCTATCTAGGAAGGAGCCTGCTGCGTAGTCCTCTCGGCGTTTCTTTTGACTTAGTTGGTGGCTATGTCATTTTAATCGGCTCTTCTTATCTTCCGGCCTGCGTGCCGTGCTGTTAGCCTGGGTGCCCTGTATCTCATGCTTTCGTAACTTCTTGTCGCCCTTGGTTGGGTGTGGTTCTTTCTGTGGTTATGACATTTCTAAACACTGCCTGGTGGCTTTATTTATAAAGTAGGGCCTATGCCTTTCCTCTAAATAGTGGAAAATTGATATAGTAGATGTGTAAATGAGGTGCAAATTATCAGATCTATTTCATTTGGTTACCATGTGTACTCTCTCCCTCTCTGAATTTTTGGAATAACATGTTGAAGCATTAGTTCAGTGTGGTATCAAAGCTGAGTAATCGACTAAAGCATAAAGTCAATATGAAATATCCTCTTTGATCTGATAAGCCACTTGGTAAAAATATGAAAGATCTACCACAACACGTACTCTACACGCATAAGATGTTGCTCAGTAAGCAACATTATGCCAAATTAAGTAAGTTTCATAAAGACTCCACAAAACAACAATTCTAGGGGCATCTCCAACAGCGGCCCTCAAATCGTCCGCATAAGTTCGAACTGTGTTGTCTGGACCATGGAAGCCATCCAACGCAGGCCTGTATCAGTCCGCAGGATGGTCCGGATGTGTTTTCTCTCCCAAACAAGAAACAAATGTGGGGGGCTTTGCGGGTGTCCGGGCCGCTCCCAAGCCCGCGTCTGACTATCCTGGCCCATCCAAACCCCCCAGCCGCCCCTCCCGCGCTTTCCATCCCATGCACCGCGCCACTTGTCGCGCCGCATTCATGCGGCCTAGAGCATGCATCAGCCAGCATTGATGCCCGCGATTTGACCGGATGGGAAGACTGAATAGACGGATGCCACCTCTCGGTGTCGCTGCTTCAATGTAGTTGCCGCGTCCTGAGAAAACAACTCCGGCCCCGCTGCGCAGCATTGAAGCGCGCTAACCGCCCCTTCGCCTGGCCTGACCGCGGCTATTTAAGCCCTGCACCGGCGACGACCAGATCCGCTCTGTCCTCCTCCCCCTCCCAAGCACCGCACTGTCCTCCTCCCCCTCGCCGAGCCCTTCGTGCTCTTCGAGCCAAGTGGCGATGTCGAAGTCCTGGTTCTCCATGCCAGCAGGCAGCACGAGTGGAAGTTCCTCGTCAAGCGGATTGTGGCGTCGTCGCCCTCGCTCATCGGGACCATCTGCATCCACGGCGGCGGGGCTCCTCCGGTGACAAGGAGGACTAGCAATGGCCCCGTCTCCTCTCAGAGGTGGCTCTGACGGACGAAGAAGTTATCCGTCAGATGCAGATCATGAGGGAGCGTTCACTCCGTTAGATGGGCCTGATGCCACCATCGCCGGCGCGTGTGAAGGAGGAGCCACTGCCCCCACCGCGGGAGCCGGCATCCCCATTCCACGGCGTGAAGGACAAGTCGGTGTCTAATACGTCTCCGTCGTATCTACTTTTCCTAACGCTTTTCCTCTTGTTTTGGACTCTAAGGGGGGGGGGGGGGGGGGGGGGGGGGGGGGGGGGGGGGGGGGGGGGGGGGGGGGGGGGGCATGGTGTTGTTTTTGTGCAGAAATAAAAGTTCTCGGATTGGAACAAAACTTTGCGAGGATTTTTCATTCAATAAAAGATAATTTCTGGAGCCAAGAACCACCGGAGGGGGGCACCTGGGTGGGCACAACCCACCAGGGCGTGCCCCCCTCCTGGCACGCCCAGGTGGGTTGTCCCCACCTGGTGGCCCCGCAGACCCTGAAACCGACGCTATAAAATCACATATTTCCAGAAAAAAATCAGGGAGGAAGAATTATCGCTTTTTACGAGACGGAGCCACTGTCACCTCCTGTTCTTCATCGGGAGGCCAGATCTGGAGTCCGTTGGGGGCTCCGGAGAGGGGGATCTTCGATCTTCATCATCACCAACCCTTCTCCATCGCCAATTCCATGATGCTCTCCACCGGGAGTGAGTAATTCCTTCATAGGCTCGCTGGTCAGTGAGGAGTTGGATGAGATTCATCATGTAATCGAGTTAGTTTTGTTAGGGCTTGATCCCTAGTATCCATTATGTTCTGAGATTGATGTTGCTATGACTTTGCCATGCTTAATGCTTGCCACTTTGGGCCCGGGTGCCATGATTTCAGATCTGAACCGTTTATGATATCACCATTTTATCTATGTTCTAGATCCGATCTTGCAAGTTATAGTCACCTACTACATGTTATGATCCGGCAACCCCGGAGTGACAATAGTCGGGACACTTCCCGGTGATGACCGTAGTTTGAGGAGTTCATGTATTCACCTTGTGTTAATGCTTTGTTCCGGTGCTCTACTAAAAGGAGGCCTTAATATCCCTTAGTTTCCAATAGGACCCCGCTGCCACGGGAGGGTAGGACAAAAGATGTCATGCAAGTTCTTTCCATGAGCACGTATGACTATTTACGAAATACATGCCTACATTATATTTATGAACTGGAGCTAGTGCCGTATCGCCCTAGGTTGTAACTGTCACATGATGAATATCATCCAACAAATTGCCGATCCAATGCCTATGATTTTCCTACATATTGATCTTGCTAAGTTACTACTGCTGCTGTTACTATTGTCACTGCTACAAAACTATTACTATCACTGTTACCGTTACTGCTGCAGCTACCACTATTGTCAAAGCTATCATATTACTGTGCTACTGATCACTTTGCTGCAGATTTTAACACCCCCAGATCTTTACTCTGTCATTAACCTAGACAACATGCCTTGTCATCATGATCATCATCATCAAATTGCATTTAGGAAATAATCCAACTCAATTCAAATTTAAAATTCAAGCCAAATTAATATTTCTTCAGATTGCAAAGCTAAAATGTTCATAATATTTCAAATAATCCAAAAGAAATTATAAGAAGGCAATCTACATTAACTAAACTAGTTAGGTGACTCAAACATCAAGAAACAACATCAAAACAGTAATATAAAGTGCCATTTCAATTACTAAAAATTCATATGAAATCAAAACTTGATCAAACCAATTTCTGGTGGTAGGTAATATTGCACCATAACATTTGGACTAAGTCTCATATTTTACAAAAGTCATTTAGGTGCCAAGCAATTTGCAACCCAAAAAGAATAAATAAAACAGAAATAAGAAAAAGAAAAAGCCTAGACCTACTGCTGGGGACTGGGCCTAAGTGCACAGTGCACTCAGCCCAGCCCACCAGGCCCATCTCTCCCTCCTCCCTCTCTCTCTCACTGCGTGTCGCCGCCGCCGTGGATGTGAGCGAGCGCTCCGGCCGCGCATCGACAGCGCGACGCCCACTGACGGCCACTGACGCTGAGGGGATAAGATCCCCCTCATCCACTCCCCCTGGACCTCTCCGTCCATTCTTCCCCTTCCTCCTCGCCTCTCCTCCTTGTTCCCCATCGGCGCCCGAGCGTGGTCGCCGCCGTTCACCATCGTCCGCGTAGCCACAGGGCTCCCCATGCCTCGCCAGGTCATCCACGAGCTCCGCCGAGCTCCGCTGCAACTTCCTCGACCTCGACCTCGAGCTCTACGCCACCGCAGCCTCGGATCGAGCCCGTCTTCTTCCTCGGATCACCAGCGCTTCTCCGACGAACCCCATCGTCTGCAGCTACTAAACCACCACGGGCCTCCGTGTGAGCCGCACGGTGAGCTCCTCCGCCTCCTGCTCCCCTCCATTAGCCCCTTCACGCGCAGTAGCTAGTTGCCGCCGCGCCCGAGCTATGTTCGCCGCCGACGAGCTCGTGGCCGTGGCCATGGCTCTGTCACGCTCACCCGAGCCCACGGTCGAGCTCCTGGTGCTCCCAGGAGCCCAACGAGAGCGAGCACGTGCTTCCCCGTGCCCCCTAGCACTGGATCCACTAACGCCCGAATTCTGGCGTCCGCTCCACCACTAGCCGCCGCCGTCTCCGGCCGTTTACGGCCGAGCCACCACTGCAGTTCGACGCGCGAGCGTGCGCCCGATCGAACGCAAGTAGCCGCGCGCAAAATAGCCTTTTCTGGCGAATTTTCGATGCGCTCCAGCGAACCCCACCGTGTGTTTGGTCGCTGGAGCTATCTCCGGCGCCGTCGCCGACGTGGCCTGGTAAGTGGGCCCCCTGTGCCACTGAAGCTGGGCCCCACGGGTCCCCGTTGACTGGTTTGACCAGTCAACGTGCTGACTGGGCGTCTCTGTGACGCTGACGTTCGGGCCCCACCGCTTAATCCACTTATTAAAACATTTTAATAATTAAAACTTAATTAGATATACTAATTAGTCAATGACATGTGGGGCCTACTAGCTAAACAACTCAGTTTAGTTAAAGTTAATCCACTGTTAACCCACAGAGGCTGACACGTGGGTCCCACAGGCCCCACATGTCAGGTTTGACTCTGGTCAGCTCTGTTGACTGCTGACATCATCCTCTTGTCATGCTGATGTCATAATTCCATTTCTGTTAATAAAAATAATTCCAAAAAATACTATAATCTATAAAAATTCGTAGAAAATAAACCGTAGCCCGGATTAAAAAACTTAATACATGAAAGTTGATCAGAACGACGAGACGAATCTGATCGTGCTGTCTGTTTCCATGTCGGAACCCTCTACGTAGAAGAACCCACAACTTTTTGTCTGATTCCGGTAGATGAATAGTGCATATACACTCGATAATAAATCCAACTTTAAACGTAAAATAACTAAAATGACTTAGACATATCTTTAGGCAACCCTGCACTGCACTGTAGGCATGGCATACTCTGTGTTGCATATGTTTGCCGTGTATTTATATGTTTCCTCCCCCTCTTCTCTCTCATTAGACCCCGACGCCGACATAGTCCCCAAGGCCGACGCAGCTCTGGAGTACGACTATGCAGCTGATGACCAGTCCCTTGCCGCAGAGCTTCCAGGCAAGCACCCCCCCTTGAACATTCCGATATCGCCTATTCTCTTCTCTCTTATGCTTGCATTAGAAATTGCTGCTGCTACTGCTTTACCTATTCTGATGCATAGCCTGATTTTGTAACCTGCTATTGATAATTACCTGCTTATCCTAAACTGCTTAGAATAGGCTGGTTAGTACCCCAGTGACCCCCAGTTGATCGGTTGCCCTGCTGGATTATCAGGAGACTCGACCATCGTCATAAACAACAAGGCCCCGGCACCGCACATCACTTCCTCTCTATCTGCACAACACTGCAGCGCTACTATCGAGTGCCGAGGGTGATACCTCGTAAGCACTTCTGATGTTAACTTTGTGGGGTAGTTACTCGGACGTGGTCATCGAGGGTGATTCCTCTTTCTCCACCACCGATAACGACGATGTCGTGCAACAAGTGTGAACCTCGAGGGTGATTTCCTCTTACGTTCACCTTGATGTTTACATCAGGTGGGAATCCAATGAGGGTGATGCCTCGGATTCCTTCTTGATGTGGTAGTCACACAGATTGCCTTTACATTACTGTTGATACTGATTAATTTGGATAAAGACGGGTCGGCCCTGAGGGGTACCCGCGCGAGCATATTTGCGAGAGATGTGGAGTCGGGTTGACCTGGAAGGTGCCCGCGAGATGATTACGAGGCGCGGCCGGGCATTCTTAGCCCTTGCAGCAAGTCCTCGAGACGGGGCGACGGGGTCACATCGTTTGTGAGTCTCTGCTCGTTACCGCGCGCTCCTAATTCACTAACGGTTTGGATATTTGATCCGAGTGGGCCTCTGGCCCGATAGCACTAACCATCACGTGGGAACAATTATGGGCACTCTGCGTCATGGCATCAGCCGAAGCTTACTGGACATCAGCAAGGAGTGGCACGCGCCGGGTTGGACCACGTTAAGCAACCGCCCTGATAGTGTGGGTTGCTAGGTCTGCTCTTGGCCGTGAACGTAACGTGCAGGAGCGCTCAGGGCGAGGGGCCCAGCCCCCTGGGTGCATAGGGTTAGTCCGGCGTGCTGACCTCTCTGTTATGCTTAGGTCGGGTTGAGGCGTATCATTTGGCCAAGGCCGGGCATGACCCAGTGAAGTGTGTCCGGTCAGAGTTAGTCGAGCGTGGTGGGTAAGTTGGTGCACCCCTGCAGGGAAGAACTAATCTACACATAGCCGATCCTCGGTAACGGACACTCGGAGTTGTATCCCGATCGATGCAACTAGAACCTGATAGCTGAGATGATAATTGGATAGTATGGCTCTGGGATTGCTTTCTCGCAAGGAGTCGAGGAAGGATCTCTGGGCGAGGTTGATGACACTACTATTACTTTACATTATGCTAATATGCGCTCTTCTAATGCTGCAAGACCGCTGAAGATGATGAAGATGCTAGTCTTTGACAGGACTAGGCTTTCCCCTCTATTTTGGCATTTCTGCAGCCCAGTCCACATATACAGCCTCCCTTTGATAATGTTGCATATGTAGTGTAGATCCTTGCTTGCTGAGTACTTCGAATGAGTACTCACGGTTGCTTTGCTTTCTTTTTCTCCCCATATCCGTTTGATGCAACCAGATGACGGAGCCCCTGAGACCGATGCCCCCGTCGACGATTACCACTATTACCCCGAGGGTGGCTACTACTACGAGCTGGCCGACGACCAGGAGTAAGTTCGGAGGGTCCCAGGCAGGAGGCATGCGCCTTTCGATCGTAGCTTTTATTTTGCCCGCCTTCTTAAAGGCTTATCTCTGTTTCTGTATTATATCTGTACTCAGATATCTGATGCTTCCGCTGACGCTTGTATGCGAGCTTATGTATTCGAGCCCTCGAGGCCCCTGGCTTGTAATATAAAGCTTGTATGACTTTATTTATGTTTTAGAGTTGTGTTGTGATATCTTCAAGTGAGTCCTTAGGCTTGATCATGTGCATTTGCGTGTATGATTATTGCATGGTTAAGCCGAGGGCGTCACAGGTTGGTATCAGAGCCGGCTGCCTGTAGGAACCCCCCCTTCCAACTCCTTGGCCGAAGTTGAGTCTAGTGGTCCAAAACTGTTTTACTAACTTGGCTGTGTGGCTTACGGGCCCACATCGCCATTGGGTGGTGTTAGGATCTTTTACTCCTCATCTATACTCTGGGACTCTGATCTCTCTTCTATTTGGGTTAAAGGTTTCGCTAACTCTAACCTTAGGTTCTCGTAACTACTTCCTCCCGGAGAGCCCCTCATTCCAGATGGTCGCTTGGTGTACTAGAAGACTACAAAGATACTCTCCGATGTTTCCCGAGCCCCTTGTGCTCACCGCCTTTACAATTCCCTACCATCGATAAATCCCTATGGATAGCTGTCGGTGTCAGAACCGGCAGATCTCGGGTTGGGGGGCGCAAGCTGTGATTCTAAGGATCGATGGTAACAAGGGACAACAGGGACATGGTATTTACCCAGGTTCGGGCCCTCTCAAAGGAGGTAAAACCCTACGTCCTGCTTGGTTGTATTCGATGAGTATAGGGGTTACAAGAGTTGATCTACCTCGAGATCGTAATGACCAAACCCTAGCTGTCTAGCCTATGATTATTCTGATGCCCCCTGTGGACTAACCCCTCCGGTTTATATACACACCGGAGGGGCCTAGGGTTATACAAAGTCGGTTTACAGAGGAAAGGAGTATTACACCCGGACACCAAACTTGCCGTTCTACGCACATAGGAGTCCTACCCGGACACGGGAGGTGGTCTTTTGCTTCATCTTCACGACCCATCAGTCTGGCCCATATCGAATAGATCGGACACCTGAGGACCCCCTAATCCAGGACTCCCTCAGTAGCCCCCGAACTTGCCTTCAATGATGATGTAGTATCTGGCTTATGTCTTCGGCTTTGCAAGGCGGGTTCTTCATCATACTTCGAATTAATGACAGTCCAATTTTGACCTTTATGCCCTGCCTTTATGATTCCTTCCTGCCATCGCCTCGATTTCCATGCGTCGGGCGAATGTGAATGGTCCATAATTTTTTACAAATAAGCCCCTTACCACGCAAGGGTGGCATCTATATAAGGAGGTTAGATCCCCAAATGCCATCCCACATTGCGCAAAGAGCATCAGAGCAAACCACGAAAAACTTCAAAACATGGCAAGCACTCCTAGCTCTTCCTCGCGTCCTCATGGCCCTCAAGCGGGCGATTGGCGAAGCTGCTCAGTGTCTCACCTTCAGCTGAATCGACTTCAGATGAAGGGATATCTCCCTCCCGCAGATCTAGTCTCCGTGCGGGCGGATTTAGCCTCGATTGGCAATGATGTGCTAGCAGAGAATTTCCCCAACCCCAACAAGGAGGAGAGGGTGTGCTTCGTCTCCTTTCTTCTGAGGGGTTTAGGATTTCTGATCCACCCCTTCCTCAGAGGTCTATTGGAATTCTACGGGATCTAGCTGCACAACCTCACTCCAGATTCTATCCTGCACATTTCGGGTTTTGTCGCTCTTTGTGAACTATTTTTAGGCTGCGAGGCTCATTTTGAACTGTGGAGAAAGTTCTTTTGCCTCGTCCCTCGTTCCCAAGGGGGTTCTATATTTGAAGTGGGCGGCGCCGAAGTATGGCGCATAGCTGGATCAGGTTACCTCGTCGGAACTCCCAAGAAGGAATCCGAAGAATGGACTTTGGAATGGTTTTATATTGAGGACGTTCCCCTTCCGGACCCAGTTCGGCGTGGACTTCCCGAATTCTCCAGTGCTCCTTTGAAGAAACGCTTCAATTGGCACCCCCGGAAACCCAAGCAAGAAGATAGTGCGGAAGTAAAGAGGTTGGTCAGCAAGGTCAGGGTACTTGCCCATTCCGAACTCTCGATAATCGAAGTCATGGCCATCGCGATAAAGCGATGCATCCAGCCCCTTCAGTCTAGAGTGAACCCTTTATGGTGTTACAATGAAATGGACAACACATCTTGTTATAAGCGCGAGGGCCCGGATACCCCAGCCGCTCTGGCCGCCATTCTGGCAGATCTTTATAAGGGGGAGAAAGAAGAATTCACCCGTTTAAATTGTCGGGAAGGTTTTTCCATGTATAACCCCATTGAATGGGTAAGTTTTTGATTATCAGCATTGTCCTACCTCATTATCGACGTATGTAATCAAATTGTTCTGGTCGTCTTAAAACAGACATGGAGGAAGGTGGTCGAAAAGGTTCATTGCCCCTCCCCACAGCCAGAGGACTATGCTCACAATGAAGACCCCGGCTTCCGCGAGGATCCGGATATATTTATAGAGTTTGATGATGAAGTCTTTTATCAAGCGAGCCTTGACGGCTCCAAAGTGGCTATTATGGCCGACTACCCTAGCCTTCTCCCTTTCTCCAATGTAAGTACTCGGAAGTCATCCTCAAAAAAGGAGCCCCCCACTTGTGTCTCACCCATCATACTGAATCGTGCTTCATAGGATCAGCGCTCAGCGAGCCACACTCCATCGAGGGTGGCCTCTAGGAAGGCAACTTCTACGCAGGGGGAGCCTTCAAAACGAAAGGAAACTGGGAGCACCGTCGAGTCCCCTCCTTCATCAAAGAGGTATAACCTTTAATATGTGCCTAGGCATAAGACCAGATTGTCATATTTCTCCTCCCATCTTATTTCAAGAGGAGCACACAGCGAACCATGTTCAAAGGCCCAGTTATCCGATCATCAGCTAATCCGGCACCGGGCTCATCAACCAGGACGAGAGCCAATACGGATGCAGTGCCAACTCATCCACCTCATGAGGATTCGGATGACGTATCCATCACAAATTTTGAAGTGGAGAGCGTGATGAATCATCGACGACTGAAACAGACCATGCGTGCTCCAGCTTTTACTGAGCAGGAATTCAATACCCTCAGCTCCGTGGATGCATATATCCGAGCCGCCCGAGACAGACTTGCAGGAGTCGCTCACCTGTTTTCCAAGGATATGTAGGTAAGAGTTTGTGTAAATTTAATAGATATATGCCAGTAGCCCCCGAGACTTGAAGCGGTTAGACCAACTGATTTAAGGATCGTTATGACCGCAGGTTCTCAAAGAGAAGAACAATGCGCTCCCAGGAGCTTGAAACGAGCCAGACAAAGCTAAATGCTGCCACCACGGAGCTAAAAGAAATGAAGAAATTCACGATGACCATTGATCAAAAGAACAAACTGGAGGAGGAAAAGGATAAGCAAGCCGAAGAGATAAAGAGCTTAAAAGCTCAATTATCGGATGCACAAAAAGAGAATAGAAAGTTGAAAGGCGGCATATTTGGTATGACCTTTAAACCATCCAGGCGACTCATAATGGCCGATAATTGGAGTAATATAATGCTGTTCTTGCAGGTCTGTTAACCGGGCATCATGAAGAAGAAGTATCCGGATTTTGAGGCGACGTTCTAAAAGAACTATCCGTAGTGCTTGAGCGGGCCCGAAAAGCCATGAAGAGTATGGTCAAAGCCTTATGGCCATCCGATGCCCCTCCAGAAAGTATGGAGGAGTTGGCGAACCTGTTCAAAGGTGCCTGGCGCCGTTTTGAGCTATGGAAGGCATCATCATGCCAGGAAGGTGTACGAGAGGTATGGGCGATGGTGAAAACATGCTACACCGGGCTCGATCCAAATCATATGGCCCGAGTTGGACCTCGGGGACCGGATGGAAAAGAGATTCCCGTGAACTTGGTATATGACCAAGTGATGATAGCTGTGAAATATTCGCAAGAAGATTGTAGCTTAAACAGTCTTATAGATGACATAGATAAAGAGTAGGCATTTGATTCGATGTATCAATGTACTTTATCATCGAACTTATCTCCAACCGAACTTGTTCAAAATTTGTCATCACAGGCCTTCGGCTTCAACCTCCGAACCAAGAAGTTGGAGTGTTTCCGGATACCATGTTTGAATGTAATAAAAATTCATTATGTCCGAAAACCAGGCAATCCGGTCATATTTCTCAAGCAGACAAAATTTGTTCGGGGAGTTATGTTATATTACTATTTAACGTAAGAAACATCTTCCAGGGAAAATAGTTTCGTTAAGGGTTCCTTCCCCTGGGGCAGCATGCTTAATTATGCATGCCTAGGCTTTGATCCGAAAGATAGAATTACGAGCAGCCTATGCCTTATTTTTTAGAAGAATGACATAAACGTAAATAATCTGTCATTGATTGCCGACCAATTATTCCCTTAAGAATGCTAGCTTTCGGCTTCACCCGTCTGAGGTACAGATCCGGATTACCCGGTTGTAACAATCGCAGAGGTGCTCCCTTTACACCCTAGCCGAACAATCGGGAACATAGGGTATAAACACAGGAGCGAGGCAACCCAGATTGGCAAAAACTTAAGTCATAGAGGTGCATATAATGGCAAAAGATGTATAGAACAAACGACGTAAACGATGTAAGCAACAAGCTTTTAGTAATAAGCTTTGTCAAAGAAGCCCCCAGTTACAGTGGGGTGTGTACATTTAAAGATGTGTACCCCTAATAGTTCGGTAGATCCGAACGCACCCTGGGATATTAAAAGGAAAAATAAAAAAGGAGAGGAGAAAAAGGAACCTAGTCAAAGTAAAAAAAAAGGTGCTACCGAACTATCCGTAGAATCGTCGGAGTCGAGCAGCGTTCCATGGATTCGGCTCAAGGCGATTATCCGATGCATTACGAAGGCGATAGGCTCCTCCTGTGAGAATTTCATCGACGATGAAGGGGCCCTCCCATCGTGGTTTGAGCTTATCCTTTTTCTTCTTTGGGAGACGCAAGATGAGATCGCCAACGTTATATGTCTTGGCCCGCACTTCTCTGCTTTGGTATCACCTGGCCTGTTGTTGGTAAAATGTGGAACGAGCTTGTGCGATATCGTGCATCTTGTCGAGGCCGTCTAGGTCATCCTGCTAGCTGAGCTCGGCTTCTCACTCTTCGTACATGCACACTCGAGGTGAGTCATGAATAATGTCGCAGGGCAGGACAGCTTCTGCGCCATACACCATGAAGAAAGGTGTGTATCCGGTTGTTCAGTTAGGTGTAGTCTGCAGCCCCCAGAGCATGGAATTGAGTTCCTCAACCCAGTGCTTGTTTGACTCCTATAGGGAGCGCACCAGTCAGGGTTTAATGCCACTCATTATTAGGCCATTGGCCCATTTGACCTGACCGTTTGTTTGAGGGTGGTAGACGGATGCATAGTCAAGTTTAATGCCCAATTTGGCACACCAGTTTTTCTCCTCATTGGCCGTAAAATTGGAGCTATTATCAGTGATGATGCTGTGCGGCACACCGTAGCGGTGTACCACACCGGATATAAAGTCAATCACTGGTCCTGCTTCAGCCGTTCTTACTGGTTTTGCCTCTATCTACTTAGTGAATTTGTCCACCATAACCAGTAAATATTTCTTTTTGTGGCTTCCCCCTTTAAGGGGTCCAACCATATCGAGCCCCCAGACCGCGAAGGGCCAAGTGATGGGGATTGTTCTTAAGGCAGTGGAGGTATATGATTTTGATTGGTGAAAAGCTGACATCCCTCACAACGTTGGACAAGGGCTTGTGCGTCTGCTCGGGCCGTTGGCCAGAAAAACCCTATCCGAAAGGCTTTGCTTGTGAGGGCCCGAGCTGCGGCGTGGTAGCTGCCCAGACCAGCATGTATTTCGGCCAAGAGTTGCCGTCCCTCCTCTTCGGAGGTGCACCTTTGGAGAACTCCGGTAGTGCTTTTCTTGTATAGCTCACCTTCATGAACTTTGTAGGCTTTAGAACGCCGAACTATGCGACGGGCCTCATTTTGCTCATCGGGAAGCTCCTGCCTATTAAGGTAGGCCAGGAAGGGTTCGGTCCAAGGAGTAATAACGGCCATAATCTCATGAGCAGAGGGTGTTATTTCGGTATCCGAACCCCCGATGATATCTGTATTGTGTTCGGCTGCTGGGGGCGTGATCAGGTCCGTACTGGCGTCTCCGCTCTCGTCTTGCCATACCACGGATGGCTTGAAGAGCCTTTCCACAAAGGTATTAGGCAGGACGGGGTCGCGCTTGGCGCCCATGCGAGCGAGTATGTCCGCTGCCTGGTTACTGTCTCGAGCGACATGATGAAATTCAAGCCCCTCGAACCGAGCCGATATTTTTAATACGGTGTTTCGATATGCCGCCATTTTTGGATCTTTTGCATCAAACTCTCTGTTTACCTGAGATATTGCGAGGTTTGAGTCACCGCGCACCTCTAGGCGTTGTATGCCCATGGAGACAGCCATGCGGAGACCATGTAGAAGTGCCTCGTATTCGGCTGCATTATTGGAGTCCGTATACATGATTTGCAACACGTAGCAGACTGTGTCCCCCATAGGGGATGTCAAGATGATGCCAGCCCCCAGTCCGGCTAGCATTTTAGAGCCGTCGAAGTACATTATCCAGTTGGAGTAGGAACTGTACTCTTTAGGGAACTCGGCTTTCGTCCACTCTGCAATGAAGTCGGCCAGCACCTGAGATTTAATAGCTCGGTGTGGCTTGTATGTTATTTCGAATGGTAAGAGCTCGATGGCCCATTTAGCTATGCGGCCGATGGCGTCCCTGTTGTTTATAATGTCATTAAGTGGTACTTCGAATGCCACCATGATCGAACACTCTTGAAAATACTGCCGGAGTTTTCAGGATGCCATAAAGACCGCGTAAGCTATCTTTTGGTAGTGAGGGTATCGGGATTTGCATGGTGTAAGGACCTTTGATACATAATAGACTGGCTTTTGGATGGGGAATTTATGTCCCTCTTCCCCTCGTTCGACGACGAGTACATCGCTCACTACCTGGTGAGTTGCGGAGATATAAAGCAACATAGGCTCGTCAACACTTGGGGCGGCTAGGATTGGGTTGCCTGCTAATAAGGTTTTTATTTCTTCCAATCCGACTGTGGCCGCTTTCGTCCATTCGAAGCTGTCGGTGCGTCTAAGCAGTCTATAAAGTGGTAATGCTTTTTCCCCTAATCTGGAGATGAAGCGGCACAAAGCCGCCACGCACCCTGCTAGCTTTTGGAGCTGCTTTAAGTCTGTTGGTGTAGCCAATAGTGACAAGGCTCGGATTTTAGCTGGGTTTGCTTCAATTCCTCTATGGGAGACAATGAACCCTAGTAGCTTTCCGGCTGGAACGCCAAAGACGCATTTTTCTGGATTGAGCCGTATGTCATATGTTCGGAGGTTGTCAAATGTGAGGCGGAGATTATCCACCAATGATTCGATGTGTTTAGTCTTGATGACTACGTCGTCCACATATGCTTCAACTGCCTTGCCGACTTGTTTTTTCAAGCACATTTGAATCATGTGTTGGCAAGTGGCACCAGCATTTTTAAGCCCAAAAGGCATAGTGTTGAAACAGAAAGGTCCGTACGGGGTGATGAACGCCGTTGTAGCCTGGTCGGACTCCTTCATTTTAATATGGTGGTATCTGGAGTAAGCATCGAGGAAACACAGTGAGTCGTGTCCTGCGGTCGCATCAATGATCTAGTCAATGCGGGGTAGCGGGAAAGGGTCTTTAGGGCAAGCCTTATTGAGGTCTTTGAAATCGACACAAAGGCGCCAAGATTTATGCTTCTTCAGCACCATGACCAAGTTGGCTAGCCAATCTAGGTGTTTGATTTCTCTGATGAACCCGGCCTCAAGTAGTTTGGCTAGCTCCTCTCCCATAGCTTGTCGTTTGGGTTTGAAAAATCGCCGCAGCGTTTGCTTGACTGGTTTGAACCCTTTGATTATGTTGAGGCTGTGTTCGGCCAGTCTGCGTGGGATCTCGGGCATGTCCGAAGGGTGCCAGGCAAAGATATCCCAGTTTTCACGTAGGAATGTGTGTAAGGCGGCGTCTACTATTGGATCCAGCTATGCTCCGATGGAAGTTGTTTTATTAGGATCTGTCGGGTGCACTTGAAATTTAACTATTTCATCTGCTAGCTTGAAAGAGGTCGATTTAGGTCTCTTGTCGAGAATCACATCATCCTTATCCACCGTGGATCGTAGGGTGGTTAGTTCTTCAACCGCAAAAGCTTCGGATAGTGACTCAAGAGCCAAGGATGCGGTTTTGTTTTCGGCATGGAGTGCCTTATCCGGATCGCTCGTAACTGTGATTATACCATTGGGCCCTGGCATTTTAAGCTTCATGTACCCATAATGGGGTACGGCTTGGAAGCGTGAGAAAGTGTCCTACCCTAGAAGGGCGTGATATCCGCTACTGAAGGGAACAACATGGAAGAGCAACTCTTTAGACCTGTAATTTTTAGGCGTGCCGAATACTACATCAAGTTTAATTTTCCCTGAACATCATGCTTCTCAACTGGGGATGATGCCTCGAAAGGTGGTATTGCTTTGCTTGATGCGTGTTCTATCGACCTGCATTTTGTCGAGCGTGTCCTCATAAATGAGGTTTAGCCCACTGCCATCGTCCATGAGCACTTTAGTAAGTCGAAAGCCGTCCACAATGGGGTTTAGTACTAAAGCGGCGGGTGCTCGGACTGATCGGGCCCTTGGTTCGTCGTCAGCGGTAAAGGTTATTGCCGCGTCGCTCCATGGGCTCGCTGTAGCTACTTGGTGGACTTCAGCGAGTTCATGAAGTGCCCTCTTACACCGGTTATTTGAAGAGAAAGTCTCGAAGACTGTAAGGATGTTAAAATCGACATCTTCCGAAGGGTGTTTCTCTGGAGTGGAGGTTGTGAGGATGGCCTCCCCACTTTTAGCTACTTGCCAGAGTACCCAACATGCTCGAAGGCTGTGAGTTGAGTCTGTGCTCGGCGTCGCATGTATCAGACAGGGCTTGTCGAGGAGTTCATCAAGAACGGACCTGTATCCCGGAAAAGGTTTGTTTTTCTTGCCGACGGGCTTATGGTCGGATGCCTTGTGAGGATGTATCCGTTTTGCCCGGGCAGTACACTGCTTGAAGGCAGCAGGTTCCAACTTGGTTTTCTGGGCCTTCCATGTGCTTTCCATCGCGCAGTACTTCCGTACTACGTGTAATAGGTCCGTGAAACTCTGTATGCGATGGTGGTCGAGGGCATTCCAAATTCCCTCATCGGTACAATTGTGATGAAAGACCGGGACTGCATCATCATCGCAGCAATCTTTAATCTTGTTTTTGACAAGTAGGAACCTGGCCCAAAAGTGATGGACTGTTTCCTAAGGTTGCTGCCGTACATACATCATGTCATATATGTCTGGAGGGCCTGAATTACTTGGAGAGTATTGATTGTGGTGGGTGGGTGGGCTAAAACTCGAAACCCGACCCAAAATTTTGTCCGAAGCTTGTAAAATCTCTGAGGTCACCCGTTCGGGTCTGGGAAGATCCAAGTGCTCCCCGGACTCTATGTCTGACCCTGAGTTCGGGGGGCGCGGAGTCCCAGCCAAAGGAAGGGTATCCGACTCAATGGATTCGGAGGTCCGAACATAGCTGGTCTTTAATTCAGGAGAAGAAGTGTTTTTGGCTCGTTCCTTGACGACCGCTACCAGGTGAGTGATCGGCGGGAGATTGATTTCCCTCTGGTCAGGTTTAAGCCCGATCCGATCATAGGCCGTTGAAGGCCCCAGGGCGGCGATGCGATCTAGCAGCTCATTTAAGGATGAGGTGTCCACCAGATCCATCTTTTCGGAGTATTCAAGATCGATGCAGGGGTGGTGTTTGGTGATCACGTGGGACGCCGTCGGCTTGATGACCATGCGGGCACCCACGGTGAAACCGCCGAGCTGGAGGACCTGTCCTGAAGTTAGGCTCCTTCCAGAAGTGATATCATCGTTGATGACAAGGCGAGCCATAGATCGCTTTTCGTGACTACACAACGGAGCTCTCAATGAAAGCACCATTGTCGGTGTCAAAACCGGCATATCTCAGGTAGGGGGGCTCAAGCTATGAGTCTAAGGATCGATGGTAACAAGGGACAACAGGGACACAGTATTTACCCAGGTTTGGGCCCTCTCAAAGGAGGTAAAACCCTACGTCCTGCTTGGTTGTATTCGATGAGTATAGGGGTTACAAGAGTTGATCTACCTCGAGATCGTAATGGTCAAACCCTAGCTGTCTAGCCTATGATTATGCTGATGCCCCCTGTGGACTAACCCCTCCGGTTTATATACACACCGGAGGGGCCTAGGGTTATAGAAAGTCGGTTCACAGAGGAAAGGAGTATTACACCCGGACACCAAACTTGCCGTTCTACGCACATAGGAGACCTACCCGGACACGGGAGGTGGTCTTTTGCTTCGTCTTCACGACCCATCAGTCCGGCCCATATTGAATAGACCGGACACCTGAGGACCCCCTAATCCAGGACTCCCTCAATAGCTACATACACTTACCGTCCATACCTTCATTCCAATTGATCTTGTTATTACAAGATACCCTGTAATATTTTCTAATATTTGGAGAATCCATTGTGCCTGCTACGTTGCAACTCCTTTTCCACATGATTACATGTACGGATAATTCCTCACAATTACCGGAGATTCGTTCATCCTTAGTTATTCATGTGTTTCACAAAAGTCTTTGAAACACTATTTGATCTTCCGAGAATCCTCTACAACCTATTGCTCTGGAAAGTCTTACCTGTCTGCATTATGGGTACTTCCATATGTGTAGCAATACTCATTAGCATCCTTTGTCATCATCATATTGAGCCTTTGATTCGATATGTTTGTGAATGCTCTCAATCATCAGTCGCAATTAGAATTCTTCCTTTCAGCTCGAACGTCACTCCGGACATGAGCTGGTTCTCGGTCAATCAAACCTTTATTGCTTGTACATCTAGTTCTATTCAACTTACTCATATCTTGATCAGAGCTTTTGCTTCTGATCCCCTGATACAGAAATAGCAATCCTTTTCTATTTTATATACTTCAAATTATCCAGATGTTTCTATAAACTGATGCCTTTGCATTCTTTCTTCCTCTGATTGAGTACCGATACTCACATCAGATTCGTCGTGATCCGCCAATTTCTTTGATGGATTGTTATCCGACATTGTCCTTCATATTCAGTAACCTTGTGAGTTCTTCTCATGATACATAATGCCTTCGGTAAATTGTATCCTCTTGTTTTTGTCAACCATGCTCTGCTTCCGAGCTTGAGTTATTTACTCCTGGAGTTTGTGGTATATGTTCCTAAGATACCCCGATGGGTTGAACATACGCCTTCCCTAATCTGTGTGAATCGAAAGTTATGCGGAATATATCTACTCGCGTTCTGTCCGATAAATCTTCAACTCTACAACTTCTTCAAAGACGAGAAGTGAATGAAAGGTTATGCATTGAAGAAGTGGGAGTCGACCTTGAACCTTTGTGTTCATGCCCATGGGCCCGATGTAGAACTTATCATGGAAGCTGCTCGTAAAAATAATTATTTCCTTGGTACTAATTCATCTTGCGTCTGTGTATTGATCTTTTGTAATCATGGTTCCGGCCATATTAATATCTCTTGATTCCTTTCTCGGACAAGTTAGAATACTTGTCTTCTGCAGATCAATTCACCTGTCCAACCTTTAATCTGATCTACCTACAAGTAATGCCCATGTTATCTTAAGGATATTGAGTCATGGCACTACCTCTTGTGAATTCTTATTGGAATGATACTCCATCACATCATTCCTAGCCTGATCAGCTATATCGATATCGTGCTAATGTTAACTGTGCTACCTGGTCCTTATGTCCGGAGCAACTACCGACGACGAGCTAAGCTTACGTCGATCTTCCTCATCTTATCATTTCACTTCGAACAACAACCTTGATTTCGAGCTTGTGTCATATCCATAGTTCCAATAACCTTTCGCTTCATCATTCCTTTTGCTTGTTGTCATCGCTGCTCGATGGCATCTTCATAGAGCCTCTCGGCAATTGCGTCGAGATCAACATCAACATTTTCACTTCAGTTGAGATGCCAATTGAATTCATGGTGAGAAGTACCATCCTTGCCCCTCGATGATTTGTGATATCATCGACAACACTTTTGTCTTCTTTCCAACACATGTTTGATCATATCTTGGTTATACTTTGAGCTCCTTGCTATTCTCGCAATTGTTCCTTGAGTAATTCTTGTGATCTTCAACTCCAACCCTTTCTTAAAACACCATGTTATTGCGACCTTGAAGCATGACTGTGGTATTCCAAATATCAACAAGAACGTTGACAGTGCAATGCCACATGCTTCTTGATCTATTATCCAAACACCATTGAACGGATAACATCATGATTTTCCTCGCCCTGTTATCCTAATGATTTTGTACTTGCTGTTCCATCATGTATATTATGCTCTGCTTTTCCCTGGGAAGGAGATACTTCTAACTCAGGTATATAGACACATTATCCTTTCCAATGGTCTAATTAATTTTGGTAATCACATTTTCCTTTCCATTGGTTTGTTTAACCTTTCTTATGATCTGGATGATATAAGCAGAAATAATTCCCCACTTATGAAAACACCTTGAGGTACAATTCGGTCAGTACGACCCTGTTACTAATGTTGATGGCATTCCGGTAACCACCGATGGACGAGAACTTTGCCTATTGGTCCGCCTCATTCAATGAGCAGGAAAATGGTTCTCTTCGTCCCTCGCCCTTGGTACCGAGTTGCCGCCGACATATCTGACAGGCTATTCTCTGACATATCTTGTTATCGTGACCGGTCAGATGCCACCGTTCTCCCTACTTTTGATCGACACCCCTCCACAGTTCCACAGGATCGGAACCTGACTCTCCTATACAACCTTGATTCTGAAATATTCTTTGCATATGACTTTGTGTGTTATCACAAGTCACCCTCCGAGAGATGATCTATTCTCAATACTCTGAACCCCCTTCTCACGCTCTATTCAGGTATCGAACGTTTGTCCATTCGCTTGAAACTTCCTATTGTACCTTCATACTTTGCTCTCGATGTTTTCCTAAGTTTCAACTCGAGAGATACTTTTGCAACATTTCCTGAAATGTTCATCAGATAGTTAACCCTATAAGGGTCAGTTCTCCCGAAGTTACTCTTTACTTCCCCACTTAAATCTCGGGACGAGATTTCTTGTAGTGGAGGAGATTTGTAACACCCCCAGATCTTTACTCTGTCATTAACCTAGACAACATGCCTTGTCATCATGATCATCATCATCAAATTGCATTTAGGAAATAATCCAACTCAATTCAAATTTAAAATGCAAGTCAAATTAATATTTCTTCAGATTGCAAAGCTAAAATGTTCATAATATTTCAAATAATCTAGAAGCAATTATAAGAAGGCAATCTACATTAACTAAACTAGTTAGGTGACTCAAACATCAAGAAACAACATCAAAACAGTAATATAAAGTACCATTTCAATTACTAAAAATTCATATGAAATTAAAACTTGATCAAACCAATTTCTGGTGGTAGGTAATATTGCACCATAACATTTGGACCAAGTCTCATATTTTACAAAAGTCATTTAGGTGCCAAACAATTTGCAACCCGAAAAGAATAAATAAAACAGAAATAAGAAAAAGAAAAAGCCTAGACCTACTGCTGGGGACTGGGCCTAAATGCACAGTGCACTCAGCCCAGCCCACCAGGCCCATCTCTCCCTCCTCCCTCTCTCTCTCTCACTGTGTGTCGCTGCCACCGTGGACGCGAGCGCGCGCTCCGGCTGCGCGTCGACAGCGCGACGGCCACCGGCGGCCACCGACGCTGAGGGGATAAGATCCCCCTCATCCACTCCCCCTGGACCTCTCCATCCATTCTTCCCCTTCCTCCTCGCCTCTCCCCTTCGTTCCCCATCGGCGCCCGAGCGTGGTCGCCGCCGTTCACAGTCGTCCGCGTAGCCACAGGGCTCCCTGTGCCTCGCCAGGTCGTCCATGAGCTCCGCCGAGCTCCGCTGCAACTTCCCCGACCTCGAGCTCGAGCTCTATGCCACCACAGCCTCGGATCGAGCCCGTCTTCTTCCTCGGATCGCCGGCGCTTCTCCGACGAACACCGCCATCTGCAGCTACTAAACCACCACGGGCCTCCGTGTGAGCCGCGCGGTGAGCTCCTCCGCCTCCTGCTCCCCTCCGTTAGCCCCTTCACGCGCAGTAGCTAGTTGCCATCGCGCCCGAGCTCTGTTCGCTACCGAGGAGCTCATGGCCGTGGCCATGGCTCTGTCGCGCTCACCCGAGCCCACGGTCGAGCTCCTGGTGCTCCCAGGGGCCCAACGAGCGCGAGCACGTGCTTCCCCGTGCCCACTAGCGCTGGATCCACTAACGCCCGAACTCCGGGGTCCGCTCCGCTGCTAGCCATCGCCATCTCCGGCCGTTTCCGGCCAAGCCACCACCGCAGTTCGACGCGCGAGCGTGCGCCCGATCGAACGCAAGTAGCTGCACGCAAAACAGCCTTCTGTGGCGAATTTCCGACGTGCTCCGGCGAGCCCCGCCGTGTTTTTGGTCGCCGGAGCTGTCTCCGGTGCCATCGCCGATGTGGCCTGGCAAGTGGGCCCCCTGTACCACTGACGCTGGGCCCCACGGGTCCCCGTTGACTGGTTTGACCAGTCAACATGCTGACTGGGCGTCTCTGTGACGCTGACGTGTGGGCCCCATCGCTTAATCCACTAATTAAAATGTTTTAATAATTAAAACGTAATTAGATATACTAATTAGTCAATGACATGTGGGGCCTACTAGCTAAACAACTCAGTTTAGTTAAAGTTAATCCACTGTTAACCCACAGAGGCTGACATGTGGGTCCACAGGCCCCACATGTCAGGTTTGACTCTGGTCAGCTCTATTAACTGCTGACATCATCCTCTTGTCATGCTGATGTCATAATTCCATTTCTGTTAATAAAAATAATTCCATAAAATATGATAATCTTTAAAAATTCATAGAAAATAAACCGTAGCTCGGATCGAAAAACTTAATACATGAAAGTTGATCAGAACGATGGGATGAATCTAATCATGCCATCTGGTTCCATGTCGGAACCCTCTACGTAGAAGAACCCAACTTTTTGTCCGATTCTGGTAGATGAAAAGTGCATATACACCGGATAATAAATCCAAATTTAAACCGAAAATAACTAAAATGACTTAGACATATCTTTAGGCAACCCTGCGCTGCACCGTAGGCATGGCATACTCTGTGTTGCATATGTTTGCTGTGTATTTATCTGTTTCCTCCCCCTCTTCTCTCTCGTTAGACCCCAACACCGACGTATTCCCCGAGGCCGCCGCAGCTCCGGAGTACGACTACGCAGCTGACGACCAGTCCCTTGTCGCAGAGCTTCCAGGCAAACACCCCCTTTGAACATTCCGATATCGCCTATTCTCTTCTCTCTTATGCTTGCATTAGAAATTGCTGCTGCTACTGCTTTACCTATTTTGATGCATAGCCTGATTTTGTAACCTGCTGTTGATAATTACCTGCTTATCCTAAACTTCTTAGAATAGGCTGGTTAGTACCCCAGTGACCCTTAGTTGATCAGTTGCCCCGCTGGATTATCAGGAGACTCGATCATCGTCATCAACAACCAGGCCCCGGCACCGCACATCACTTCCCCTCTATCTGCACGACACTGCAGCGCTACTATCGAGTGCCGAGGTTGATACCTCGTAAGCACTTCTGATGTTAACTCTGTGGGGTAGTTACTCAAACATGGTCATCGAGGGTGATTCCTCTTTCTCCACCACCGATAACGACGATGTCGTGCAACACCTCAAGTGTGAACCTCGAGGGTGATTTCCTCTTACGTTCACCTTGATGTTTACATCAGGTGGGAATCCAATGAGGGTGATGCCTCGGATTCCTTCTTGATGTGGTAGCCACACAGATTGCCTTTACATTATTGTTGATACTGATTAATTTGGATAAAGACGGGTCGGCCCTGAGGGGTACCCGCGCAAGCATATTTGCGAGAGATGTGGAGTCGGGTTGACCTGGAAGGTGCCCGCGAGATAATTATGAGGCGCGGCCGGACATTCTTAGCCCTTGCAGCAAGTCCTCGAGATGGGGCGATGGGGTCACATCATTCGTGAGTCTCTGCTCGTTACCGCGCACTCCTAATTCACTAACGGTTTGGATATTTGAGCCGAGTGGGCCTCTGGCCCGATAGCACTAACCATCACATGGGAACAGTTATGGGCACTCTACGTCGTGGCATCAGCCGAAGCTTACTGGACGTCAGCAAGGAGCGGCACGTGACCGCGTTAAGCAACCGCCTTGATAGTGTGGGTTGCTAGGTCTGCTCTCGGCCGTGAACGTAACATGCAGGAGCGCTCAAGGCGAGGGGCCCAGCCCCCTGGGCGCATAGGGTTAGTCCGGCGTGCTGACCTCTCTGTTAGGCTTAGGTCGGGTTGCGGCATATCGTTTGGCCGAGGCCGGGCATGACCCAGCAAAGTGTGTCCGGCCAGAGTTAATCGAGCGTGGTGGGTAAGTTGGTGCACCCCCTGCAGGGAAGAACTAATCTATGCATAGCCGATCCTCAGTAACGGACACTCGGAGTTGTATCCCGATCGATACAACTAGAACCTGACAGCTGAGATGATAACTGGATAGTATGGCTCCTGGATTGCTTTCTCGCAGGGAGTCGAGGAAGGATCTCTGGGTGAGGTTGATGACACTACTATTACTTTACATTATGCTAATCTGCACTCTTCTAATGCTGCAAGACCGTTGAAGATGATGAAGATGCTAGTCTTCGATAGGACTAGGCTTTCCCCTCTATTCTGGCATTTCTGCAGCCCAGTCCACATATACAGCCTCCCTTTGATAATGTTGCATATGTAGTGTAGATCCTTACTTGCTGAGTACTTCGGATGAGTACTCACGGTTGCTTTGCTTTCTTTTTCTCCCCATATCCATTTGATGCAACCAGATGACAGAGCCCTGAGACCGCTGCCCCTGTCGACGACTACCGCTACTACCCCGAGGGTGGCTACTACTATGAGCTGGCCGATGACCAGGAGCAAGTTCGGAGGGTCCGAGGCAGGAGGCCTGCGCCTTTCGATCGTAGCTTTTGTTTTGCCCGCCTTCTTAAAGGCTTATCTTTGTTTTTGTATTATATCTGTACTCAGATATCTGATGCTTCCGTTGACGCTTGTATGCGAGCTTATGTATTCGAGCCCTCGAGGCCCCTGGCTTGTAACATAAAGCTTGTATGGCTTTATTTATGTTTTAGAGTTGTGTTGTGATATCTTCAAGTGAGTCCTTAGGCTTGATCGTGTGCATTTGCGTGTATGATTAGTGCACGATTAAGCTGGGGGTGTCACACAGATAATTAATCTCCAGGTGTGATTGAATTGACAACTCAGTTGCTAATACTTGCAAATATTCTTTGGCTCCCCTTGTGTCGAATCTGTAAATTTGGGTTGAATACTCTACCCTCAAAAACTATTGCGATCCCCTATACTTGTTGGTTATCAAGACCTTTTTCTGGCGCCGTTGCTGGGGAGCATAGCTATATTTGTTGAGTCACTTGGGATTATTATTATCAAATTGTCACTATGAAGAATCTGAAGGATGCTAAGACTAAGATTTTTCCCTCTAAGATGAGGGGAGGTAAGGAACTGCCATCTAGCTCCGCACTTGATTCACCTTCTGATATAAGTAAAAGTTGCAACAGCACCACATGATATTAATCCTGATATGTCGCAAGTTATTGATGATGCTACTTCTGCTATGAATGATATTTATGATGATGCTAGTACCTTGCTTGATGATAATGTGCCACTAGGTGAATTTCTTGATGAACAACTTGCTAGAACTAAAGCTTTTGAGAATGTCGAAACTGATGAAGAGCTTGGAACTGAAAATCTTGAAACACCTATTAGAACTAGCCCTCCTAGATATGAATTGCCAAAGGTACTGGAAGGTTATGTTATGGATGAGGAGGCAACTAGGGATATTCTTGCTTGTAAGGATAGAGATGATCTAGAAAATTATTATGCAAGTATAAAGAAAAGATTTTGAATGCTAAAATGAAATGTGAACCTCAGTTTGCTACTTCACCTATCTTTGTTGACGATAAGGATTATGAATTCTCTGTCGACCCAGAGTTGATTACTTTGGTTGAATCTGATCCTTTCCATGGTTATGAAACTGAAACTGTTGTGGCACATCTTACTAAGTTGAATGACACAGCCACCCTTTTTGCTCATGATGAGAAAATTCGCTATTATTATATTCTCAAATTATTTCCGTTCTCATTAAAGGGTGATGCTAAAGCTTGGTACAATACTCTTACTTCTCTGAAAAATATTTCCCTGCTCATAAGAAACAAGCTGCCTTACAGGAAATATTTAACTTTGTGCAAATTGAAGAAGAGAGTCTCCCACAAGCTTGGGGGAGGCTTCTCCAATTGCTTAATGCTTTGCAGAATCATCCTCTTAAGAACAATGAAATACTCGATATCTTCTATAATGGACTAACCGATGCTTCTAGGGATTTCCTAGATAGTTGTGCTGGTTGTGTTTTCAGGGAACGAACTATTGGGCAAGCTGAAGAATTATTGAATAATATATTGAAAAATTATGATAATTGGCCTCTTCCTGAACCACCGCCTAAACCCACTCTAAAGAAGAGGGGTATCTTATATCTCAGTCCTGAAGATATGCAAGAGGCAAAGAAATCTATGAGAGAAAAAGGTATTAAAGCTGAGGATGTCAAAAATTTACCTCCTATTGAAGAAATACATGGGCTTGATACACCACCACCACCTAAGGTGGTAGAGGTAAATTCTCTAATGAAATTCAGTGATAATGATAATCCTCACAATATGCACCCTAGCCAATGCCTTTATGAGCTTGAAAATTACATTAGAAAGCAAGATCACTTCAATGCAAATGTTATGAAACAATTGAAATACAATTCTGATATGATTGCTCGCTTGAGTGACTTGTTATTTAGAATCTCAAATGATGTTAGAGGTGTAGGAAAGCATGCTTCTATGGTTCAAACTCAGTTAGAACAAGTTGCTAAATCTCAAAGAGAGTTGTTAGATGAAATGAATAATAATATCAATGATCATGCTGTTAGAGTAATGACTAGAGGAGGTAGGATGACTCAAGAACCACTTTATCATGAAGGACACCCAAAAAGAATTGAACAAGACTCTCAAAGGGTTAGCACTGATGCACATAGTCCTCCTAAAAAGAAAAAAAAGAAGAAAAATGATAGGACTTTGCATGCCTCTAGTGAATATGAAGTAGAAAAACCTGCTGATAATGATAATGAAGTTTCTATCTCTGATGCTGAAACTCAATCTGGTAGTGAACACTCACCTTCTGATAATGATAAAGATAATAATGAGGTTCGGGAAGATACTCAAACAAATAATAAAGAACCAGACAATGATGTTGAGATAGAACCAGCAGTTGATCTTGATAACCCACAACCCAAGAATAAACGATATGATAAAAGAGACTTTGTTGCTAGAAAACACGGTAAGGAAAGATAACCATGGGTTCAAAAACCTATGCCCTTTCCACCTAAGTCAACTAAAAAGAAAGATGATGAAGAATTTGAACGCTTTGCTGAAATGATTAGGATAGTCTTTTTGCGTACTCGCTTAACTGATATCTTAAAAATGCCTCCTTATGCAAAGTACATGAAAGACATCATCACCAATAAGAGAAAAATACCGAAAGCTGAAATCTCCACCATGCTTGCTAATTATACTTTTAAAGATGGAGTACCTAAAAAACTTGGAGATCCGGGAATACCAACTATACCTTGCTCCATCAAAAGAAATTATGTGAAAATTGCTTTATGTGATTTGGAGCTGGTTTTAGTGTTATGCCTTTCTCTTTATATAAAAAACTTGATTTTAATAAACTCACACTACTGTAATATCTTTGCAAATGGCTGACAAATCAACTGCCATACCTATCGGTATTTGTGAAGATATGCCCGTTGTTGTTGCTAATGTTACTATTTTGACTGACTTTGTTATACTTGAGATGCCCGAGGACGACAACATGTCGATTATCCTTGGTAGACCCTTCTTGAATACTGCAGGGGCTGTTATTGATTGCAATAAAAGCAAGGTCACTTTTCATATCAATGGTAATGAGCATACGGTGCACTTTCCGAAGAAACAATTCCAAGTGAATGGTATTAATGTTATTGAAAAATCTCCGACAATCACTATTAGAAGTTTTCAACTACCTCTACCTACTGTTAAAAATAAATATGAAATGCTTATTGTTGGGGACATTCATATCCCCGTTGAGGTAACTTAGTGATTTACGAAAGTTCTTCGGTTTCATGCTAATCGAAAGTGGTTGTTAATAAGACCTGATCAACCTTATTAATGGATCATTTTTGAGAGGTATGAAGTTGATGAATTTAGTGAGCACTACCTTCTGTCCCTACCTTTTGTTTTCTGTTTTTATTAGTTAAATAAAATAAAATGCCATGTTTTGTCTGTTTTCTGAATTTCCCGTGCAATAAAAAAAATGACCCCAAAATAAAAGTTCTCAGAATGCTCTGAAAATTTAATACGATTTTTTTCTGAATATTTAAGAATTTCTGGTGCAAATAATATCAGAGGGAGGTGCACCAGGTGGGCACAACCCACCTGGGCGCGCCAGGACCCCCAGGCGCGCCCTGGTGGGTTGTGGTCCCCACGTGGGCCCCCTCACTTATCTCTTCATCCCACGTCATCACCTACCTCTAGAAAAAAATCATCATTGCTCTCTCTCTCTCTCTCTCTCGTGTTCTTGCTCCCGAACCCGTGGATTTCGATCTCTTTGCTTGAAGCTCCGTTTCCGAAACTGTTTCGGGGGATTGTTGCTTGGTATGTGACTCCTCCGTTGGTCCAATTAGTTTTTTCTTTAGTGGTTTGTATTTTGAATAATTAGCTACTCTTGGTGCTGTTGTAGATGAGCTTGCATGTTGAATTCTTAGAGTTCTAAGTAGTTTGAATGCTTGCTTTGGCCTCTATGCATCCCTATGGGTAGTTGCTTTCAATCTTGTGAAGTTTTGTTAATAAAATTTTTGTGACCCAAAAATTTTCAGAAAATTATACATGAATTTGATGAACCTCTTTGGAAGGAGTTCTTCAAGGAGGAGATCCTCGGAGGCATCTTCTAGTAGCAGCTCCGCTCGTCGGTCTTATGTTGAACCAAGTGAAAGTTCCATACGAGATGCCGCCACCAAAACATGCTTATGGCCATGCAACAATTATATGGTGCGTGTGGGCATTAAGGAAGAATTTGAGCAATATGTTCACAATGCCGAGCTCGGTCCCTACATTTCAGATAAGTGCAACCAACACCTCACTCTCACTGAATCATTTACCAAAGGATTTAAATTCCATCCCCGTGAGTCTAGGGTGTCATTTAAACTGTATGAAAATCCATTTACCATGTCTCTAGAGAGATTTGCCTACTGCTGCAAAATCCCATTATGGGGTTCGCTTGATGAACCACCAAGATCTGAGTTTGAGATATTCTTTACTAGTCTTTGCTATGGTGAGACTAGGGGAGTGACGCAGGGTAGAATAAAGAGCTTTCTTTTTCCCTCAATCTAGTATTTTGCATTATTTAATGGAAAATGTATTGTTGGTAAACAAGATTGTAGTACACTGTGTGCTCCAGACTTGAGTCTCATACGCACCGCTCTCATCGGTGACAAAAGTAATAACCTTGGAGTGATTGTTGCACGCAGGTTGCAACACAACGCTGGTAGTGGATATTTTTATGGTGGAATTTATGCCACACGCTTAGCAAGAGAGCTGGGTGTTTCACCTTTGCCCTATGACCCTATTTTACCCACGTAGTACTTAGACTTGGATGCTATGAAATGTCATAAGATTCTTAGCGGTGAACCCCATAATTTCACGTATAACCTGTTGTTTAATAAAAGTTCCGTTGTGGACACATATTTGCCGGCACCTGCTCTCTTTGATGTTCATAGTAGGGGAAGATATTATGTTCTTGAGAGCGAGGCCCGAGCTCATAACGCGACAGTTGTGGCTGCATGGCAGGCTGAGGCATCCGCACCGAGAGCCTCCGTGAGCTATCACTCCGATCATTATGCAGGCTACTGACTGATTACCAAGTTAGGCCAAAAGCCTAAGCTTGGGGGAGTACGTATTTCCACCGACATTACATTCATGTTCACACATTTCATTCCAGTTGTCGGTGTCCACACTCTTTCATTGTATTATCCATGCTAAATTTATTTTCTCGCTTTCTTCTTGTGTGTTTGAAAAACTTCGAGAAAATCCAAAAATATATTTCCTGTTTCTTTTCGGTTTTTCTTCCTAGTTTAAATTGTTGTAGCACTAAAAAGAAAACCCAAAAAGATTTCCTTGTTCTTTTTTTGTTTGTTGGGAGCTTTCCCGTGTAAATAGTCTTTCTCGTTTTTTTCTCTTTTATTTGCTCGTTCAAGAAAAACCAAAAACTCCAAAAACATTTTAGTGTGTTCCTCTGAATTTCTTTTTCTTTCTATTGAGTCATACCGAGAAGACCATGATGAAAATGTTGAGTGGCTCTTATATGCATTATTGTTGATCTAACAAAGAGCCCATATTACCTTGTCTTCTCCTTTTGAATAAAATATTTGCAGATTCTAGCTTAGTCCACGGCACTCTTGCACTATTATTATTTCATATCGTTCGGTCGTGCAATTGAAAGGCAACAATGACGATATTTGATGAACTGGCTGTGGCAGAGAGAAACGGGTATGAACTCGACTTGTTCTGTGTTTGTAAATATGTTTAACCTAGTATCCATGATTCAGCCTATTACGATCAAACATGTTTGCAATGACAATTAGAGATTATAGTTTCTCATGCCATGCATAACTAGCTAGGAGTGGATAATGATTTATCTTGGATGTCAACATTGCGTTAAAATGATTGTGATGTAGTATGATGATATGGTATCCTCCTCCGAATGTTCGAGTGGCTTGACTTGGCACATGTTCATGCATGTAGTTGAATCAAAACCAACATAGCATCTATGATATTTATGTTCATGGTGTTCATATCCTACTCATGCTAGTATCCAATGTTACTTATGCATAATGCATGTTCATGACCGTTTTCGCTCTCTAGCTGGCCGCTTCTCAACCTAATTGCTAACCTTCGCCTGTACTAAGTGGGAATTCTGCTTGTACATCAAAAACCTGAAACCCAAGTTATTCCAGATGAGTCCACCATACCTACCTATATGCGATATTACCCTGCCGTCCTAAGTAAATTTGCATGTGCCACCTCCAAAAACTTCAAATAAATATCCTTTTGTGTGCCTGGATTGTTCTTAGAGCGACATGAGGTAGTCAGTATCTTCCATGCTAAGTGGGTTATTCTCATGATGAGTGTTTATTCACTCGTCCTTGCACGAGAGGGGTGGTAATAGGGATTTCCAGTCCCGAACTCAAATTGCAAATAATTAAACAAAACTCCCCCGGGACTATTGTTGGTATGGACGGCACCCGTTGTTTTGAACAAGCCATGGAGTGTGATTGTTGGTGGAGGGGGAGTAAACCTTTACTTTTATAGCTTGGGAGCCGCCCCTAACGTGTTTAGCATGGAAGATACTGATAACTAATGGTCGCGAAGTAAACAAGAAGGGTGCATTTCTCAAAATTTCATTTACCTCTGTTTTAAAAACTCGAGCTCTGGCACCCCTGCAAATCACTGCTTCCCTCTGCGAAGGGACTATCCATTTACTTTTATGTTGTGTCATCACCTTCTCAAATAAGCGCCAGAACCTGAGAGCACTATTGTCATCCTCATGCATTGTGTGTAGCTAATGTTGGGTACATCATGACTGGATCTTTTCTACCATGAATTACAATGTTTAGTCGCTGCTTGAACTTTGGAGGTGCTCTGCATTTATGTTTTGCGGTCTCAGAAAGGGCTAGCGAGATACCACTATTGTCATATTATATCATGGTTGTTTTGATAACGTGTTGTTGTTTGAGATATCTTATTATTGCTCGTTAGCTGATTATGCCATTGATATGAGTTAATATATTTTTTAAGAGTTATTGTCGACATGGTTAGTTATAATCTTGGCTGAAAACTTGGGTGCTGTTTAAGCTTATTTATGTAAACAAGAGCACAAGAGTTCGTAAAAGTTTTTCTTCTTCACTTTCAGTTTATCAACTGAATTGCTTGAGGACAAGCAAAGGTTTAAGCTTGGGGGAGTTGATACGTCTCCGTCGTATCTACTTTTCCTCTTGTTTTGGACTCTAATTTGCATGATTTGAATGAAACTAACCCGGACTGACGCTGTTTTCAGCAGAACTACCATGGTGTTGTTTTTGTGCAGAAATAAAAGTTCTCGGATTGGAACGAAACTTTGCGAGGATTTTTTATTCAATAAAAGATAATTTCTGGAGCCAAGAACCATCGGAGGGGGGGCACCTGGGTGGGCACAACCCACCAGGGCGTGCCCCCCCTCCAGGCACGCCCAGGTGGGCTGTCCCCACCTGGTGGCCCCGCAGACCCTGAAACCGACGCTATAAAATCACATATTTCCAGAAAAAAATCAGGGAGGAAGAATTATCGCGTTTCATGAGATAGAGCCGCCGTCACCTCCTGTTCTTCATCGGGAGGCCAGATCTGAGTCCGTTTGGGGCTCCGGAGAGGGGGATCTTCGATCTTCGTCATCACCAACCCTTCTCCATCGCCAATTCCATGATGCTCTCCACTGGGAGTGAGTAATTCCTTCGTAGGCTCGCTGGTCGGTGAGGAGTTGGATGAGATTCATCATGTAATCGAGTTAGTTTTGTTAGGGCTTGATCCCTAGTATCCATTATGTTCTGAGATTGATGTTGCTATGACTTTGCCATGCTTAATGCTTGTCACTTTGGGCTCGGGTGCCATGATTTCAGATCTGAACCGTTTATGATATCACCATTATATCTATGTTCTAGATCCGATCTTGCAAGTTATAGTCACCTACTACGTGTTATGATCCGGCAACCCCGGAGTAACAATAGTCGGGACACTTCCCGGTGATGACCGTAGTTTGAGGAGTTCATGTATTCACCGTGTGTTAATGCTTTATTCTGGTTCTCTATTAAAAGAAGGCCTTAATATCCCTTAGTTTCCAATAGGATCCCGCTGCCACGGGAGGGTAGGACAAAAGATGTCATGCAAGTTCTTTCCATAAGCATGTATGACTATTTATGGAATACATGCCAACATTATATTTATGAACTGGAGCTAGTGCCGTATCGCCCTAGGTTGTAACTATCACATGATGAATATCATCCAACAAATCGCTGATCCAATGCCTGCGATTTTCCTACATATTGATCTTGCTAAGTTACTACTGCTGTTGTTACTATTGTCACTGCTACAAAACTATTACTATCACTGTTACCGTTATTGCTGCTGCTACCACTATTATCAAAGCTATCATATTACTGTGCTACTGATCACTTTGCTACAGATACTTAATCTTCAGGTGTGATTGAATTGACAACTCAGTTGCTAATACTTGCAAATATTCTTTGACTCCCCTTGTGTCGAATCTATAAATTTGGGTTGAATACTCTACCCTCAAAAACTGTTGCGATCCCCTATAGTTGTGGGTTATCAGCGTCCCCGTTGCGTAACCGCGGCCTGCACATCGGCGGCCGCGTGAAGCAGCAGCCGGCGTCCCCTCAGCGCCTCCTCCGCGTGAAGGGCGAGCCGGCGTCCCCTCAGTGCCTCCTCCGTGTGAAGGGGGAGCCGGTGTCACCCCCGCCGCATATCCGGTACGCTTGGATCGACGGGCCCTCCTCGCCACCATGACCCACCGCCGTCCGATAAAGGAGGAGCTGCCGCCTACGGTTGCCAAGGCTCGTGGCCACATCCTCCACTACCTCGAAGGGGGCGGTTACGACGGTGCCTACTGGCGCAATGCCGGTAGCCGCTCCGTGTTCGCCAAGACGGACGTCGTGCCGGCATGGGTCCGCAACGACTCGGGCCTCGTCGCCGCGTGGGTGCTCAACCGCTCCATCACCACCGCTGAGACGGCCGCCATCGCCGCCTTGACGGCGAGCTCGCCAAGATTAGCGAGGAGTGGTCACTTCGTGACTGCTCCGCCAACGTCGGCAAGGGCAAGGCCGCCGCCAGGGCGCCTTCGGCAGTGGCCAAGGCCGCCCTTCGCACGACACAACAGGAAGCGGAGCGGCTCCTCCGCGAGTGTCAGGCAGCCACCGGACAAGGTTGCCGCAACCCTCCGGCATCCTTGCTCCGCTAGAGGGACGACGACAATGACAACACGGATGCCGATGATGGTGCGGCAGGACAGGATGGCCATTCTTACGAGGTGGTCATCCGATATAGGGTTTAGTATTTTTTGTAGAAAAACAGTCAAAACATCCGAACTTGAATGAAATCCACACGGTTTGAACGAATTTCATTCGGTTAGTTCTAATTGTTGGCCAAATGTATGCAGCTACGGTTGGATGGCGGCCTTCGCCATTCGTATCCGCGGACGGATGCGGGAGAAAAATTTGCATGTTGCCATTGGAGATGCCCTCCAAGGCAGACCCATAAACCTTCCGCAACCGTCTAGAACTCGCTGTCCGGACCACGGAAGCCATCCAATGCTGTCCTGTATCAGTCCGCGGCGCGGTCCGGACGCGATTTCTCCCTCTAACCGGGGACAAAAGTGGGAAAGGTTTGCGGGAGTCCCGAACGCTCCCAAGCCCGCATCTGACCGCCCTAGACCACCAAACACCAGTCACCCGCCCCTCCCACGCTTTTCTTCCGATGCACGCGCCACTTACCGCGCTGCATTCATGCCGGCCCAGAGCATGCGGAGGCCCGCATTGATGCCGCGATGTCATCGGAAGGAGGTAGGGCGGCATTGACCGATCCGACCTCTCAGCAACCGCCGCTTCAATGCAGACGCAGGTTCCAGAGGAACCAACTCCGACCACTACGCCGCATTGAAGCGGCTGACCGACCCTTCGTATGGCCTGGCTGCGGCTATTTAAGCTGCACTCCGGCACCGTCCACATCGCATCCTCCTCCTCCTCCCCTCCCCGCCATCTCCCTCCACATCTCTGGCGATGGGCAAGTCCTGGGCGTAGGCACTGGCAGGGGGTTCCGGGACGGGATCTGGCGGCTCATGGAGACGCCGCCCTCGAACTCCGGGATCGTCGTCCTCGTCGGCTGGCGACGAGGAGGACCAACAGCCGCCGCCGGCGCCGTAGTCCGCGCTGGCGGTGCTGGGCCAGGTCTACGCCGGCACGGACGTGGAGTTCAAGGAGCAGATGGAGCTGATGCTTCGTCGGTCCGTCGTCCACACCAACGGCCCGGCTCCGCAACCGGGGGTGCTCCTCCCCGTGAAGCCGGAGCCGGCATCCCCTCCACGCTCTCCGCCGCCGCACAGCCGCGGCGCCCAAATCGGTCACAGTGTCAAGGAGGAGCGTCTCTCGCCGCCGACCCGACGCGTCAACGAGGAACGACTCTCGCCGCCGCCTCGGCGCGTCGTCAAGGAGGAGCACCGCTCGCTGCCGCCCCTGCCAAAGGCGAGCGGGCGAAATTCTGCACTACCTCCGTAGCGGTGGCTCCTCATCGTCGTCCCGGAGCACCATGAAGACGCAGGAGTACGCCGACGGGAGCAGCGCCGGCGGGACAGCCGCAACGCCGCGCGCCGATCCAAGTTCGTGGACTCGGACGTTCCACCGCCACACATCGTGGCGGACCCGGACCTGGCATACGCCTTGGCCCTGGACCGCTCCGTGTGACGTCGAAGACGGCCAAGCGTTGTCTCCGCCGCCTCGATGGGGAGATGGCCAGGTACGGCGAGGAATGGTCCCTCGTCGAGATCGCCGCCGCCGCCAATGAAGATGCCTCAAACGACCGCCGTCCTCTCCCCCGGCCCACATTCTCGGTGGCCACGGCCGCTCTGCGCACGATACAGGAGGAGGCGGGGAGGATCATCCACGAGCGTCAGGCGGCCACCGGGAAGCCCTGTCGCGATGCCGCCACCTTCCGCCGCCCCAAGCCTGACGGCGATGACTCCGACGCCGGGTCGGGCAATGATGACGGAGGAGGAGCCATAGGCCAGCCCGACATGGCCTATGAGGTCACCATGAAGTATATGATAGTTTAGGATTTTAGTTTTAGATTTTTAGTTCACTGGACGAAATATCGTCTAGTTTTATGTACAAATTATACTACTTTCAATGAAATATGTCGTGTTTATATCAAAATTCGTCCGATTGGTTCGAGTTGTTTTGAAAATGTATGCGGCTGGTTTTTTTTTTGCGAGGGTAGAAAGGATTTTATTCCAAAATTATAGGGTTACAATCGAGTGGCACAAGTTCCTCCACACAAGGTGGACTCCTCCCAAGCCATACAGCAGTAGTACTCTCCGTACGACTATACAAAGCCAAGCGATCTGCTACCCTATTCTGATCACGTTTAATCTTCGAAGGAATAAACTCCCTTTCACCCATGAGAAGTTGGATCTCAGCAACTAGATGACCATAAGCGGAGCGGGAAAGACTGTCTCCTTTCAACGCCAGTAGAGCTTCTGAGGAGTCTGACTGAACAATGACCGGCAACTCCGAGTGTTGAATAGCGAAGGCCCTGCCTTGCATTAAGGCATGTATCTCAGCCTCTAGAGCGTCATTGCAGTTGAAGATGCATCTGTAGGCTGCAAAAATAACGTTACCATCAGTTCGCCGTAGGATCATACCCGCGCGGCTGGTTGGATGACTGCCTCCCGCGTGCGTGTCTGTGGACTGATTCCCCTATCCACGGACGATGCGGGAGGAAATTTGCGGGTTGCCGTCGGAGATGCCCTAATACAACATGTGTATGCCAAGATAATTAGTAGGAGGAAATTGCAACCTCAGTCATCTAGCTGGATGGCCTCCTTCTGACGAAGCAAACTGTATCGATTAGAACCACGCCCAATCATTGCCTGGGTCACTGGGACAGGCAGCAGTGATGTTCGGCTACGTGCATGCATCATGCCACTACTCTACTGCAACCATTTGTCAGGGGACAGCCGGCCGATCTCCGCGCCTGATTCCGTGAGCTGAATCTGGACGTGCACATGGGTTGACCAGGGTCCTGATTTCATTTTATTTAGTACGTCAGGGTGGTACGGGCGAGGACGAAACAGTGGGATAACGCGTCCCATCTTGTCGCGGCAGTATATCAGGCATCGTCATTCTACGGAAATTTCCTCGCGCGTCACAAAGTTCCATGGAATCCTATCTTAATTCAAATGATTCTGAAACGACGGAAACGAGGTTTGATTTTGAGTTAATCCTACAAATTCTCATGGCAGCAAAATTTATCTCAAATGCTATACAACTAACGTTAGTTTTATAGGTTTTCCGCACGAATACCCTATGCGCCGCCGGATCTCGTGCACCCTCTAAGCGAACAACGTGGTAACGGCAGTATTTGAGTTCGCTCAGGATGACAGTACGAGCGAACACATTCGGGAATGTCAATTTATCTTTATACAACATGGCAATTCTCACATTTTTTTTTCGTTGATGTAGCAAGACGACAAATCTTGAGCATGGCAATTTTCATCATTTGTTGTTTCTAGGCTGGCAAATCTCCATGCTTCAATCATGACGATTTCCCCAAAACCCATGGAAGAACTCTGCTGTAGCATGACAATTTTCTGACAATCTTTGTATACAACATGGCAAATTTTACTTTAGACAAATCCTTTACAACAACACAATAATTTTAACTATTTTCGCATGACAATTCTAGAGGGTTCGCTGGGAGTGAGTTTTTTTTAGCGAACGAAAATGTTCGCTCGATGCTCTCTACCTGGGGAATGATTGTTCTCTCGGGTTACCTTCCCGAGGGAACGCCAGATGTATATTGGAATTCTTTATTTGATTGGGCCAGTAATTAGAAAGGAGGTTTGATTCTCAGTGGAACTTAATTATTGTGTCCAACTGAATTCCACGCGCACGTGCTGTAGTACAAAGAAATGCCACACTCCCAATACTGACAAAATATCATAAGAATCCCTTAAGCTACCGATACTTAAATTTGGTCGGAAATTAAGCTCGATGGAATCCCTAAATTTTCTGTTGTCTTTCGGAAAATTTTGATTAATTTTGACCTCTATGAACCAAAAGTTGTGCCATCAGTAGCTCCAGCAAGATGGGTCCCAGAGCGAGCCTTGGGACCACTCGTCATTGTCCACCGCGCTGCCCTCCCAGACAGGTGGGGCCAACAGCATGGCCTCCGCCAGCTCCGCCCACATGTTGGGCGACTCGGGCTCCAGATCATCAGAGCGAAGCAGGGCATCCCACGCCACGTCATCGAGCCGGTCCGGCAAGCCGCCGCTGCCACAACCGCCCGGCTGTAGCACGAGGTCGGGCCTGAACCGGACCTGGGCCGCGGCCTCCAGCGCAGCCGCACGGACGTCGTCAGGCTCGGCAGTGTCCGGCCGCCGGAAGAGGTGGGCCAGGCCCGGGAAATTGAGTCTGGCCTCGTGCCCCCGTAGCCGGAGCGCGGCCACGTCGTGCGCCACGGCGGCCATCTCCGGCGACTCGAAGCTGCCAAGCCAGATGCGCGTCTTCTTGCCGGGCTCCCTGATCTCCGACACCCACTTGCCCCACTTCCTCTTCCTCACCCCACGGTACTGCTCGGCGGCCGCAACGCCCGCGGCATTGTCGGGCACGACCTCCATCGCAACAATGACGATCGAAGCTCGTACGCAAGAAAGCTTGTGATGCGCCTGTGTAAGTACAGGAAGTTCTTTGCTGCAGGAGTGTCGCAGTGTGAGCTCGAGTTGGTGTTGGATTGGAGGCGTTCGTGTGGGTATATATAGGGATAGAAAGGGGAAGATATCGACTAGAAAGTAGAGAGATGCAGAGATGGTGAGGTGTGCGGGAGTGAAGATGAGAGAGAAGAAGAGGTGTGTTGAAAACTTGAAGTGCATGGGTGCATGCATGGGAGCGGGAGGAGGACAAGGGAGGTGATGTTTGAGCTGGGTGGAGACAGCTGGAGGCTGATACGTGTCGCTTCCCTGTTTTTCTTTGTAAAAGATATAAATGGCCATATGGGTGTGTTGGGATATAAAAAGAGAGAGAGAAACCGCGATGATGCATTATCCACCGGCAGCAGGATTAGGAGATGTTGGTTTGCTTTGTGGGAGGGAGCTTCCTCGATAGTGCAATGGTTTTGGAGGTTAGTTATGATGTGATGCACTATGTGTTTATGATCACGCTTCAGTGGCTTTGGCCTTGTAACTTCTTTTATTTTCACATGTACTATTACAACATCAATGTTGTGTGCATGCCAATAGCTCAACCACGAATTTTGATATATGTCACTACTTGTTTTTTTTTTTTGGAAAAGGATATATGGCACTATAAAGTTGCTAGTTTCAACTTTTATGAAAGCAATAGTGTGGGAAGAAGCTAAGGAGGTGAAAGGAGCTCCGTCGAGGTGAAGTCGGACGAGAAGGAGCAACAAGAGCGACTACCCGCATACATATTGGATGTGACGTCGAGGTCCTAAATTTGGACTCCAAATAGAAGGTTTTGGAGAGTAGAAGGTGCAAATGATGTACTTGAACTCAGGTACAATTTAACTTGAATGACATTGACAAAAATAATGTTGAAGACCTCTGGTTCAAAAGAATCTACTAGGAATTTTTAGGATTATATTTCTTTGAAATTTTTCCTAGAGATCTTGTTTGATTTGTAGGATTGGAAACCCTTTGATTTTGTTCCATTTTCATTTTACATGCAGTTCCATTGAGATTTTTTTCCTTGGGTCCAATCTCATGCAAAATTTCCTTTGTTTCAATGACAACTATGGCAGAACCTTAATCATTCCGACATTTTTTTGGGTGTGTTTTTCATGTGCGACAACATTTTAATGACAACCAAGCAACATTTATTACCCAATCATGTGTTTCCAATAACTATCTTACCCAACATGTCATGAGACCAATTTTTACATTTTTCTTGTTCCCACTTTTCCAAAATCCTAAGAAAAATCCTACTTGTCAGCAACTACAGTGCTCATCGAGTTGGTAGAACGACAACTAAATCAACTAGAAGGCGGTAGAAACCCCAAATAATATGAGCTGACAAAACACCTTTGAATCTAGAATGTGATATGATGAAATGTCATTTTTTTGTGCATGTCAATAGTTCAAAGGAAAATTTCATTATATCTCACTATTTGTTTTTTACCTTTCTAGTTTTAACTTTTAAGAAAGCAATAGTGCGAGATGAACCTAAGGAGGTGAAAGGAGCTCGGTCGAGGTGAAGATGACCGAGGGAGCAATGAGGCGACTAGCCACGACTAAACTTGACCATGTGTCATGAGTTCCTAGGATTTGCACTCCAACAGACAGTGTTTGAGATTAGAGGGTGTAACTATGTACTTCTAATTGAAAACAGTTTAACTTAATGATTTTTACAAAAAATAGTGTTGAATGTCTCTTTGGTTCAAAAGAATCTCATAGGGATTTTTGATGATTATATTTCTTAGAAAGAAATGCCTATAGATCATGTTTGACTTGTAGGATTGGAAACCATATAATTTTTTTGAATAGGAAAACCATATGATTTTGTCCTATTTTATACCTTTACATGCAATTTGCTAGGAAATTTCCCTTGGGTTTAATCTCATCTAAATTTTCCTTTGTTGCAATGATAACTATGGAACAAACCTTTTTCCGAAAAGGGGAACACCCTCAGCCGACGCATCGATTGATGTAGGATCGAAGAAGATAGATCTAGAGGGGGGGTGAATAGACTCTTAACCAACCAAAGGTGGAATTTTTAGTTCTCTTGAAGTTTACGCAGATTTTGGCACTAGTTAAGATATCCCTAAGACTTCCTACACATGCATTTCTAAATATAGGGCAACGAAAATAGTAAAGCTTGCAATTGTGCAGAAAGTAAGGTGTGGAGATGGAAATTCAAACGCAATGAAGACATGGTGATTTTCAGCGTGGTTCCGATAGGTGGTGCCATCGTACGTCCACGCTGATGGAGACTTCAACCCATGGAGAGTAACGGTTGCGCACGTCCACGGAGGGCTCCACCCACGAAGGGTCCACGAAGAAGCAACCTTACCTATTCCACCATGACTTACGTCCACGAAGGACTAGCCTCACTCGGGTAGATCTTCACGAAGTAGGCGATCTCCTTACCCTTACAAACTCCTTGGTTCAACTCCACATCTTGGAGGCTCCCAAGTGACACCTAACCAATCTACGAGATACCACTCTCCAAAAGGTAATAGACAGTGTTTTTGATGATGAACTTCTTGCTCTTGTGCTTCAAATGACAGTCTCCCCAACACTCAAACACTCTCTCACAGATTTGGCTTTGGTGGAGAGGGGATTGAATGGAAAGCAACTTGGGGAAGGCTAGAAATCAAGGTTCAAATGGCTGGATTGGAATCTCTTGATCTAACACATGAGTAGGTGGTTCTCTTCTCAGAAAATGAGTTGTGGAAGTTGTGTTTCATTCTGATGGCTCTCTTTGAGAGTGAGTGGTGGTGGAGGGGTATATATAGGTAGCACCAAAAATCCAACCGTTACAGGCCTTTGACCCAACTCGGTGAAACTGACATGAAAATCTTGGTGAGATCGACTAGTGTAAAAGACTTGACCGTTAGGATTTTCGGTGAGACCAATCGTACCAACTCGGTGAGACTGAAGCGCAATGGCCAGGGAAAGACCTTGTTTCAGAAATTCTGATCGGTTCATCTTGGTGATTCCGAAATGAAGCGACTTCATTACAGAAGGTTGGTCAGGTCATCTCGGTGAGACCGAGATCCATTTTCGGCTATACCGAAGTGATAGAGTTTGGCATGTGGCAATGTATATGGTAATCTCGGTGGGTCGGGATGAGAGATTTTTGGTGGGACCGAGATCAACTTTAGGGTTTTGGAAAGGAAAGAAGTGGAGAAGTGTACGAGGATTTTGGAGCAATACCACCAAGCACTTGAGTAGTTGAGTCATGACCAAAACCTCATCCCCTTTTAATAGTATTAGCTTCCCTATGGGCTCAATGTGATCTTGAATCACTTAACCAAAAATATGGAGTCTTGGAGCTTTGCCAATCTTTATCCTTAGCATTTTGAAGGGGTCCACATCCTCATGTCCTTGCCATGCTAGTGTTGAACTTATCTGAAATGTACTAGATAAAGGTGTTAGTTCAACAACAAGTATGTTGACATTAATTACCAAAACCACCAAGGGAGCAAATGTGCTTTCAATCTCCCCGTTTTTTGGTAACTGATGATAACATACATCAAAGCTTTAAGTAAGAATATAGCAGACAATATAAAAAAGCTTTGAAGGAACATGTAACATGCATATGCTCCCCCTACAAGTGTGCAATCATGTAAGTGATAGTAGCTCATGGAATGTGAGTGCACAATAGGAAGTAATGAGTAAAGATTTACATGTATCTTGGCTATATGAATCAGAGCAACATGATGAAAGATATACCTTCATGTCCATGATTCTTTCTTGCACACAATATGTGTAACAAGCAAGAGATCATCATGCACATGAGTGTGTTGCATATACTTACCTAGAGGTTCTTGATCAAAATCTTGAAGAGAATACGCTTGAGAAAACAAGGTTAGATAACACAAGATAATTTCTTCAAGATAGGATACAAGACAAACAAGGAAACCAAGATTGGGATGACATGTGTGAGATAAGTATCACTAAGTGAGTACTTCCTTTGGTGCAAACATGTCCCCAAAAGATCAAACAAGATTTTCAATAAAGTTCCAAGGATTTTTCTCCCCTAAACTTGAACTTCCTCTCCCATTGAATCTAATATTAGATAATGGGAGTAGGTAGGATGAGATAAAATCAGATCACAAACTAGAATTAGAGCAAACTTTACTAGACTCAACTTGAATTGACAATAACATGTTTCTCCCCTCTTAGAAACATGCAGGCTCTCTCCTCTTTTGTAAAATGCATCATCTCTCTTCCTTAGCTTTGATGTGCATCTATGTCCCCCTTTGACATCAATTTCCAAGAAGGGTCTAGCTTCAAGGTTATGAGTCAAGTGGGTGTGGTCCCGGAGAGATACAATTAAGCATGATATGATTTTAGATGCAGTCAGAGGGAAAGAATCATTGAGTGGAAATGGCTAATAGAGAATAAAATTTTGGCAAAATATTCTTTCAGTAGGGGAATTGTGACTCCGAGTTGTTCTGATCGGTGGCTCCGAGTGAAGGAGTGTACAGATAGATCACATTGGCTGGTCCGAATTAGTCCTTTTTGGTTGCACCGATGAACCGTGTGCAGGGTTTAGCTACACTTCGTTGTGACCAATGTGTGTCAAGTCGGAGAGACCGATTTCATCACAGAGAGAAATATCTGTCAACTCAGCTCACTTGCAATAGAGATCTCACAAGGATTTTCAGGGAATTCAAATAAGATTTGCAATGAATTGACTAGAAATGAACTAAAGAAAAGAACACAAAAAGAGAAAAGATCTAGATGTAGTTTTTTTTAAAAGGGAAAACACTCTTAGCAAGAAGAAAGCAAACCAATGGAACACTAGAGAACTTCATCTAAAAATGGTCGCCGACTAGGTCACCTATGTTAGAGTATATTGACTTATGAGTCAAGTGAGGTCACTTGATCATAGGTCATACTCATCATTAAGCTTAAAATGGGGTTGCCATTTGTAATTTAAGCATTTGAATGTATTCACATGTTGTTGAGTTGCTTTGACTCATGTCTTTGAATAAAACTTTTCTAAGATGTGAGGACTTACATTGGTGTTTGGTGTAGATGTCCATCATGTAGTTGAATTTGAGGTGGATGCTCATGGAGTGAAGTTGAGAGCAATCCTTTCATTTGTAGTTCATCTTCCTACATGGGTTAGTTTGCAAGAAACAACATGTGTATCCAATTTGACAAGAGTGAAGCATAGAGTAACATATTATCAAAGGATATATTTGAGTTGTCTTGTTCCTTGGGCACACCAAAGGTATATATACTTGGCTTGAATTTGCTTGCTCAAGATTGGAGTTTGAGAGCAAACTCGTGAAGCGATGTTCATCTAAGTACCTACAAGGGTTATATGCAATACAAGGATGCAATGTATCCAAGATATGGAATGATCATCATAAGAGAAATATCAAGGATCAGTCTGAAGGAAATATGCCCTAGAGGCAATAATAAAGTTATTATTTATTTCCTTATTTCATGATAAATGTTTATTATTCATGCTAGAATTGTATTAACCGGAAACATGATACATGTGTGAATACATAGACAAACAGAGTGTCACTAGTAAGCCTCTACTAGACTAGCTCGTTAATCAAAGATGGTTATGTTTCCTAACCATAGACAGGAGTTGTCATTTGATTAACGGGATCACATCATTAGGAGAATGATGTGATTGACTTGACCCATTCCGTTAGCTTAGCACTTGATCGTTTAGTATGTTGCTATTGGGGGGGGGGGGGGGGGGGGGGGGGGGGGGGGGGGGGGGGGGGGGGGGGGGGGGGGGGGGGGGGGGGGGGGGGGGGGGGGGGGGGGGGGGGGGGGGGGGGGGGGGGGGGGGGGGGGGGGGGGGGGGGGGGGGGGGGGGGGGGGGGGGGGGGGGGGGGGGGGGGGGGGGGGGGGGGGGGGGGGGGGGGGGGGGGGGGGGGGGGGGGGGGGGGGGGGGGGGGGGGGGGGGGGGGGGGGGGGGGGGGGGGGGGGGGGGGGGGGGGGGGGGGGGGGGGGGGGGGGGGGGGGGGGGGGGGGGGGGGGGGGGGGGGGGGGGGGGGGGGGGGGGGGGGGGGGGGGGGGGGGGGGGGGGGGGGGGGGGGGGGGGGGGGGGGGGGGGGGGGGGGGGGGGGGGGGGGGGGGGGGGGGGGGGGGGGGGGGGGGGGGGGGGGGGGGGGGGGGGGGGGGGGGGGGGGGGGGGGGGGGGGGGGGGGGGGGGGGGGGGGGGGGGGGGGGGGGGGGGGGGGGGGGGGGGGGGGGGGGGGGGGGGGGGGGGGGGGGGGGGGGGGGGGGGGGGGGGGGGGGGGGGGGGGGGGGGGGTATTATGAGTTTATGTGTTTTGATGTACCAAAGGTAGTTCGGAGTCCCGGATGAGATCGGGGACATGACGAGGAGTCTCGAAATGGTCGAGACATAAAGATCGATATATTGGACGACTATTTTCGGACATCGGAAAGGTTCCGAGTTATTCGGGTCTTTTTCGGAGTACCGGAGAGTTACGGGAATTCGCCGGGGAGTACATGGGTCTTATTGGGCTTTAGGGGAAAGAGAGAGGGGAGGCTGCGCGCCCCCCCAAGGCTTAGTCCGAATTGGACTAAGGGGAGGGGCGGCGCCCCCTCCTTCCTTCTCTTCTCTTTTCCCTTTCCTTCTCCCCTACTCCTACTACTTGGAAGGGCTCCTAGTTCTACTAGGAAAGGGGGAATCCTACTCCCGGTGGGAGTAGGACTCCCCTAGGGTGCGCCATAGAGAGGGCCGGCCCTCCCCCTCCTCCACTCCTTTATATACGGGGGAGGGGGGCATCCCATAGACACAACAATTGATCATTGATCTCTTAGCCGTGTGCGGTGCCCCCCTCCACCATAATCCACCTTGATCATATCGTAGCGGTGCTTAGGCGAAGCCCTGCATCGGTAGCATCATCATCACCTTCACCACGCCGTCGTGCTGACGAAACTCTCCTGTGAAGCTTTGCAGGATCGGAGCTCGCGGGACGTCATCGAGTTGAACGTGTGCTGAACTCGGAGGTGCCGTGCGTTCGGTACTTGGATCGGTCGGATCGTGAAGACGTACGACTACATCAACCGCGTTGTGCTAACGCTTCCGCTTTCGGTCTACGAGGGTACGTGGACACACTCTCCCCTCTCATTGCTATGCATCACCATGATCCTGTGTGTGTGTAGGATTTTTTTGAAATTACTACGTTCCCCAACACAGTCATTATAGCTCATGCCCTTGCATGCATCCAAGTGAGTGTCTAGTTCATGTTGGAAGCATCAATGACATTCAACTCACTTCTCAAGTGACAAAATATCTTCTCATCATGAGGTTTAGTGAAGATATCCGCCAATTGTTTGTCGGTACGAACGTGCTTGAGGTTAATGTCACCTTTAGCAACATGATCTCGATTGAAATGGTGACGAACCTCAATATATTTAGTTCAAGAATGTTGCACGGGATTGTGTGTAATATTAATAGCACTCTCATTGTCACATAGTCATGGCACATGTTTAACATGCATCCCATAATCTTTGAGAGTTTGTGTCATCCATAGCAATTGAGCACAACATGATCCTGCGGCAATGTATTCCGCTTCGGTGGTGGATAGAGATACCGAGTTTTGTTTCTTGGAAGACCAAGAAACAAGAGATCTACCAAGGAATTGACATGTACCTGAAGTGGACTTTCTGTCAACTTTGTCTCCGGCATAGTCCGAATCGGAGTAGCCAACAAGTTTGAAAGAAGATATTTTAGGATACGAAATGCCAAAGTTTGGTGTATGTATCAAATATCTAACAATCCTTTTCATGGCCTTAAGACGACGCTCCTTTGGTGCCGCTTGATATCGTGCACACATGCACACACTTAGCATAATATCGGGATGGGAGGCACAAAGATATAGCAATGAACCAATCTTGGATCGGTAAACTTTTTGATCAACGGGTTTGCCATCCTTTGTCAAGTCAAGATGTCCGGAAGTTGGCATGGGTGCTTTCATACCTTTGCTTTATTGCATGTTGAACTTCTTGAATAAGTCCTTGGTATACTTTGTTTGTGAGAAAAAGGTACCATCCCTAGTTTGCTTGAGTTGCAAACCAAGGAAGAATTTGAGTTTGCACATCATAGAAATCTCATACTTTTCTAACATCGACCTTCCAAAATTTTCACAGAAGAGAGGATTAGTAGAACCAAAGATAATATCATCAACATATATTTGGCATACAAATAATTCACCATTCACTCTCTTAGTAAACAATGTTGAATGAATTTTACCAATCTCAAAGCCTTTTTCAAGAATTAACTTTGTCAAGCATTCATACCAAGCTCTAGGGGCTTGTTTGAGACCATAAAGAGCTTTATGAAGTTTGTAAACATGGTTTGGTTTCTTGGTATTAACAAAGTCGGAGGTTGTTTGACATAAACTTCCTCCTTAATTTTATCATTTAGAAAAACACTTTTAATATCCATTTGATAGAGGGTGATATCATGGCGATTGGCATATGCAAGTAAAATGCGAATGAAATCAAGTCTAGCAACAGGGGCATATGTCTCACCATAGTCCATACCTTCGACTTGTGTGTAGCCTTGAGTAAGGAGACGGGCCTTGTTTAATATGAATTGTCCAACCTCATCTTGCTTTTTTCGAAATACCCATTTGGTTCCGATCAACCAATGTCCACACTTGATTCCTCTCGAAATTGTGTAGCTCTTCGTGCATAGCATTCACCCAATCGGGGTCTTCACGGGCTTCATCAACCTTCATAGGCTCAATGCTAGATATGAATGAGTAATGCTCACAAAAGTTAGCTAAACAAGATTTAGAGTGAGTAATTCTCCCGGATTTGATGTCACCAAGAACTTGTTCGGTTGGATGGTGCTTGTCAATTCTTGCTCTAACTCGAGGTAGCTTTTGCTTGGGTTGCGGTGAAGCATCTTCATCTTCATCCTCATCATCTTCTTCTTCTTCTTCATTGTTGTTGGTGTCGTTGCTAGCTTGAGGAGGTGGAGAAGGCGGTCGAGGTGGATCATCTTGTTGTACTTTCTCATTTCCTTCGTCTTGACGTGTTCCACTTGTGGATGCCTCCATGTCAACTTGTGGTTCATTGTGATGTGAGGTTGAGGCTTCCACTTGAATGGAAAAAGTACTCTCCTTCACCTCCGTTGGATGGATCTTGCCAATAGACAAGTCTTGAATTGCTTTTGAATGATCTTTGTCTCCGACATCAATTGGCAATTGTTTGACTTGTGGACTGTTAGATTCATCAAACTTCACATCTACAGTCTCTTCAACTTTTCGAGTGAAGTTGTTGTAGACGCGGTAAGTGTGAGAGTTTGATCCATAACCGAGTAGGAAACCTTCATAAGATTTAGTAGCAAATTTTGAACGACAATGCTTATCAAGAATGTAACACTTTGAACCAAATACTTGAAAGTATCCAACTTGTGGCTTGTTACCGGTGAGTAGCTCGTATGCCATTTTACCAAGGAGCTTGTGAAGGTAAAGTCAATTTGTAGCATGACAAGCCGTCTCAACTGCTTCCGCCCAAAAGTGTTTTGGCGTCTTGTATTCATCAAGCATCATTCTCGCCATCTCAATGAGGGTACAGTTCTTCCTCTCAACAACTCCATTTTGTTGAGGTGTGTACATAGTTGAGAACTCATGTGAGATGCCTTCTTCGTCAAGAAAGGTATCCACATTAGCGTTCTTGAACTCCGTTCCATTGCCGCTCCGAACCTTCTCGGTCTTCACTTCAAATTGATTTTGGTCCTTCCTAGCGAAGATCTTGAAGATCTTTTGTACCTGCGATTTGTCATCGAGAAAGAACACCCACGTAAATCTTGAAAAATCATCAACAATGACAGAACCAAAAGATTTACCACCAAGGCTCTTGTAAGCATTGGGACCGAAGAGATCCATATGGAGTAGCTCAAGTGGTCTTCTCGCGGTCATAATGTTTTTCACGGGATGGCTTCCTCCAACTTGTTTTCTTGCTTGGCTAGCACTACAAAGTCTATCCTTGTCAAATATAACACCTTTCACACCAAGGATATGATCTCCTTTAACAAGTTTATGAAGATTTCACATGCCTACATGTCCTAGCCTTCTATGCCATAACCAACCTTTAGAAGATTTTGCAAAAAGACATGTACGAGGTTGGGCTCTTTTAGTGAAATCAACAATGTATATATCACCTGTAAGGATACCGGTAAAGACCATATTATGATTATCTCGACGAAACACTTGGCAATCTACTTTGGTAAATAAGACATTGAAACCAAAGTCGGCTAGTCTAGATACAAAAAAAAGATTGTAGCCAAGAGATTCAACAAGCATAACATTTTGAATAGAGCTATCGTTGGATATGGCCACCTTACCAAGGCCAACTACCTTACCCTTGGAGTTATCTCCAAAAGTCACATACTTGCGTGGACCATCATTTTTAGCAAGCTCACGAAACATGTCTTTATCTCCGGTCATGTGATCGGTACATCTACTATCAAGAATCCACTCTTTTCCTCCGGCCATGTAACCTGGAAGATTTGCCATGAGACTAAGATTTCTCATAGTCTTCTCATATTCAATGTCAAATTCTTCATCTTCATCATAATAGCCATGCTCAACAGTAGCATCGTCATCATGCATATGATCATCACCTAGGGCAAATGATTCGTTAGATTTATGATAATGACAATGTGCAAGTTTGTGAATTCTAATGGTTTCCATGATAATGTTGCTAATGGTTCCAACATCACCTTTAGCATGCATGAGATCACGAAGCTCAAATAGACATTCATCAAACTTAGGATCACTAGGCTTCATCTTATGGAATGCATGTGAAGAATCTCATTAAGGTTCTTTAAAGAGTAGTTTGGAAAGCGTTCTTCAGTGTCTTTCCACAAAGTATATGTGCATTCAAAGATTTGCATACAAAGAAGCATATTTCTAGGTAATCGACAAATGATAAGATTAACAGTCCTAAGATTACGAAGCATGTCAATTTCCTCTTCATGAGTGGGGTGCAAGGGATCAATAGGAGATGCATAGGGACAATGAACATACTTGCTCAAGTTAAACTCATTAAAAATAGCAAGCATCTCATTTTTCCAAAAGTTGTAGTACTCTCCATCAAGAATAGCCACTCTACATCCAAGACTCCCCAAAGTAGACACATCAATCTTCCTCCAATGGTGATAAAACCAAGGCAATGGAGACCAGAGCTTTGATACCAATTGTAGGATCAGAGAAAATAGGTCTAGGGGGGGGGGGGGGGGGGGGGTAGGGGGGGGGGATGAATAGACTCTTAACTAACCAAAGGCGGAGTTTTTAGTTCTCTTGAAGTTTAGGCAGATTTTGGCACTTGTTAAGATATCACGAAGACTTCCTACACATGCATTTCTAAATATAGGGCAGGAAAAATAGTAATGCATGCAATTGTGCGGAAATTAAGGGGTAGAGATGGAAATTCAAAGGCAATGAAGACACGGTGATTTTTTGGCGTGGTTCCGATAGGTGATGCTATCGTACGTCCATGTTGATGGGGACTTCAACCCATGGAGGGTAGTGGTTGCGTGAGTCCACGGAGGGCTCCACCCACGAAGGGTCCACGAAGAAGCAACCTTGCCTATTCCACCATGGCTTACGTCCCTGAAGGAATAGCCTCACTCGGGTAGATCTTCACGAAGTAGGCGATCTCCTTGCCCTTGCAAACTCCTTGGTTCAACTCCACATCTTGGAGGTTCAAAAGGTAATAGACGGTGTTGTTGATGATGAACTCCTTGCTCTTGTGCTTCAAATGATAGTCTCCCCAACACTCAAACACTCTCTCACAGATTTGGCTTTGGTTGGAGAGGGGATTGAATGGAAAGCAACTTGGGGAAGGCTAGAAATCAAGGTTCAATTGGTTGGATTGGAATATCTTGATATCAACACATGAGTAGGTGGTTCTCTTCTCAGAAAATGAGTTGTGGAAGTTGTGTTTTGTTCTGATGGCTCTCTTTGAGAGTGAGTGGTGGTGGAGGGGTATATATAGGCAGCACCAAAAATCCAACCGTTACAAGCCTTTAACCCAACTCGGTGAAACCGACATGAAAATCTTGGTGAGACCGACTAGTGTAAAAGACTTGACCGTTAGGATTTTCGGTGAGACCGATCGTACCAACTCGGTGAGACCGAAGTGCAATGGCCAGGGCAAGATCTCGTTTCAGAAATTCCGATCGGTTCATCTTGGTGATTCCAAAATGAAGCGACTTCATTACAGAAGGTTGGTTAGGCCATCTCGATGAGACTGAGATCCATTTTTGGCTGTATCGAAGTGATAGGGTTTGGCATGTGGCAATGTATATGGTAATGTTGGTGGGTCGGGATGAGAGATTTTCGGTGGGACCGAGATCAACTTTAGGGTTTTGGATAGGAATGAAGTGGACAAGTGTACGAGGATTTTGGAGCAATACCACTAAGCACTTGAGCAATTGAGTCATGACCAAAACCTCATCCCCTTTTAATAGTATTGGCTTCCCTATGGACTCAATGCGATCTTGGATCACTTAACCAAAAATGTAGAGTCTTGGAGCTTTGCCAATCTTTGTCCTTAGCATTTTGTAGGGATCGACATCCTCATGTCCTTGCCATGCCAGTGTTGAACTTATCTGAAATGTACTAGATAAAGGTGTTAGTTCAACAACATGTATTTTGACATTAATTACCAAAACCACCAATGGAACAAATGTGCTTTCAATTGATGTACATAACCCTTTATTAAAAATCCCAAAGTTCAACACCCGAGGTCAATAGAGTTCAACAAATAAAATGCTACAAATGCATTCCCCAAGGGCAATAAAAAAAATAGAAAAATGACTCCCGTGCACTAGTAGGTCTCCAACCAAACCAATTGAACAAACCCTGAGAGACCATGTCCCATCGGTTGCACCCAAATATCGTTGGCTCCCATTCCTCCTCCTTGCGAGGTGATGACCATGTATGGACCCGACAGATGGCCTTAAAGATAACCTGCAAATATTTGGAGCTTTTATTTTTTTAAATATAATCATTACAAGTGTTCCAGATGGCCCAAAGTAAGGCACAAACTCTCACATGGATTTGATACATAACTTGGGATGCACGCCAAGTAACCACTTCTGAAACTATTTGTACTACTCATGGGTGGAGTTAGATTAGAAGACATATGGACAAATCACCGTAATAACTTTGCAAGTGGGTAGTGAAGGAATAGATGTTGAATCGACTCCTCATTACCAGAAAAGCGGTACTTAGGTTATTCTTGCCAATTTTGATTTTTCGGGATATCTAGTCAAAATGACTCTGCGATCTAAATAACACATGAAAGTTTTAATCTTTCAGGGAATTTCCATTTCTAAATATATTTGTGATTCAACGGTTGCCCATCATTGATAAGGTATGAATACATGAATTTGAATGTGACGACACCAGAAGTAGTTAACTTCAAATGGAACTGACCTAACCATTTTGAAATTATTCTCTTCTTTGCATGCCCAATCAAGAAACATTTATTACACATTCATGTATTATCCAACATCCCATGACACCAATTTCTTCCTTTTTACAATTCCCGCATTTTCAAAAACCTGGAGACCGAAGAGGCCCTAACTGTGAGCAACGACGGTGCCCATGGGCATTGATCGAAAGACACATAAATAAGTTGGAAGACATTAGAGATCCCTGATAATTTGAGCTAAGAAAACACTTTTGAATTAAGAATGTGTGATATGATCTGGCATATGAAATAAAGCAACAAAACATCTAGCAAGGGAGAATATAGCACAATGATGTTCCCTGTGGTGGGATTATGTGCACAAGAGGTAGGGGCGACAACCAGTACGATCTACCTCTTTGGAATATGAACATAGCTGAAAAGCTTAAGAGGACCAACAAGCCTGTAGAGGGAGGCAAGGGCATGTTGGTGGAGATCAAAGCATGCTATCTTTTACTTGAATAAATAAATCGATACACATATCTGACTTAGGAAGCAGATTGGCAGAAGAGCACCCTCACACCGGAGACCTAGTGGTCGCATGGGATCGCCCCATGAGATGATAGTCCTATGTCCTATTTTCTCTTTACTATTTTAATAATTGCAATGGAGATGATGGCAGCTAGTCTAGATGTGACCTATCCTAACTACATAACAATCATGGTGCCATAGGGTTTTGTTGCTTGTATCTCGCGGCGAGGCACTCAAAAGTGGTCTCCTTGGGAAGTCCTCTAGCAAAACAATTAGATTTATTACATATTTTTAACCTAAATTAGAGTAGATGAATCCCTACAAACATGTTTTTACAAATTAACTAAATTAGAGTTATGGTACATGAAAGGAATATTGAGATTGGTAAAATAAAAATTAGTATCACATTTTTTATGAAAAATATTCTCTATAATATGAAATATGCAAACATGCTTACCCCTTCCGTCCCCAAATAAGTTAAGGCCAACCTTTGTAAACCTTTCGTATTGTGGATATATGTAGTTTTGGGGGGGGGGGGGGGGGGGGGGGGGGGGGGGGGGGGGGGGGGGGGGGGGGGGGGGGGGGGGGGGGGGGGGGGGGGGGGGGGGGGGGGGGGGGGGGGGGGGGGGGGGGGGGGGGGGGGGGGGGGGGGGGGGGGGGGGGGGGGGGGGGGGGGGGGGGGGGGGGGGGGGGGGGGGGGGGGGGGGGGGGGGGGGGGGGGGGGGGGGGGGGGGGGGGGGGGGGGGGGGGGGGGGGGGGGGGGGGGGGGGGGGGGGGGGGGGGGGGGGGGGGGGGGGGGGGGGGGGGGGGGGGGGGGGGGGGGGGGGGGGGGGGGGGGGGGGGGGGGGGGGGGGGGGGGGGGGGGGGGGGGGGGGGGGGGGGGGGGGGGGGGGGGGGGGGGGGGGGGGGGGGGGGGGGGGGGGGGGGGGGGGGGGGGGGGGGGGGGGGGGGGGGGGGGGGGGGGGGGGGGGGGGGGGGGGGGGGGGGGGGGGGGGGGGGGGGGGGGGGGGGGGGGGGGGGGGGGGGGGGGGGGGGGGGGGGGGGGGGGGGGGGGGGGGGGGGGGGGGGGGGGGGGGGGGGGGGGGGGGGGGGGGGGGGGGGGGGGGGGGGGGGGGGGGGGGGGGGGGGGGGGGGGGGGGGGGGGGGGGGGGGGGGGGGGGGGGGGGGGGGGGGGGGGGGGGGGGGGGGGGGGGGGGGGGGGGGGGGGGGGGGGGGGGGGGGGGGGGGGGGGGGGGGGGGGGGGGGGGGGGGGGGGGGGGGGGGGGGGGGGGGGGGGGGGGGGGGGGGGGGGGGGGGGGGGGGGGGGGGGGGGGGGGGGGGGGGGGGGGGGGGGGGGGGGGGGGGGGGGGGGGGGGGGGGGGGGGGGGGGGGGGGGGGGGGGGGGGGGGGGGGGGGGGGGGGGGGGGGGGGGGGGGGGGGGGGGGGGGGGGGGGGGGGGGGGGGGGGGGGGGGGGGGGGGGGGGGGGGGGGGGGGGGGGGGGGGGGGGGGGGGGGGGGGGGGGGGGGGGGCCCATGTTGGAACCGCGAGTTATGCTTCAGGAAATGTCAAATGGGCCGCTGAAATATTCAATTCTGACTACTGAGCTTGGCCCGGCTTAAAGCACGCACATAATATCTTTTTAATAAACAAATACAATTAATTCCATATTTTTGTAGTGAATACAATAGTATAACAAAATTTGTTTTAAAACTGGAGAGTATTTTCTAAGATGACTTTCAAATGATCCATCGTTAAGGGCATCTCCAAAGCGGACCCTCTAACTGCCGGCAACCGTTAGGACTGCGATCCGAACGTGTTTAGCCATCCAACACGTGCATGTATCTGTCCGCCGACTGGTGCGTTCACACTTTTTCCACAAACTCGAAACAAACTGGAGGGGAGGGGGGCTTTGCGAGAGTTCGGACAACAGCTACATAGGACTCCGACGCCCCCAACCCACCCAAAACCCCGGACCCCGCTTCTCCATCCTCCTATTTTTCTCTACATCCATTTTCTCTCTTGCCTCCGTCGCCGCTTCACCACCCCAGCCACCCCGGCGCAACCTGGTCGGTACTCGAAGACTCTGTCTCCTCTAGCGCTACACCCCCGGCTCCACGCCGGTTGTCCTCTGCCGCCGTTCCGCATCTCTCCTCCGTCCGCCGCCCAAGGTACCGTCCGCCCCTATGGTTCTCACTATGCCCGACAAGTGTTCGGTGAAATGCTCGTGCTAAATTTTTTAGTCCCTTCTTCTTTCAAGCAATGGATTTGGATATGGAGTACATATAAGAGCACTATGTTGAGTCATCTGACGGCTCGTCTGACGAGGAGGACTACATGGATGAGACGACGATGATGCAGGCGGTCCTTGTAGACGCGGAGCATGTGGTAGAGTTTGTTCTCAGCTTCAGGGGATCCATCATGGGTCATTGATACGTCTCAAATGTATCCATAATTTATTATTATTTCATGCTGCTATATTATCATTTATTTATACTTTCATCATCATTTTACTATATTTTATATTATTTTTTTGGACTAACCTATTAATTTAGTGCCCACTGTCAGTTCCTGTTTTTCTACATGTTTTTGGTTTCGTAGAAAATCAATACCTACTGAGGTCAAAATTAAATGCCAATTTAATTAACACGATTTTTATGGGCCTAATGGAGCACTGGAAGCTTCGGAAGAAGAGGCCTGAGGAGCCCACAAGGGCAGGTGGCGCGACCTGGGGAGTGGCCACGCCCCCAGAGCTTGTGGGCCCCGACACCCTTTTGATGTGATTTCAATGCTATAATTTCCTATAAATAGCAAAACCCTCCGTCGTATCCTCAGAACAATTTTTCCGCCGACGCAAGTTCCTGTTTCGCGACGATCCCATCTGGAGGCCTTCTCCGGCACTTTGCTGGAAGGGGGACCCATCCACGGAGACCTCTTCATCAACCTTACTGCCTCCATGGTGATGTATGAGTAGTTCATCCTTGGGCTGAGGGTATGTCCTAGTAGTTATGTGTTCGATCTCTCTCTCTCTCTCTCTCTCTCTCATGTTCTTGAAGGATTCAAACTTGATTGTATCATGGGCTTTATTGATAAAGTTGAATCATATGATGTTCTTCCCCCTCTATAATGTTTTGAGTTTTTCTCTTTTAAGTTTCTTTATGTTGGAGTGAATATTTTGGATTTGAGATTACATGATTCATGTCTAGTAATTAACTTGCAGATACTCGAGGTGACATTGGGGCTACTCTTAGCATAAAGGTGGAACAATAGTATTGTCGGTATCAAAACCGGCAGACCTTAGGGTAGGGGTCCCGAGCTGTGGATCTGGGATCGATGGGGAACAAGGGACGATGAACACGGTGTTTACCCAGGTTCGGGCCCTCTCGAAGAGGTAATACCCTACGTCCTGCTTGATTGTATTGGATGTATAGCTTGGTTACAGAGTAGATCTACCTCGAGATCAGCATGAGCTAAACCCTAAGGTGATGAGATGATTGATGTAGCTCTCCCTCTAAAGACTACAACCCTCCGGTTTATATAGACACTGGTAGGGTTAGGGTTACCGAAGATAGATTACAATAAGAGGTAAAGAGATCCTGCCTATCCTTGACTTGGAGGGCACACCACGTCTTCATAGATCTTCTGTCGTTATGTGGCTTCACCAGTCCGGCCCATATCCGTTGGGCCGATGCCCTGAGGACTTCCTTAATGCATAACTCTCTTAGTAGCCCTGAACTTGCCTCCAATGCCAAGGCTTATGTCCGGCATCCGCTCACCCAACAATACTCGACTTGCGAGGCAAGTTCTCCGGTGTGTTTTGTTCATGTTCGGAGTCAAGTGATGTCCGGAATCCGAAACGGCCGTTTTACTTAGCCACAAAGGCAAAAAATCGTTCAAGTGTAAACAATGCCTTCATCTGACAAATTTTTCTCTTTCAACGAAGAGTCGCACCCGGCCATAACGCCGAGCGGTTAGTATTTCTCGAAGCGTGGCTTGAGGCCGATGCCACGTTTGGCACGTCTCATCAAGGTGGAGATCGTGCCCACCTTTCAGGAGATATGATCAATGATTTCGATTTCCCACCCCGCACATAATGTTGTGAGCGTATCGAGAAGTGGAGAAGCCAACGTCATGAAAAATGGAACTCTTGGCTTATCAACAACCTATAAAGAGGGAGCTACAACAGTCAGCATCCCACGCCTTCTTCCACTTTCCGCTTACGCAGTTCTTTCGAGCTCTAGCGCCCCTTCTCTCTGCCTCCACAGCAAACCCCACCCGATCTCCTTTGGCCATGGCCGGATCCGGCGCCAACGGGAAGTGGGATGCCTCCATCGTCACCGATAGTGACATCCTGAAACTGAAGCAGGCCGGCTACTTGTCGGCCGACATCGCCCATCGGGCCCCCGAAGCAGGCCAGATCGTCCCCACGCCCAGGCCGGGCGAAAGGGTTGTATTCCTTCCCCATTTCCTTAGGGGGCTTGGATTTCCCCTGCACCCCTTTGTGAGGGGGTTGATGTTCTTCTACGGGCTAGATTTTTACGATCTAGCCCCCAACTCCCTCCTCCACATCTCGTCCTTCATTATCTTCTGTGAGGCTTTTCTCCGAATCCAACCACACTTCGGTCTATGGCTAAAGGTGTTCAACGTCAAGCCCAAGGTGGTTGGAGGCAAACATGCGGACTGTGGCGGGGCCATGATCAGCAAACTGACGCGGGTCCCGTGGCTGGAGGGCAAGTTTATCAACACCGTTAAGGTGTGGCAAAAAGAATGGTTCTACATCACCGAGCCGAGGGGAGCTGCCTGGGCTGCGGCTCCCGCATTCAGATCCGGATCCCCTACCAGACTGGCCTCATGGACCACCAAGAGCCTGGACTGGGGGTCCGCTGATGACTTGAAGGCGCTGCAGAAGCGCGTTGCAGCGTAATGGGGACCGGCGCGAAGCTGGTTAACGTGATCCAGATCATGCTCAAGTGTCGACTCCTCCCCTGTCAGGAGAGGGCCAAGCCAATGTGGGAGTATGAACCCGAAGATCCGGCCACCGTGCAGCTTCTCTTCGGCATGACCCACAACAAAGTGTGGGGTCTGTTATTCAAGCCGCAGAAGGAGTGGCCGGTCGAGGGGGAGGACATCGGCCTCGACGCTGCGAACCCTCCGAAGAAGGTGAGCGGCATTTGTCTTGACGTGAGTTCGAATATTTGCACCGTACGATTTGATCCAAACCTTTTTATGTGGATTTTGCAGGGCTGGCTCGCCAGGGCTAAGAAGATCAGCGGCCCGGTGCCGCTGCCAGAAGAGCCCCGATTCGAACAGCTAGAGAAGTTGTTGGTCGTGGTGCCTTACAAGCCGCCCGACAAGAAGGGCAAGAAGACGGAGGTGCCGGAGGCCAGGGAGGGCCTCCGTCGTAGAGCTCGTCCGGATAGTTGGCCCGGAGACACTGCAGCCCCATTCGCACAGGGGGGGACGAGGATGAAAGCGCCTCCTCACACTCCAAGAAGAGGGTGGCGTCTAGTGACGTCGAGGAGGTTCAACCTTCTCAGGCCCCGAAGAGGCAATGTCGGCCTAAGCTGGTCCTGTCTGGCAGCTCAGACTCTGACGAGGAGTCTGAAGCGTCCGAAAAGGTTCCGGAGAGGGAACCCAGGGTCAAGCCCCCTGCGGCCAGGTACATATCGTGGCATTTTCAATTGCCTTATTCTTCAGTGGCCCCTGGTAGAACGTAGATTGATTGCTTTTTTTGGTGGTGCAGCCCTCCGCGTGGCCACCCCACCGAGCAAACCTCGGAGGGGACGTCCCCGCCCGCCGAACTGGCGGACAGTGGCTCATGTTCCGCAGCTCCTCTAATCCCGAAGAGGTTGGGGAGGTGCTGTCGCGAAAGACCCCTCCTCCTCCGAACACAGGGGAGGAGGTCGACGCCACCATGGGCGAGGCCGACGCCTCAGTCGTTGAAGACCAGGGGGACGCATCCCTCCTGGCTAACATGGAGAGGGGATCCAGATTATCCGAACCCCTACAGCACCCGGCTCCTGAGGCCCTCGAGGGAGCCAATTCCTCCTTCCGGTGGGGGAGGTGCTGAGGGCCCGACGCCCGCATCAAACACCTCTACTCGGGCGGTGGCGGGATGGCCGGACACGCTGGCGGAGTTGGTGAGCAACTCTGCCATCGTCGACGAGCACCACACTCTTATGGGTGCGGTTATACAGGGTGTTCGGTCCATTAATTCCAGACTGAACGACGTTGTTCAAGGCCTGCTAACAGGCTTTGAGGTAAGTCAAGTAATGCTCTTATCCTGTAGAGCGGTTGTAATCTTTAGTTTGGATAGGCCGTGTACATAGCAGCCCCTGGGACTTTGCAAGGACTTCGGAGAAGCTTGCAGAGGATCAAACTCTCTAGGCCGATCAATAATGTCGACGTTTTTGTTTTTCTCTGACGCAGGCGTCCTCCTTGGCTACGGCTGCAAATGCCATGGCGCTAAAGTGGATGGACCAGAAGCTCAAGTGCTCCAACGGGGAGCTTGACCTTGTCAACAAATGGCTTGACGAGGCGCAAGGTAAGCTTTTCATTAATGTGTGCGATCGCTCATTGCCGGGTACATATGCGCTGGACTGTGCATTGATCAATCAATGTGCGGATATTTCAGCTGCCGCCGCTGAGGTTGAGGGCTTGAAAGAGGCCCTAAAGAAAGCCGAGGCTGAGGTGGCCACCAAGAAATTGGCTGCCGGAAAGGCGGTGGCCGAGCTTGAGGAAGCCAAGCTTTCCAGCAAAAAGCATGAGTCTCGAGTGGTCGAGGTGCAGGTGGAGCTCAAGGACGTTGCCACGAAGCCGGAGGCTCTTTGAAAAGGAGAAGGAGAAGCAGTCCTCCATGCTATCCAAGGTGGAGAAAGAACTCCAGGAGGCGAGGACCAAAGTGCGAGGCGTCCGAGAGGAGCTCCGCCAAGTGGGGGCAAATTGCAAATGGTAAGAAATACTTACTGCAGAGTGTGTTCGGAGGCAACAGGTTCGCCTTGCTGTCGCAAGTCTGGCACTCCGCAGGCGTGTTCGCCGAACTTCCAAGGAGTGCGCCGGCCGCTGCCGAGCACTATGCCACTCTCGAGGAGGACTCTACACGGCGGCTCTTCTGGTCACAGTTTCTGGATTCTGAGCGTCCTCACCTCCTCGGCGGCCAAATGAAGCAGCTGATGGAGATGCATTGGATGTCTGAGCTGGCCGTGAAGGACCTCTATGTTAGTATGTGGCCCGCCGAGCCGATTCCGGACACCTACTTCGGCCTTGTGCAGAGGCTGCAGGAGGCGCCGCTCCGGATTGACGCCATGAAGCGCTCAGCGTGCCTTGAGGGGGCGAGGCTTGAGTTCGCAAAGACCATGGTGCATTGGCCGAAGATTAATCTGATGGACATGGCTACTGGTCCTCCACGCAAGGGAAAGGAGCATCGCCGCCCTGCACAGGTGATGAATGGCGTGCGGGCGATAGAGGGCCAGTGCTCGAAAGATGTAATGCTTGAATAACTTTGTTAAGTTTTTATCAGTTGGACCCTATGCTTTATGATGCATCCACCTGACTTATTTTGTCTTGTCATAGTTTAATTTTGACTCCTGTGCGGCCGTATGTTTATTCTGAAAGCTACCAGTCGTCGGCTTCAGCCCCCAGGTGAATATCACGAGGGGTGTTTTGTCTCCGCACTGTTACCCTTAGCGAAACTAGGCAATCGGATTATTCAGTTTTATTGCTTTCACTTAGCCTTAGGAGCTTGACGGTGGAGGCTAAGGACTAGCCCCCCCAGAGTTTTGTGATGTACAGGGGGTCAATACCTACCCTTTCCGATCACATGGTTTGCGTTAAAACGAACCCTTCGTGTGACATGGCGAAATCGCCAATGATTTTTAGAGTCAAACCTTGTCATCGGATCGCTGACCAGTTTGCGCTTACTATGACGGTCAGTTTTCAGCTTTCTCCTCCTGAGGTACTTGACTGGGCAAGCTAGAAGTACAATCATAGGGGTTCTCCCTTTGCCCTCTGAGCCGAACATGCGGAACATAAGGGGCAAGCACAGGAGCCGGGCAACCCAACTATTGACCCGAGACATAGTTCAGAACTGATGCATATAGTGCAATATCCGAGACGCCGAACACTCAGCGGAAAGCGGTGTTGGACTTTGGGACATGGAACTAATGTGGAAATCGATCCTGTTTTTATGCCGGGCTGTTCGAAGAGTGAGAGGAGAATCGGAAAGGAAGGAGACCATCGCAAAATGTGGATATCCGAACACCATAAAGGGCATTTTTATTACTTCTCATAGGCTCGAGATGTCTATCCATACAATTCGAACTGCCAAGGCATTATTTGTAAAAAAAGAAAAAAGCTTTTAAAGAGTAAAGGTTTACAAAAGGCCTTGATGCGTGCGTCGAAGCCTCAACTGTGCCCTGCTGCACGTCTGCGCCTTTGCTTCTAAGAGGTGGGGGTTAGGACCTTCGATGAAACCTTGAGGGGCGGAGCTCCTGCAAATGAAGCTTTATGCTTTGGGGGGGGGGGTATCCGGAATTGGCCCTTGGATCGTCCGAAGACAAGGTAATTCCAAAGTTTGGGTTAGCCGAACACATGCTTCGGATCTATTGATAAAGGCCCGATGGCTGCCCATGGTATTTTGAGTGCGAAATTGTGCTGATGAGGCACGTGGAGCGCGAAGATGTTGGTCATGCCGTGGGGCGCGCATCCCTATTTGCGACGAACGCATGCGGGTTCCCATGACGGGGAGTGGGTTCGGACCCGTTTACTGTTGTCGCCGGCCTTTATGGCGGGTCGGTATCGGGACCCGTGCGGGCCGATTTGGTCTTCGGCCGCTAGGGCTGCAATGTGCTCTCCGGTCCGAAGTGAGCGTTCTGTGTTGCCGTTGATAGTTATGACGCCCGAAGGACCGGGCATCTTCAACTTGAGGTATGCGTAATATGGAACGACGTTGAATTTAGTGAAGGCCGTTCGGCCGAGGAGGGCATGATAGCCGCTGCAAAAAGGTGCAATGTCGAAGATCAAGTCCTCGCTACGGAAGTTATCCAGAGAGCCGAACACTACTTCAAGCGTCACAGTGCCTGTGCAGCGGGCCTCCACTCCCGGAATGACCCCCTTGAAGGTGGTGTTACTGGTTTTGATCCTTGACGGATCGATCCCCATCTTCCTTACTGTGTCTTCGTATATCAGATTGAGGCTACTACCTCCATCCATTAGGACTCTAGTGAGGTGGAATCCATCGATGATGGGGTCGAGCACTAAGGTTGTGGACCCTCCGTGGCGTATGCTGGTCGGGTGGTCCCTACGATTGAAAGTGATCAGGCAGGTTGACCATGGATTGAACTTTGGCGCTACGGGCTCGATGGCATATACGTCTCACAGTGCTTGCCTCCTCTCCTTCTTCAGTATGTGGGTTGCATAGATCATGTTCACTGTCTTAACCTCAGAAGGGAAGGGTTTCTAGCCTCCACTATTCGGCCTGCAGGGCTCGTCATCGTCCTCGCTTCGTGGGCTTTTGCCCGAGTCTTTGGCTATGAGCTTGCCGGCCTATTTTATCACCCAACAATTACGATTGGAGTGGTTGGCGGGCTTCTCTGATGTCCCGTTGATCTGGCAAGGCCTGTCCAGAATTGCGTCTAGTCTGGATGGGCCATCGCCGTTTCCTTTATGGGCCTTCTTTCAGGGTCCGGACTTCTGATTTCAGAACCCGGCATTTACTGCCGTATCCTCGCCCTCGCCGTCAGTGTGGCGACGTTTATTCTTGCTACGTCACGGCTTTCGGGGGGGGGGGGGGGGGGGGGGGGGGGGGGGGGGGGGGGGGGGGGGGGGGGGGGGGGGGGGGGGGGGGGGGGGGGGGGGGGGGGGGGGGGGGGGGGGGGGGGGGGGGGGGGGGGGGGGGGGGGGGGGGGGGGGGGGGGGGGGGGGGGGGGGGGGGGGGGGGGGGGGGGGGGGGGGGGGGGGGGGGGGGGGGGGGGGGGGGGGGGGGGGGGGGGGGGGGGGGGGGGGGGGGGGGGGGGGGGGGGGGGGGGGGGGGGGGGGGGGGGGGGGGGGGGGGGGGGGGGGGGGGGGGGGGGGGGGGGGGGGGGGGGGGGGGGGGGGGGGGGGGGGGGGGGGGGGGGGGGGGGGGGGGGGGGGGGGGGGGGGGGGGGGGGGGGGGGGGGGGGGGGGGGGGGGGGGGGGGGGGGGGGGGGGGGGGGGGGGGGGGGGGGGGGGGGGGGGGGGGGGGGGGGGGGGGGGGGGGGGGGGGGGGGGGGGGGGGGGGGGGGGGGGGGGGGGGGGGGGGGGGGGGGGGGGGGGGGGGGGGGGGGGGGGGGGGGGGGGGGGGGGGGGGGGGGGGGGGGGGGGGGGGGGGGGGGGGGGGGGGGGGGGGGGGGGGGGGGGGGGGGGGGGGGGGGGGGGGGGGGGGGGGGGGGGGGGGGGGGGGGGGGGGGGGGGGGGGGGGGGGGGGGGGGGGGGGGGGGGGGGGGGGGGGGGGGGGGGGGGGGGGGGGGGGGGGGGGGGGGGGGGGGGGGGGGGGGGGGGGGGGGGGGGGGGGGGGGGGGGGGGGGGGGGGGGGGGGGGGGGGGGGGGGGGGGGGGGGGGGGGGGGGGGGGGGGGGGGGGGGGGGGGGGGGGGGGGGGGGGGGGGGGGGGGGGGGGGGGGGGGGGGGGGGGGGGGGGGGGGGGGGGGGGGGGGGGGGGGGGGGGGGGGGGGGGGGGGGGGGGGGGGGGGGGGGGGGGGGGGGGGGGGGGGGGGGGGGGGGGGGGGGGGGGGGGGGGGGGGGGGGGGGGGGGGGGGGGGGGGGGGGGGGGGGGGGGGGGGGGGGGGGGGGGGGGGGGGGGGTGGGGGGGAGGGCGGCAAGATCAGTACTAGCCATGGCTCCGCTATCCTCGTCCATGTATTCGGTGTTTTTCGAATTATAATCTAGCATATCGGTTAAATGATCGACAGTGGCTACCAAGTGGGTGGTGGGTGGGACGTAAATTTCCCTATGGTACGCCTCGAAGGGTTGATGATTGTGGGCTGAGGGCAGGTCCTCCTGGATGGTCATTTTCTGGATTCGGTCTAGTGCCTCGTTTAACATAGCGAGGGTCGCCGAATGTGAGGGCTCTAAGCCAAATTCCGTCGTAACGGGGTGGGGGGCAGTCTGTGCCCTAGCCAGTCCTTGGCTTCCATAGACCGAGCTAAGCTCGAGGTACGCTGCCGGATCCTCGAGGAGGTCCAGACTGTCCCTGGAGACTAAGGACGGGCCTTGATTTTCGCGTGTAGTTTCCATGCCGGGATTCGAGATTGAGCCGCTTCGGGGGGGGGGGGGGGGGGGGGGGGGGGGGGGTGACCCCTGGCCATCGATTGCCGGTTCGTTGTTAGGGCTCAAGGCTAGAGGAGCGTTGTGATGGAAGAATCTGCCTCGAAGGCCGAGGATAGGCCCTCCGCAGACATGATGGATCCGGCCGAAGGTGGATCCTGGCCCCCGCTTGAAGCGGAGCCCTCCTGGCTCGAAGCTGTTCGGAGGGCTGGAGCCGATCTGTAGATCGGATCAGAGGGGGACTCCAGACCGGGCGCAGGGAGACCTGCGAGGGTGCGGAAGGGGGCGGTGAATCCGGCGAAGACTGGATCGCCCCGCGTGTCCTCAACATATTCCAGATTACCAAATCGAATTCGGTGTTTGGGAGCGAAGTTGTCGATCTGATCCAAATGACCAGTTGGGTCGGCGTGTAGCATGATGCTGCCAAATGCGAAGAGTTGACCGGGGACAAAGAAGTCCCTGGATCCGATGCCTTCTCCTATGATCAGGCGAACCATCGATCCTTTTGGGTGACCTCACAACGGAACTTTCAATGAAAGCACCACTGTCGGTGTCAAAACCGGCAGAACTTGAGGTAGGGGTCCCGAGCTGTGGATCTGGGATCGATGGGGAACAAGGGATGATGAACACGGTGTTTACCCAGGTTCGGGCCCTCTCGAAGAGGTAATACCCTATGTCCTGCTTGATTGTATTGGATGTATAGTTTGGTTACAGAGTAGATCTACCTTGAGATCAGCATGAGCTAAACCCTAAGGTGATGAGATGATTGATGTAGCTCTCCCTCTAAAGACTACAACCCTCGGTTTATATAGACACCGGCAGGGTTAGGGTTACCGAAGATAGATTACAATAAGAGGTAAAGAGATCCTGCCTATCCTTGACTTGGAGGGCACACATGACTTCATAGATCTTCTGTTGTTATGCGGCTTCACCAGTCCGGCCCATATCCGACGGGCCGACGCCCTGAGGATCCCCTTAATCCATAACTCCCTCAAGTATCATATGATATTGTCGTAGTATGATTTCTGGGACTATCCATGACATGTTTGGGGTGGTTCTATGGATCAAGATCTGGAAAGACAACTTTAAGGTGGTTGGCTGTTAGGCGCACTTACGGGATTTCATCCTACTTTCTCCGATAGAATAGAAACTTTGGAGTAATTCTTTGCCGCAGTTTGAGGGATTATCATGTGGTTTAATTATGTTAATGATGTTGAGAGTAGGCATTAGAGAAAGTATGTACCCTAAGCCATGTTTCCAAGGATTGAGACACTGTTTTGCCTACTTTTGTCACTTGCTACCTTCCTGTTTTTATTTTTTTAGATTATAAAAAGATATTTCTGCCATCCATATTACACTTGTATCATCATCTCTTCACCGAACTAGTGCACCTATTCAAGTGACAATTGTATTGGGTGTGTTGGGGACACAAGAGACTCTTTGTATTTTGATTGTACGGTTGTTTGAGAGAGAACCACCTTCATCCTAGGCCTCCCACGGATTGATAAACTTTAGGTCATCCACTTGAGGGAATTTTGCTACTATCCTACAAAACTCTGTGCTTGGAGGCCCAACAAAGTCTATAAGAATAAAGTTGCATAGTAGACATCAGCCATCGAGTTTTCTCAACCACAACAGGGCGTGCTGCCATTTGACGCTGATGGACGATTAGTTTGCCCCCGATGCCCTATTCGCTGAACAAATTTGTTGGCGCTTTCAAATGCAAAAAAATGTCATCAATTGTCTCTACCATGGTGTCCAGTCCTTTGATGAGTACTTCATCTTAAAGAAGGATGTTGTGGGAAGGTTTGGGGTTCTCTAGTTACTAGAAGTGCATGATCGCACTGTGGATGCTTTAAGAGCAGAATTCGGCCACATTTAATGAGTTTTCCCAAATGCATCAACAAATTTGGCATCAAGCAACTCATGAGCAGCTGAAGGAAGCGTTGATTGAGCATCTCTGGGCGGTTAAAGGGGACAACTAGTACATATGTCCGAGTTAAATTCAAGTTCATACTATTACAGTTTTAGTACTTTGTTTGATTGTAATATTTAAATTAGAACTACTGCTGCATTTGAACGTTTGAACAATTTTTAGCTAAACTGGAACTAGATATGCGGTTGTTTTGAGCATGCGGACTGGAATTTTTTTTTGGGGCGGTGATGACCCACAAGTATTGGAGATCAATCGTGGTCCTTTCGATATGTAAGAGTGTCGAACCCAACGAGGAGCAGAAGGAAATGATAACTAGATTTCAGCAAGGTATTCTGTGCAAGTGTGTTGTAAAGTACTAGTAACAGATAGTTTGATAGTAGGATAATTCGTAGCAAGTAACAAGTAACCAAAGTAACAAGGTGCGGCAAGGTGGCCCCATCCTTTTGTTGTAAAGGATAAGCCGGAAGTAATTATATTGAGCAAAGCATTCTCGAGGACACATGGGAATCTCGTCTAGTTAACTTCATCATGATTCGTTAATTCGCGTTCACTACTTTGATAAGTTGTTACGTGGGTGGACCAGTTCTAGGGTGTTGTTATTACTTGAACAAGCAACCCACTTATGATTAAACCCTCTCGCAAGCATCCGCAAGTACGAAAGAAGAATTAAGCTAAATCTAACCATAGTACGAAACATATGGATCCAAATCAGCCCCTTACGAAATAGTGCATAAACTAGGGTTTAAGCTTTTGTCACTCTTGCAGCACACCATCTACTTACTAATCCCACAATGCCTTCCCCTAGGGCCAAGCATGTTAATGTGTCGTGCAGTCGACGTTCACACGACACCACTAGAGGAAGAGCAACATAACACATCATCAAAATATTAGAAAACCAACTTCACATGATTACTTATAATAAGACTTCTCCCATGTTCTCAAGAACAAATGAATCTAGTCACAAATCATATTCATGTTCATGATGAGAGGAGAATAATATATGATCTTCCACCAAATAAACTAACTAGCATCAACTACAAGATATAATCAACACTGCTGGCAACGCACAAGTACCAATCTGAGGTTTTGGGACAAAGATTGAATACATGAGATGAACTAGGGTTTTGAGATGAGATGGTGCTGGTGAAGATGTTGATGCGAATGAGCCTTCCCACGATGAGAGGAGTGTTGGTGATGATGATGGCTTTGATTTTCCCCTCCCGGAGGGAAGTATCCCCGGCAGAATCGCTTCGCCGGAGAGCAAAAGTGCTCCTACCTAGGTTCCGCCTCGAGACGTCGGCGCCTCATCCCGAAAGTCTTCTCTTGGTTTTTTTCTAGGGAAAATGGCTTCATATAGGAGAAGATGGGCCTCAGAGGCCTGCTGTTGGCCCCACAAGATCAAGAGGTGCGCCGCAGGGGGGCGCCACCTGAGCTTGTGGCTCACTGGTGGGTCCCCTACAGTAGATTTTTCTTCCAGTATTTTTTCTATATTACAAAATAAACCTCTATAAAATTTTAGATCATTTGGAGCTCCGGAGAATAGCTATCTCTGTTATAGCTCTTTTTAGGTCTAGAATTCCAGCTGTCGACAATCTCCCTCTTGTGATAGAACTTGCAATTTAATAGAGAAAAGGCATTAGAATAGCACCTAAAAGCAAAATATAGCTTTAAACAATGAAAATAATAGTAGGAAAACATGATGCAAAATGGACGTATCAACTCCCCCAAGCTTAGACTCTGCTTTCCCTCAAGCGAATACCGAACTCGATAATCATCACCACAGGTTTACAAAGAGAGGTGTCGAGAGAAAAATACGAACATGGTAGCATCATGATCATTATTATAACAGCAAGTATCAATCTTAAAAATTCTCATGATAAAGTAACAATTGTTTCACAAGCTAAAGTATAAACAATAAACTTTCTTGAAAACTAACAAACTATGTTCTCAGCCACCAAAGCAATTACAATTCATCATATTTCAGGAAGGGTCTATGTAAGATCTTTTGATTTAGCAAACTCCACATACTCAACAATCACATAGTCTTCCTTGATTGTTGGCACTCAAAGCATATTTTTAGAACAAATTGTTTCAATCTGACACAGAGGAAGATGGGGGTTTAATGTTTCACCACCCAACTTATTTATCTGAGGGGTAATGTTAACAATAATAACTCAGGGTTACATATATCCTACTGGATATATATGCCTGGATCATTCCCTACCACATAATGCTTGCCAAGTGGAGAATACTTGAGGTCAAAATAGGAATAAGTACCTTTGACTCTTGCATAAAAGTAAAGACTAAATAATAAAAGATAGGCCCTTCGTATGGGGAAGTATAGGTTGTCACGCGCTTTTGAATTGGATGTGCAAGCTCTTAATGCAAAGGAACGTCACTTTATATTTCCCATATGAAAGCAACCTTTATTAAGCAGTTTGTCATTTTTATTAATGGCATTACCATCACAAGGTCGTAAAAAGCTTATTTTCCCTTACCATAAAAGACCATTCATATTTATGAGCAATTCTTATTGCTTTGCACCGATGACAACTTACTTGAAGGAACTTATTTAGTCTGTAGGTAGATATGGTGGACTCTGATGACAGGAAAGTAGGTTAAAGGGTATTTGAATTCACAAGTAGTATCACTACTTAGTACAGAAATTTTGGCTAGAAAAAGATTATAAGCAAGCACCACATGTTGGAGGATCCATGTTAATATAACTTCTATGTGTATATAAGAAAACATAACTCATTACATTGTCTTCCTTCTCCAACATCAACTACTTGATCGAGCTTGAAAATAGTTAATGAGGGTTCACAATCGTAGAAGATGTCCAAGATAGTATATTAATATGTGAAATCTATCTTCCTTTATTATTCTTTCATGAATTGCATCGATGACCAATTCTAGGTTTGTTAACTTCCAATAAATTTTATCAACCATACTCATTTTACGTAAAGTCATTACTCCCCATGGGATTAGCATATGGACTTTTTATTATTGTTGTTGTGATCTATGAAAAAGAATAAAAGTAAAGAAATACTCAAACTCATAATACTCTTTATTATAACTTTCACGAACAATTACATTAATGGCACTGGAATGAAACAAAAAATAAACTACTACATATTACTACTTTTATTCTAGATCACAAAATAACTAAGGATCGAACTAAGATAGATAATGATAAAAAATGATGGTGATATGATACTGGGCACCTCCCCCAAGTTCGGGACAAGCCAAGGGTAGGGCCCATTCCCATGTACTCAAGTTTCCTTCTTCGGTGATGGTGGTGGAATATGCTTGACGAAGATTCCTTTAAGAATACGATTTTCCCCTTCAAGTTTATTGACTTCCCATTTAAGATATTAGATATGGCCATGTAGCTTGCTTGTGACAGTGAGCGCCCCATCAACTAATGGATGGTGCTTGGACGAATAGGTAGAAGCAATATCTGCCTACACATGATGAAAAGGAGTAAATTGAACTTTACCAGCTTTCGCCGTATCGGGCAGGCTTGACTTGTTGAAGTCCACATGCATGTCCCCTGGTTGATGTAGAGGGACATTGATGACCCACAAGTATAGGGGATCAATCATAGTCCTTTTGATAAGTAAGAGTGTTGAACCCAATGAGGAGCAGAAGGAAATGACAAGCGGTTTTCAGCAAGGTATTTTCTGCAAGCACTTAAATTGTCGGTAACAAGTAGTTTGATAGCAAGGTAATTTGTAATGATTGGTGACCCACAAATATAGGGGATCAATCATAGTCCTTTCGATAGGTAAGAGTGTCAAACCCAATGAGGAGCAGAAGGAAATGACAAGTGGTTTTCAGCAAGGTAACTTCTGCAAGCACTGAAATTGTAAGTAACAGGTAGTTTGATAGCAAGATAATTTGTAACAAGTAAATAGTAGCAATAGTAATAATAGGTGCAGTAAGGTAGCCCAATCCTTTTTGTAGCAAAGGACGGGCTAAAACAACCTCTTATAGTAAGCAAAGCGTTCTTAAGGACACACGGGAATTCCATCTAGTAACGTTCATCATGTTGGTTTGATTCGCGTTCGCTACTTTGATAATTTGATATGTGGGTGGACCGGTGCTTGGTTTCTGTTCTTACTTGAATAAGCCTCCCACTTATGATTAACCCCTCTCACAAGCATTCGCAACTATGAAAGAAGAATTAAGATGAAATCTAACCTAGCATTAAACATATGGATCCAAATCAGCCCCTTACGGAATAGCACATAAACTAGGGTTTAAGTTTCTGTCACTCTAGCAACCCATCATCTAATAACTACTCCATAATGCATTCCCTTAGGCCCAAAGATGGTGAAGTTTCATGTAGCCGACGTTCACATAACACCACTAAGGGAGTCACAACATACATATCATCAAAATATCGAACGAATATCAAATTCACATGATTACTTATGACAAGACTCCTCTCATGTCCACAAGAACAAAAGTAACTACTCAAACAACATATTCATGCTCAAGATCAGAGGGGTATTGAATATCATAATAGATTTGAACATATAATCTTCCACCAAATAAACCAACTAGCATCAACTACAAGATGTAATCAACACTACTAGTCACCCACAGGTACCAATCTGAGGTTTTGATACAAAGATTGAACACAAGAGATAAACTAGAGTTTTGAGACGAGATGGTGTTGCTGAAGATGTTGATGGAGATTGGCCCTCTCACGGTGAGAGGGTTGTTGGTGATGACGATAGCTTTGATTTCCCCCTCCCAGAGGGAAGTATCCCCAGTGGAATCAGTCCGCCGGAGAGCAAAAGTGCTCGTGCCCAAGTTTTGCCTCGAGACGGCAACGCTCCGTCTCGAAAGTCCTCTATTTTTTCTAGGGCAAATGACCTTATGTACCAGAAGATGGGCGCCGCAAGTAGGCCAGGGGGCCCACTACCCACCAGGGCGCGCCAGGGGGCCCGGCTGCCTCTGGTATTTCTTTTCTCCAGTATTTTTTATATATTCCAAAATAATTCTCCGTAAAATTTCAGCTCATTTGGAGATATGCAGAATAGGTATCTCTGACATAGCTTTTTCAGGTCCAGAATTCCAGCTGCCGGCAATCTCCCTCTTTGTGTAAACCTTGCATATTATGAGAGGAAAGGCATTAGAATTACTCCACAAAGTGTTATATTGCATAAAAACACTATAAATAACAGTAGGAAAACATGATGCAAAATGGACGTATCAACGAGCAACAAGTAGCAATAGTAACAAAGGTGCAGCAAGGTAGCCCAATCCTTTTTGTAGCAAAGGACAGGCCGGAACGGTCTCTTATAATAAGCAAAGTGTTCTTGAGGACACACGGGAATTTTATCTAGTCACTTTCATCATGTTTGTTTGATTCGCGTTAGCTACTTCAATAATATTATATGTGGGTGGACCGGTGCTTTGGTGTTGTTCTTACTTAAACAAGACTCCCACTTATGATTAACCCATCTCTAAAGCATCCGCAACTACGAAAGAAGAATTAAGATAAATTTAACCATAGCATGAAACATATGGATCCAAATCAGCACCTTACGAAATAGTGCATAAACTAGGGTTTAAGCTTCTATCACTCTAGCAACCCATCATCTAATTACTACTCCACAATGCCTTCCCTTAGGCCCAAAGATGGTGAAGTGTCATGTAGTGGGGGGGGGGGGGGGGGGGGGGGGGGGGGGGGGGGGGGGGGGGGGGGGGGGGGGGGGGGGGGGGGGGGGGGGGGGGGGGGGGGGGGGGGGGGGGGGGGGGGGGGGGGGGGGGGGGGGGGGGGGGGGGGGGGGGGGGGGGGGGGGGGGGGGGGGGGGGGGGGGGGGGGGGGGGGGGGGGGGGGGGGGGGGGGGGGGGGGGGGGGGGGGGGGGGGGGGGGGGGGGGGGGGGGGGGGGGGGGGGGGGGGGGGGGGGGGGGGGGGGGGGGGGGGGGGGGGGGGGGGGGGGGGGGGGGGGGGGGGGGGGGGGGGGGGGGGGGGGGGGGGGGGGGGGGGGGGGGGGGGGGGGGGGGGGGGGGGGGGGGGGGGGGGGGGGGGGGGGGGGGGGGGGGGGGGGGGGGGGGGGGGGGGGGGGGGGGGGGGGGGGGGGGGGGGGGGGGGGGGGGGGGGGGGGGGGGGGGGGGGGGGGGGGGGGGGGGGGGGGGGGGGGGGGGGGGGGGGGGGGGGGGGGGGGGGGGGGGGGGGGGGGGGGGGGGGGGGGGGGGGGGGGGGGGGGGGGGGGGGGGGGGGGGGGGGGGGGGGGGGGGGGGGGGGGGGGGGGGGGGGGGGGGGGGGGGGGGGGGGGGGGGGGGGGGGGGGGGGGGGGGGGGGGGGGGGGGGGGGGGGGGGGGGGGGGGGGGGGGGGGGGGGGGGGGGGGGGGGGGGGGGGGGGGGGGGGGGGGGGGGGGGGGGGGGGGGGGGGGGGGGGGGGGGGGGGGGGGGGGGGGGGGGGGGGGGGGGGGGGGGGGGGGGGGGGGGGGGGGGGGGGGGGGGGGGGGGGGGGGGGGGGGGGGGGGGGGGGGGGGGGGGGGGGGGGGGGGGGGGGGGGGGGGGGGGGGGGGGGGGGGGGGGGGGGGGGGGGGGGGGGGGGGGGGGGGGGGGGGGGGGGGGGGGGGGGGGGGGGGGGGGGGGGGGGGGGGGGGGGGGGGGGGGGGGGGGGGGGGGGGGGGGGGGGGGGGGGGGGGGGGGGGGGGGGGGGGGGGGGGGGGGGGGGGGGGGGGGGGGGGGGGGGGGGGGGGGGGGGGGGGGGGGGGGGGGGGGGGGGGGGGGGGGGGGGGGGGGGGGGGGGGGGGGGGGGGGGGGGGGGGGGGGGGGGGGGGGGGGGGGGGGGGGGGGGGGGGGGGGGGGGGGGGGGGGGGGGGGGGGGGGGGGGGGGGGGGGGGGGGGGGGGGGGGGGGGGGGGGGGGGGGGGGGGGGGGGGGGGGGGGGGGGGGGGGGGGGGGGGGGGGGGGGGGGGGGGGGGGGGGGGGGGGGGGGGGGGGGGGGGGGGGGGGGGGGGGGGGGGGGGGGGGGGGGGGGGGGGGGGGGGGGGGGGGGGGGGGGGGGGGGGGGGGGGGGGGGGGGGGGGGGGGGGGGGGGGGGGGGGGGGGGGGGGGGGGGGGGGGGGGGGGGGGGGGGGGGGGGGGGGGGGGGGGGGGGGGGGGGGGGGGGGGGGGGGGGGGGGGGGGGGGGGGGGGGGGGGGGGGGGGGGGGGGGGGGGGGGGGGGGGGGGGGGGGGGGGGGGGGGGGGGGGGGGGGGGGGGGGGGGGGGGGGGGGGGGGGGGGGGGGGGGGGGGGGGGGGGGGGGGGGGGGGGGGGGGGGGGGGGGGGGGGGGGGGGGGGGGGGGGGGGGGGGGGGGGGGGGGGGGGGGGGGGGGGGGGGGGGGGGGGGGGGGGGGGGGGGGGGGGGGGGGGGGGGGGGGGGGGGGGGGGGGGGGGGGGGGGGGGGGGGGGGGGGGGGGGGGGGGGGGGGGGGGGGGGGGGGGGGGGGGGGGGGGGGGGGGGGGGGGGGGGGGGGGGGGGGGGGGGGGGGGGGGGGGGGGGGGGGGGGGGGGGGGGGGGGGGGGGGGGGGGGGGGGGGGGGGGGGGGGGGGGGGGGGGGGGGGGGGGGGGGGGGGGGGGGGGGGGGGGGGGGGGGGGGGGGGGGGGGGGGGGGGGGGGGGGGGGGGGGGGGGGGGGGGGGGGGGGGGGGGGGGGGGGGGGGGGGGGGGGGGGGGGGGGGGGGGGGGGGGGGGGGGGGGGGGGGGGGGGGGGGGGGGGGGGGGGGGGGGGGGGGGGGGGGGGGGGGGGGGGGGGGGGGGGGGGGGGGGGGGGGGGGGGGGGGGGGGGGGGGGGGGGGGGGGGGGGGGGGGGGGGGGGGGGGGGGGGGGGGGGGGGGGGGGGGGGGGGGGGGGGGGGGGGGGGGGGGGGGTGGTCCTTCCCATTTGGAGAGAAGTTTTCCTGCAAAAAATCTAAAGTGAGAATTGTACAATAGAACATACTGACCCACTTTGAATTCCTGTTTTGAATTCTTTTATCATGCCATCTTTTAACTTTTTCTTTGAACAATTTGGCATTTTCATAGGCTTGGGTTCTCCATTCATCTAATGAGCTAATATCAAATAACCTCTTTTAACCGGCAAGTTTGAAGTCATAATTGAGTTCTTTGATTGCCCGATATGCTTTATGTTCTAACTCAATAAGCAAATGACAAGCTTTTCCATAAACCATTTTATATGGAGACATACCCATAGGATTCTTATAAGCGGTTCTATAGGCCCAAAGAGTATATCATCAAGTTTCTTAGACCAATTCTTTCGAGACCTATTGACAGTCTTTTGCAATATTAATTTTATTTCTCTATTGCTAAGTTCAACTTGCCCACTAGATTGAGGGTGATAAGGGGATGCAATTCTATGGTTGACATCATATTTACCAAGCAATTTACAGAAAGCACCATGAATAAAATGTGAACCACCATCAGTCATTAAATATCTAGGTACTCCAAACCTCGGGAAAATAACTTCTTTCAACATTTTAATGGAGGTGTTATGATCAGCACTACTAGTTTGAATAGCTTCTACCCACTTAGTGACATAATCAACAGCAACCAAAATATGTGTGTGCCCATTAGAGGATGGAAAAGGTCCCATATAATCAAAGCCCCAAATATCAAATGGTTCAATAACAAGTGAATAATTCATAGGCATTTCCTGACGTCTACCAATGTTACCAATTCTTTGACATTCATCACAAGATAGAACAAACTTACGAGCATCCTTGAAAAGAGTAGGCCAATAAAAACCAGATTGTAATACCTTGTGTGCAGTTCTATCTCCCGCATGATGCCCTCCATAAGCTTCGGAGTGACATTTCCGTAGGATTTGTTCCTATTCATGATCAGGTATTTAATGCCTAATAATACCATCTATTCCTACTTTATAAAGATGTGGGTCATCCCAAAAGTAAATGTCTTAAGTCAAAGAAGAATTTTATGTTTTGTTGGTATGTGTAACTACGTGGTATAAATTTAGCAACAATATAATTAGCATAGTCTGCATACCAATGAGTATTATGAGAAGCATTTATGACAGCTAGTTGTTCATCTAGAAAGATATCATCAATAGGCAGTGGGTCATCAAGAATATTTTCTAACCTAGACAAGTTATCAGCCACGGGATTCTCAGCTCCCTTCCTATCAGTAATATGCATGTCAAATTCTTTTAGCAAAAGAACCCACCTAATAAGTCTAGGTTTAGCATCTTTCTTTTCTGTAAGGTATTTAGTAGCGGCATGATCAGTGTGAACAATTACTTTAGAATTAACAATGTAAGATCTGAATTTATCACAAGCAAACACAACTGCTAGAAATTCTTTTTTAGTAGTAGCATAATTTCTTTGGGCACTGTCTAGAGTTTTATTAGCATAATGGATAACATTTAATTTCTTATCAACTCTTTGTCCTAGAACAGCACCAAGCATCACACATAATTTCAAAAGGTAAGTTCCAATCAGGTGGCTGAATGATAGGTGTAGAAGTTAAGGCTTTCTTAAGTGTTTTGAAGGCTTCTACACAATCATCATCAAAAACAAATGGAACATCTTTTTGCAAGAGATTAGTAAGAGGCCTAGAAATTTTAGATAAGTCTTTAATAAACCTCCTATAAAAATCAGCATGACCAAGGAAACTTCGAATACCTTTAATATCTTTAGGGCATGGAATTTTCTCAATTGTATCAACTTTAGCTTTGTCCACCTCAATACCTCGCTCAGAAATTTTATGCCCCCAGACAATACCTTCATTCACCATAAAGTGGCACTTCTCCCAATTCAAGACAAGATTAGTTTGTTCACATCTCTGCAAAACTCAATCACGGTTGCTTAAGCAATTATCAAAAGAAGTTTCGTAAATGGAAAAATCATCCATGAAAACCTCAACAATCTTTTCACAAAAGCCAGAGAATATAGCAGTCATACATCTTTGAAAGGTAGCAGGTTCATTGCATAAACCAAAAGGCATACGTCTATAAGCATAAGTTCCGAAAGGACAAGTAAAGGTGGTTTTCTCTTGATCAGGTGGTGATACAGGTATTTGAGAGAAACCGGAATATCCATCAAGAAAGCAAAAGTGTGTGTGCTTTGACAATCTTTCTAACATTTGATCAATAAAAGACAAAGGGTAATGATCTTTTCTAGTGCCTTTATTTAATTTTCTAAAATCAATTACCATTCTATAGCCAGTCATGATTCCTTATGGAATAAGTTCATTTTTATCATTAGGAACAATAGTAATGTCTCCTTTCTTAGGGACACAATGAACAGGACTTACCCATCTACTATCAACTATAGGATAAATTATACCTGCTTCCAAAAGCTTTAGTATTTCAATTCTTACCACTTCCTTCATCTTAGGATTCAATCATCGTTTATGATCAACAACGGGTTTAGCATCAGGTTCCATATTAATCTTGTGCTGCCAGAGAGTGGGACTAATGCCCTTAAGATCATAAAGAGTATATCCAATAGCAGCATGGTGCTTCCTCAAAGTTTTTAACAATCTCGTTTCTTCCTGCTCTGTAAGGTTAGCACTAATAATAACAGGATATATCTTTTTCTCGACAAGATAAACATACTTCAAAGTATCAGGCAATTGCTTTAATTCAAACAAAGGATCACCTTTAGGTGGAGGAGGGCCTCCTAGAGTTTCAACAGGTAAATTGTGTTTAAGAATAGGTTGTTGCTCAAAGAATATTTTATCTATTTCATTTCTTTCATGCAAGTGCATATAATTTTCATGGTCTAGCAAATATTGTTCTAACGGATCAGTAGGTGGTACAGCAATAGAAGCGAGACCAATTATTTCATCCTTACTAGGTAATTATTTATCACGAGGATGTCTACGAAATTTGGGAAAATTAAACCCATGAGACACATCACCAAAATTGACTCTGACAGTTTCTTTATGGCAATCTATCTTAGCATTAACAATGTTCAAGAAAGGTCTACCAAATATTATGGGACAAAAATCATCTTGTGGAGAACCGAGAACTAGAAAATTAGTAGGGTATTTTATTTTCCCACACAAGACTTAAACATCTCTAACTATCCCAAGTGGTGTGATGGTGTCTCTATTTGCAAGTTTAATAGTGACATCAATATCTTCTATTTCAGCAGGTGCAATATCATTCATAATATCTTAATATAAAGTAAAAAGAATAGCACTCACACTAGCATCCAAATCACATAAACCATGATAGCAAAGATCTCCTATTTTAAGTGAGACAATAGGCATGCCAACAATGGGCTTATTCTTATCTTTAATATCGGGTTTGCCAATTCAAGCAGCTTCATCACAGAAATAAATAACATGCCCATCAATATTATCGACCAAGAGATCTTTAACCATAGCAATACTAGGTTCTAATTTAATTTTCTCAGAAGGTTTAGGTGCTCTAATATTACTTTTGTTAACCACGGTTGAGACCTTAGCATGTTCCTTTATCCTAACAGGGGGTGGTTTTTCAATATAAGCAGTAGGCACAACTGGGTCAACATTATAAATGATGGTTTCATCTTTAACTATGACTGGCTCCTCAATCTTTTCTTTAATAGGGGATGATATCTAAACCACTTCTTCTTAGGGAGGTCAACATGAGTAGCAAATTATTCACAAAAAGAGGCTACTATCTCAGAGTCAAGTCCATATTCAGTGCTAAACTTGTGAAAAGCATCGGTATCCGTAAAAGATTTAACATAATAAAACTCAGGCTTTATACCTGACTCTTTACCTTCATCGAGTTCCCAATCTTCAGAGTTGTGTTTAATTATTTCCAAAAGATCCCACCTGAATTCAATAGTCTTCTTCATAAAGGAACCAGTACAAGAAGTATCGAGCATGGATTGATCATCACGAGAAAGCCGAGCATAAAAATTCTGTACCATAATTTCTCTTGAAAGCTCATGATTGGGGCATGAATATAGCATTGATTTAACCCTCCCCCAAGCTTGAGCGATACTTTCTCCTTCACAAGGCCAAAAATTATATATATAATTCCAATCACAATAAACTAGATGCATAGGATAAAACTTTTGGTGAAATTCCAATTTCAATCGATTACAATCCCAAGCTCCAATATCATCACATAGCCTATACCATGTCAATGCTTCTCCCCTCCCACAAAGATAAAGGGAAAACCTTATTTTTAACTTCATCTCCAGGTAAACCTGCAAGATTAAATAATCCACAAACTTCATCCACATAGATTAGGTGCATATCAGGATGTAGTGTTCCATCTCCTGCATAAGGATTAGCTAGCAGTTTCTCTATCATACCCAAAGGAATCTCATAACCAATATTTTTGGGGGGGGGGGGGGGGGGGGGGGGGGGGGGGGGGGGGGGGGGGGGGGGGGGGGGGGGGGGGGGGGGGGGGGGGGGGGGGGGGGGGGGGGGGGGGGGGGGGGGGGGGGGGGGGGGGGGGGGGGGGGGGGGGGGGGGGGGGGGGGGGGGGGGGGGGGGGGGGGGGGGGGGGGGGGGGGGGGGGGGGGGGGGGGGGGGGGGGGGGGGGGGGGGGGGGGGGGGGGGGGGGGGGGGGGGGGGGGGGGGGGGGGGGGGGGGGGGGGGGGGGGGGGGGGGGGGGGGGGGGGGGGGGGGGGGGGGGGGGGGGGGGGGGGGGGGGGGGGGGGGGGGGGGGGGGGGGGGGGGGGGGGGGGGGGGGGGGGGGGGGGGGGGGGGGGGGGGGGGGGGGGGGGGGGGGGGGGGGGGGGGGGGGGGGGGGGGGGGGGGGGGGGGGGGGGGGGGGGGGGGGGGGGGGGGGGGGGGGGGGGGGGGGGGGGGGGGGGGGGGGGGGGGGGGGGGGGGGGGGGGGGGGGGGGGGGGGGGGGGGGGGGGGGGGGGGGGGGGGGGGGGGGGGGGGGGGGGGGGGGGGGGGGGGGGGGGGGGGGGGGGGGGGGGGGGGGGGGGGGGGGGGGGGGGGGGGGGGGGGGGGGGGGGGGGGGGGGGGGGGGGGGGGGGGGGGGGGGGGGGGGGGGGGGGGGGGGGGGGGGGGGGGGGGGGGGGGGGGGGGGGGGGGGGGGGGGGGGGGGGGGGGGGGGGGGGGGGGGGGGGGGGGGGGGGGGGGGGGGGGGGGGGGGGGGGGGGGGGGGGGGGGGGGGGGGGGGGGGGGGGGGGGGGGGGGGGGGGGGGGGGGGGGGGGGGGGGGGGGGGGGGGGGGGGGGGGGGGGGGGGGGGGGGGGGGGGGGGGGGGGGGGGGGGGGGGGGGGGGGGGGGGGGGGGGGGGGGGGGGGGGGGGGGGGGGGGGGGGGGGGGGGGGGGGGGGGGGGGGGGGGGGGGGGGGGGGGGGGGGGGGGGGGGGGGGGGGGGGGGGGGGGGGGGGGGGGGGGGGGGGGGGGGGGGGGGGGGGGGGGGGGGGGGGGGGGGGGGGGGGGGGGGGGGGGGGGGGGGGGGGGGGGGGGGGGGGGGGGGGGGGGGGGGGGGGGGGGGGGGGGGGGGGGGGGGGGGGGGGGGGGGGGGGGGGGGGGGGGGGGGGGGGGGGGGGGGGGGGGGGGGGGGGGGGGGGGGGGGGGGGGGGGGGGGGGGGGGGGGGGGGGGGGGGGGGGGGGGGGGGGGGGGGGGGGGGGGGGGGGGGGGGGGGGGGGGGGGGGGGGGGGGGGGGGGGGGGGGGGGGGGGGGGGGGGGGGGGGGGGGGGGGGGGGGGGGGGGGGGGGGGGGGGGGGGGGGGGGGGGGGGGGGGGGGGGGGGGGGGGGGGGGGGGGGGGGGGGGGGGGGGGGGGGGGGGGGGGGGGGGGGGGGGGGGGGGGGGGGGGGGGGGGGGGGGGGGGGGGGGGGGGGGGGGGGGGGGGGGGGGGGGGGGGGGGGGGGGGGGGGGGGGGGGGGGCTCTGGTATTTCTTTTCTTTAGTATTTTTTATATATTCCAAAATAATTCTCTGTAAAGTTTCAGCTCATTTGGAGATGTGCATAATAGGTACCTCTGACATAACTTTTTCAGGTCCAGAATTCTAGCTGCCGGCAATCTCCCTTTTTGTGTAAACCTTGCATATTATGAGAGAAAAGGTATTAGAATTACTCCACAAAGTGTTATATTGCATAAAAACACTATAAATAACAGTCAAAAAACATGATGCAAAATGGACGTATCAACGAGCAACAAGTAGCAATAGTAACAAAGGTGCAGTAATGTAGCCCAATCCTTTTTGTAGCAAAGGACAGGCCGAAACAGTCTCTTATAATAAGCAAAGTGTTCTTGAGGACACACGGGAATTTCATCTAGTCACTTTCATCATGATTGTTTGTGTAACATCCCAAAATTCTAAAATTTTGGAATGTTATTATTAAATAAATAATTGTGGTTGTTTGTTTGATTGTTGTGTGAATGACTGTGTGGATTTGCGTGGAAATTGAAACTTTTTGAAAGTTGAATGAGAGGGAATGAAATGACTTTCCCAAACTTTCACTTTGCATCTTGATCTCCAAGAATTCAAATTCATTTCAAATACAAAACCCTAGAGTGAAGACAACATGACTTCTTCCATTTGAAATAAAAAGTGGTTTTGGAAAGATTTGAATTCCTTTTTGAAAACACTTCAAAGTCATAAACTTTATGCAACTCAATGATCCTCATGAGAGAAGATAAAATGACTTCTTCAAAGATGAGTTGGATGTTTAAAAGAAACAATTTGAAAAGCCTTTGAAGTTATTTGAAACCCACCTTCATTTTGAAGTTATTTGAATTTTCAAATTTCAAACCCCCTGAAAATATTCAAATGAGATAAGTAAATATGACACTTCAAATATTCAGTTGAAAAACAGAAAAGAATTGGAAGTGGTTTGAAATTCAAATTCAAAGCCACTTAGGAGTTATTTGGTTTTTATTCAAATTATTTTTCTCTAAAAATAAAATATATGGAAATTAGGGTAAAATGATTCCCTACAGTATAAAATTGGAGAAAAGGAAATTTGAAATCATTTTGGTATTTTAAAATAATTTTATTTGAATTTTAATTGCAAGAGCAGCACTATTTAACTTTTGTGAATCTTTTGTAGATTTTATTTGAATTTAAAAAATAGTTCATGTTTAGGATTTATTTTTTGAAAATTTTGATATATTATATGGCTATATAGTATTTTTGTTTTTCTTTGTCTCTGTTTTTTTTACTTTTCGAACAGTGCCCGGCCGAAGCCTAGCACTGCTCTCTCTCTCTCTCTCCCCCTCACCTGCGGCCCACTAGCCCAGCTTGGTGCGCGGCCGCACTGAATCACATTGGATCGGCCAGCCGATCCGATCCACCTCTCCCTCGCTCTGCTACCATGTGGGCCCCACGCACGATATGGATCCCGCTCAACCACCTCTTTCCTTTCTTCCTCCTCCTTCCATCCTCGCCGGCGACCGAATCCCTCTCGTGCTCCCCTTCCGTTTGGAGCTGCCCTCTGCCCCACGGCACCCCTCTCTATAAATCCCATGCTACCCACACTCGATTACCCCCTAAAGCCCCCTCTCCTACGCCCCCTCGCACCAGCTATCGCTCGTCGGAGCAAGCTTCTGCCACCGCTCACCGTCGCTCACACCGCCGCCCATGCTCACCCCCGACCTCCCTCGACACCACAAACGGCCTCGCCGCCCTCGCCCACGCCTCCCCGTGCACTCACCCGAGCCCCACACCCAGCCCCACACCCACTGGAGCGTCGCCGGCGACAAACACCGAAGCCACTTCCGCCCCGAGCTCGCCGTCGGTCGACTCCGACCACCTCCGATGACGCCACGACCACCGTTGGGACCGCCGTCGAGTGCTGCATCCACCCGTGCCCTCCAACCTTGCTGCCGACCATCGAAGACGCCGCAAGCACCGCCATCAAAGCCATCGCTGCCGTCCGATCTAGATCCGATGGCTAGAATAGGTTTCTGTTTTTTTAGCCAAATCATTTTTCTTTCGCGTCGGCCGTCCGCCCGCAGCTACCTAGCGCACACCCCCCGTAGCCAGTAGCTAGCTACCACGTGTACCATGTCCGACGCCTAGTTACTGTTTTCTTTTTCTGTTTTATTTCTTTTACAGAATTAGTTTTGTTTTTAGATTGTTCTTATCTTTTATTTTATAGATCCAAATTAACTAATTCTTTTTGCATTAGTTTCAAAATTTTGTGAAGTTTTTGTTGGTGTACTTGGAATTCAAATTTGATTTGATTAAATTTGAATTATTTCAAATATGCTTCAAACACTGTTTTGGCTCTAGTTTGAATTCTAGAATAAATTTTTGAGTGATTCTTTTTGGTAGTGATCACTTGATCTTTTGTCGAAACAGTAGACTTTTTCAAATTAGTTTTTGCTTATTTTAAATTAGGGTTTGAGGAAAAACAATACTGTTTTACATAGTTTAGTGTTATTTTCTTTTTCGTTAGTATTTAAATGTTTTTAATTAAAAAATGTCACTTTTGAAAAATTTAGTTTTGTTTCTGTTATTGAACAGTAGACAAATTTATTCTTATTTAAAAATTATTTTCTTTAGTTTTGTAAGAAAACTTGATTAGGTCATAAATAGAGTTATATAGTAGCTTTTATTTGTTTCTTTTTGCAAATAATATTTTATGGAAAATACTTTCTGTTACCTTAGTTGTCTTGCATTTTCTTTTATGTTAATTTATTAGTTTAGTATTTTCTTTGCTGTTAAGTTTACTTAGGACAAAAACTATTCGGTGTTGTGTCATAGCAGTTTCTTAGTTGCTTTTCGTCGTAGTTTCTTTGAATTTTATTGGATTTTTATTTGGTTTCTTACTGATTTCCTTTGTTACTTTTATTTGTTGAATGATAATTTGAGTGCTAGGATTTGCTTGCTAGAATGTATGCTTATGTGAATGTCATGTTTGTTATTATAGATTTCATCGGGGAGTTGTGAATAGTGCTATCAAGTTTTGTGAGAGAGATATTATCTTCATCAAGTAATACCAGGCAAGTTCACTTTGACCATGTTATTCATACCTATGTTTTTATTGCATCTTGTGTCACCATTCATAATCCCTCCAGTAGTAATATTGACTTCTTATAGTTGAGTAGAATGCATGAGGTAGGAACCCATCTCCCTGTTATCAAGCCCGGGACGTATATAGTTTTAATGCTACGCTATTGTAGATGGGGTTTGGTATGAGTGCTTCGGACTGGTGTGAAGAAGGAGGACTCTACGTCAATGACGACAACTCCATGATGGCATCTGCAAGGACTGCATCTTCGAGGCCTCAAGACTTCAAGACTCGAGAAAAGAATTCTATATACCTCTGGGTGGAGAATGGTTAAGAAGGGTACAAATGGTGAGTCCAGTACTCAGTGATTCCAGAGAAGGGCCGTGATATCATGCGGAAAGCTCCACCCAGGCTCAAAGAGATGGAAGAATACTTCATGCCCAGAAGCTTACCTTTGCAACCGCAAGTCACTATGGGCTCTGGCTTGGTTGACCCTAGTGGTGACTCTGGCTGGGACGGTACCAGCAGATGTAGAACTACGATAGGATTGGATGGGTACCGGACAGTGGTCAGAGAAACTCTTCGGAAGACCATGTTTCGGTCGTCTTGTTCTCAAACATCATGGAGTGCGAGAACGTAAAAGAGGGATCAAATCTTGCGGGTAAAGTGCACCACACTCTACAGAGTTAAAACCTAATCGATTAGCCGTGTCCACGGCTACAGACAATTTGAGCCTTCGTACTTGGATCCATCTCGAAACTCTCAACACCGGATCGACAACTTAATTGTGGGCAACTTATGAGTAACTTATGATGATTTGGGCTATGAGACATTGGTTGGTGGAACCATGTCATAGTAGGGAACTCTGTAGTGAAGACTCCTGATATTCCTTTGATGTAGGGAAAATAAAACTAACTTTTACGCAAACAAAACTTAGACCCAGAGCCACAAAGCCATATTGCATATAGTATAGTTTTATCATCTGCTTTCTTATAGTGATCTTGATGGTACATTCAATGTACTGACCTACACGGCTGCAACGTATCATGTTGCAGGATTTCTATGATGAGTAAGAGATACGGTATAGGGTTACGGTCTACACCCAACCTGCCGATGGCGTTGATGGGACTCCACACCCGTTTGTTTATTTTCGCTTAGACTTATGAGGTATATATCAGTTTTACGTTATTTATACATGTGATTGCACTTTGATATATACATTGATGTACTGTGTGTGCCAGCATACTGATCCAGGGATGGCATAGATACACAGAGGCTTGACCATTTGAGGTCGGGTCGCTACAGTTTGATTCGCGTTAGCTACTTCGATAATTTGATATGTGGGTGGACCGGTGCTTTGGTGCTGTTCTTACTTAAACAAGCCTCCCACTTATGATTAACACCTCTCGCATGCATTTGCAACTACGATAGAAGAATTAAGATAAATCTAACCATAGCATGAAACATATGGATCCAAATCAGCCCCTTATGAAATAGCGCATAAACTAGGGTTTAAGCTTCTATCACTCTAGCAACCCATCATCTAATTACTACTCCACAATGCCTTCCCTTAGGCCCAAAGATGGTGAAGTGTCATGTAGTCGATGTTCACATGACACCACTAAAGGAAGCAACAACATACATAACATCAAAATATTGAATGAATACCAAATTCACATGATTACTTATGACAAGACTTCTCCCATGTCCTCAAGAACAAAAGTAACTACTCACAAATAATATTCATGTCCAATATTAGAGGGGTATTGAATAGCATCAAGGATATGAACATTTAATCTTCCATCAAATAAACCAACTAGCATCAAGCATAATATGTAACAAACTATGTTCTCAGTAAACAAGGCAATTGCAATTCACCATATATTTAGGAAGGGTCTCATATAATAGCTTTTGTTTAGCAAGTCCACATACTCAACTATCATTTAGTCTTTTATGATTGCTGACACTCATGACATATATATATATGGAGCAAAAGTTTCAGTCAGACACATAGAAAGATAGGGGCTTATGTTTCGCATCCCAACTCATTTACCTCAAGGATAATGTCAACAATAATAACTCATGATCACCCATATCCAACTGGATATATATGCCTAGATCTTTCGCCAACACAGGATGTTTGCAAAAGACAAAAATAAAAAAGGAATAGAGGAGAACACTATTGACTCTTGCATGAAAAGTAAATACATAAAGGTAAAAGATAGGCCCTTCGTAGAGGGAAGCAGAGGTTGTCATGCACTTTTTGTTTTTGGATGTGCAAGCTCTTAATGCAAAGGAACGTCACTTTATATTGCCCCTTGTGATAGCAACCTTTACTATGCAGTCCGTCGCTTTTATTTCTTTACCATCAGAAGATCGTACAAAGCTTATTTTCCCTTACAATAAAAGATCATACATATTTAGAAGCAATTTTTATTGCTTTATGCACCGATGAAAACTTACTTGAAGGATCTTATTCAATCCATAGGTAGATATAGTGGACTCTCATGACATGAAACTGGGTTTAAGGGGTTTTGGATGCAAAAGTAGTATCTCTACTTGGTGCGGATTTCTGGCTAGCAAAGATATTGAGCAAGAACCACATGTTGGAGGATCTATAACAATATAACTTCTATGTGAATATAAGCAAACATAACTCATTACGTTGTCGTCCTTGTCCAACATCAACAATTTGACATAGACTACTTAATGGGGGCTCACAGTCACAAAAGATGTCCAAGATAGTATATTTATATGTGAATCTTCTCTTCCCTTATTAATTCTTCCATGAATTGCATTATTGACCAATGCTATATTTGTTAACTTCCAATAAATTTTACCACTTATACTTTTCTTTATGTAAAGTCATTACTTTCCATGAGATTAGCATATGATCTTTTCCATTATTTTCATTGCTAAGACTGAAATGTAAAAGTAAAGAAGCAAAACCGAAACTACTCTTTATTATATAACTCTCAACTCTATTACATAGATAGATAGATCATGAAACTAGTTCTCGCAAAATGATCATACTAAACTTTTATTCAACTAAATCATGAAATAACTAAGGATCGAACTAAGATAAGTAAAGATAATAAAAGTGATGGTGATATGATATCGGGGCACCTGCCCCAAGCTTGGCACAAGCCAAGGGGAGTGCCCATACCCGTCTACTCAAGCTTCTTTCATCGGTGGTGATGGTGGAATATTCTTAGTGATGATGTACCTGAGGATGAGATTTTCCTCTTCAACCTTATTGACATGGTGGTTAAGGTCCATAATTTCCTTCTGGAGCTTCTAGGTGACAGTTAATGCACCATCCACCCAAGGGTGTTTCCTAGCTGAAGGAGATGAAGCAACACTCTTTTCAGTTTATGATAAGAAACAAATTGAGTGTTGGGAGGTTTAATCATATCCGATCAGCTCAATCCCCAATATTCCACGTGCATGTCCCTGGGTTGTGGATGAGAAGTTTCTTCCTGCTCCATGGAATCCAACCTCTTTAAGTCAGCTTCAACCTCCTCATTGATTGACCACCCATGGTGATCATCATCATAGGCTCTTGGATTTGCAGGAACATGAGAGACATGACTCTCTCCAACCGAGTCTTGGGACGACATACCTCCAGATCTGTCAAAAAATAGCACGAAACAAGAACAGAGGATATTTCTGTGATACGGTGGTAAAAACATTCAGGAGTATATGTAAAGAATTTTTATCTTGCAAAACAAGTATTCCAGAAGAAAACAGAGTCGAGAAGGCACACGAGGGGCCCAGGTGACTTGTGGACGCCTGGCGTGTTGAGGGAGTCCTGGATTAGGGGGTCCCCGGGCGTCCAAGCTATGTGACATGGGCCGGACTGACGGGCTGTGAAGATACAAGATAGAAGACCTTCTCCCGTGTCCAGATGGGACTCTCCTTTGCATGGATGGCAAGTTAGGCGTTCGGATATGAAGATTCCTTTCTCTGTAAACCGACTCTGTACAACCCTAGGGTCCCCCGGTGTCTATATAAACCGGATGGTTTAGTCCGTAGAGGCAAGGACAATTCCCACAGGCTAGACATCTAGGGTTTAGCCATTACGATCTCGTGGTAGATCAACTCTTGTAACCCCTATACTCATCAAATAAAATCAAGCAGGACGTAGGGTTTTACCTCCATCAAGAGGGCCCGAACCTGGGTAAACATCGTGTCCCCCGTCTCGTGTTACCTTCGATCCTCAAACGCACAGTTCGGGACCCCCTACCCGAGATCGGTCGGTTTTGACACCGACATTGGTGCTTTCATTGAGAGTTCCACTGTGTCATCAGCAGAAGGTTTGATGGCTCGTTCGATCATCAACAACGATGCTGTTTCCGGGGAGAACTTCCTCCCCGGTCAACTTTTTGTGTTTGGCGTCTTCGCTGTGCGCGCCAACTCGATCGGTCGCCTCGAGCAGATCGATAGCTACGCCCCTGGTCATTAGATCAGTTTTGGGAATCTAAATTATGTCGCCGATATCTGAGGAGACTTGATCTTCGAAGGATTCGCGGCTCCAACCACCGCTCTGGCCTTAGATCCGGAGCAAATCACTGGGTCGGAAGATGGGAGTTTGGAGCCCGCCGGACTCTCCGCAATCATGGAGCTTACTACCGGAGATCCAGAGGAGACCGCGTCATCGGCTAGCCCGGAGTCAAACCGGATTCCCTTTATCACCGGAGAGCCGGACTCGTCCCGGGACGCTAATTCCGAACTCTTAAGCTCTATGACAAGCAAGCATGGCCAGGAGGCTTTCGCCTCGCCCAGCGCCAAAGACTTTGGTCTCCCCGTCCAATCCTCACCCTTAAGCGAGGCTCTGGACTTAATGCGATCCCTCGCCATTACAGAGGAATCACTTCCGAGCTACGCCCAGCCCGGACTAGGGGCTGAGAGCGGGGAATTTTACGTCCCACCCACGACCCACTTGATAGCCACTGTCGAAGACTTAACCGACATGCTCGATTATGCCTCCGAAGACATCGACGGTATGGACGACGATGCCGAAGCCGAACCAGCTCAAAACCCGCCTATCACCGGGCATTGGACTGCCACTTCTACATACGACGTGTACATGGTGGATACACCCAAAGAGGACGACGATGGCAATTAGGATCCGATCGAGGGCAAGCCCGTCGAAGTTCCACCAAAGCGACGACGTCAACGACGCCGTTCAAGATCGCGGCGAGGAAAGGAAAGTAATACCGGCACCAAAGATATTGACACTCCGGAGAATGCCAAAGACTCGGAGCACCCCATCGAGCCTGCCGTAGAACAGGATGATGGGGAAGATGGACAAGTCAACCTAGATGAACCGACCGAGAATGATGATTTGGAGGAGAGTAACTATTTATCGGCCTCCAAGGAGGAAGTCAGCCTCGGTAACAAAGATTTCATCATGCCAGAGGAACCCCTCAAGCAAGAACGCTTTAGGTGACAGCTCATCGCAACAGCAAGGAGCCTAAAAAAGAAACAGCAACGGCTTCAAGCCGAAGAGGATACGCTCAACGATAGATGGACTAAAGTCCTAGCGGCCAAAGATACGGCCTCGAGCGCCCAACAAAGAGCTACTCGAAGCGCAGGCTACTACCACAATTTGACAATGAGGCCCTTGAGCCAATACCGCTAAGGTATAATCCTGCTGACGAACCTGACCGACCACCACGCGGTCGAGACAGAGCGGCTACACACGCCGAACACCAGCCCACGCCACCTCGCCGTAAAAGCAAGGATGTAGCTACTCCGGACTACACCTATGACCTATGACAGGAGCTGGACAATAGAGCCGGCCAGACCAGATCAATCTACGGATCAAGGGGACGTGCTCCAACAAGAGATGACGACCGTCAAGCCTGGCGTGATAAGCACAACCTCAACCGGGCTCAAAACCGAATACGGATATCGTCCGAACTCCATCATGACGTTGCCCGATACAGAGGCACTTCACACCCCTTGTGCTTTACCGATGAGGTAATGCAGCACCAATTTCCAGAAGGGTTTAAACCCGTAAACATCAAATCATACGATGGAACGGCAGATCCCGCGGTATCGATTGAGGACTTTCTTCTCCACATACACATGGCCCGCGGTGACGATCTCCACGCCATCAAGTACCTCCCACTAAAATTAAAGGGACCGGCTCGGCACTGGCTAAACAGCCTACCTGAAAACTCCATTGGTAGCTGGGAAGATTTGGAAGATGCCTTTAGAGACAACTTCCAAGGCACATATGTCCGGCCTCCAGACGCCGACGACCTTAGTCATATAGTCCAGCAACCCGGGGAGTCAGCCCGGAAGCTCTGGACCAGGTTCCTAATTAAAAAAACCAAATTGTTGACTGTCCAGACGCCGAAGCCCTCACGGCCTTTAAGCACAGCGTCCGGGACGAGTGGCTCGCCCGACACCTTGGCCAAGAAAAACCAAAGTCCATGGCGGCCCTTACCGCACTCATGAACCGCTTTTGCATGGGAGAAGATAGCTGGCTAGCCCGTCGAAGCAATAGCACCAGCGACCCTAGCACCTCCGAAGCCAGAGACGGCAATGGTAGGCCACGACGCAACAATCACAAGCGTCAAAGCAACAATGCAGATACTGAAGATACGGCGGTCAACGCCGGATTCAGTGGCTGTAAACCCGGTCAGCGGAAGAAGCCATTCAAAGGAAACAAAGATGGTCCATCCAGTCTGGACAGAATACTTGATCGACCTTGCCAGATCCACGGCGCCCCCGACAAGCCTGCCAATCATACCAACAGAAATTGTTGGGTTTTTAAGCAGGCCGGTAAGCTAAACGCCGAACATAAGGGGAAAGGGTCGCCCAGCGAGGACGACGATGAAGAACCTCGCCCACGGAACACAGGGGGGCAGAAGAAATTTCCCCCCGAGGTAAAAACGGCGAGTATGATATACGTTACACATATTCCCAAGAAGGAGCGCAAACGGGCGCTAAGGGACGTCTACGCCATAGAGCCGGTCGCCCCAAAATTCAACCCATGGTCGGCTTGTCCGATCACCTTCGATCGAAAGTATCACCTGACCAGTATCCATCACGGAGGTTCGCCAGCTTCGGTCCTCGATCCAATTATCGACGGATTCCACCTTACGCGAGTCCTCATGGACGGTGGTAGCAGCCTTAACCTGCTTTATTAGGACACTGTCCGCAAAATGGGTATTGATCCGTCAAGAATCAAGCCTACTAAAACCACCTTCAAAGGAGTAATACCAGGTGTAGAGGCCCGCTGCACGGGCTTAATCACATTGGAAGTAGTCTTCGGTTCACCGGACAACTTTCGAAGTGAAGACTTGATCTTCGATATCGCCCCTTCCGCAGTGGTTATCACGCACTGCTCGGACATACTGCCTTCGCCCGCTTCAATGCAGTCCCGCATTATGCTTACTTAAAGCTCATGATGCCTGGACCACGAGGCGTTATAACAGTCAATGGAAACATGGAGCGCTCCCTCCGTACAGAGGAGCATACCGCGGCCATCGCAGCCGAGGTGCAGGGTGGCCTCGCTAAGCCGAATACTACACTGGCAGTCAAGCCCCCGGACACGGCTAAACGAGTCCGGTCTACCCTGCAGAATGACAGTCTGGCTCATCCAGAGCTAGATTAGCAATTCGGCCTCTGTCAATGCCCCAGCCTGATAGCGGCATACGTACCGCGCGTACATAACTACGCGTTAAAAATACCATGGGCAAGGACGGAGGCATGCTAAACATAAGGTCCACGGTACGGCTCGACCCTACCCAGACCTCCATATTGCTCCACCTCTTTTCTTCTTGTTTTTATTTTTTAGGTTCTTTACAACTTACGTCAATTCCTGGAGGTAATAGGGGCCGCCTTCCAGGCCCCTTATGCATACTCAATTATTGATCCTCTTAAAGGATCATACACCAAGGTGACAAGCGGCGCAGACGTGCGGCAGAGTGTCCAAAGGATCTTCAAGATCAAATTTTTAATTTTAGGACCTGTATACAGCTTTCCCTTGTCTTCGGCATGTAAAATAGCCATGATGCTTATCGCATCTTCCGTACAAATACGTTTGATGTACCAATCGGACTATAATGGAAACTGTTTCGCCCAAGCCTATTAGGCATTGGCTTACCTTTTTCTGTTTTTCCACTTCACGTCCGAATTGGCATATACACCTTGGTACGACTTTAATCGCCAGGGGCTCTATATGTATCTTCAACAATAAAAAAGTCCGAACACTCTCAGAGTACACTTCGGTGTCCCGAATACTGCATTATATGCATCGGCTCCGAATCACGTCTTTGGTCAATAGTTGGGTTGCCCGGCTCCTGTGCTTGCTACCTTACGTTTCGTTTTCGGCTAAGGTAGTAAAGAGAGAACTACTGTGATTGTGTTTCCGGCTAGCCCGGTCAAGCACCTCAGTAGAGAAAGCCGAAAACTGACTGTCATGATGCGGCGAGAGCTGGTCAGCAATTCGGCGACTTATTAAATCTTTAGCGATTTTTTCCCGTATTACACGAAGGACTGGCTTTTTTCAGTCATGCGTCTAAGGCATCTAAGTTTGATAGCCGCATACGCACCAGGGGCTACCTTATAGCCCCATTGTCAAACTCCTATGGCTAAGCGAGAGTGGTAAAGCCACATAGTCCGATTGCCTGGTTCGCCGCACTGACACCTCCTTTACGGACCAAGACGTTGGGTCAAGTGTGATTATGTGCTATTCCGAACACCCCCGTAGTATCTACGTGGGGGCTGAAGCCGACGACTGGCAAACTCTCAAAGATAAAAATGGCCGCACAGGAGGAAACAAATGTAAGATTACAGGCACAAATATATTACAAAGGCCTTGGTTTATAATACAATGTCTGGGCAGCTCGGATACATTTACTCGAACATAATATCCTTTGAGCATTGACCCTCTATCAAACGGGCACCTTCCAGGACATCGTCGAAGTAGCGCTCTGGCTTGCGGTGGACCTTACCTCCGGGCGGTCCCTCAACTACCACGTCGGCGGCCTTCATCTTCGCCCAGTGCATCTTGAAACGGGCGAAGGCCATCCGTGCACCCTCTATGCATGCCTACCATTTAACTGCATCAATTCGGGGCAGCGCGTCGACAAGTCGCTGCACTAGGCCGAAATAGCTGCTCGGCACAGGTTCAGTTGGCCACAGCGGGACTATGATGTCCCTCATGGCCAATCCAGACATCCTATGCAGCTCGGCCCACAGCGTCATCTGGTCATTTAACAGCGCTGGGCGCTCCCGCGCCGCGAACTGTGACCAGTACAACTTCTCCGTCGTGTGCCCTTCTTGGGCCCGGAAGAATTGCGCGGCGTCAGCAGCACTCCTCGAAAGATCCGCAAAGGCGTCTGGAGAATTCCACAGCTGAGTGAGCAAGGCATACTTCTGACTACCAAATTTACTCTGTAAAAGAAAGGGCTTACCAGCCGCTATCTGTCCGGCTTGCCGGATCTCCTCGCGAGCTGCTCGGGATTCAGTCCGCCCTTCCTCGGCCTCTTGGAGGGCCTTGGCGAGATCAGCCGCTTGGGCTTTGTTCTTCTCTTCTAAGGACTCACACTTGCTAGCGGCATCCTTGAGTTCTTGGTCCAATTTGGCCACCCACTCCTCGTATTGGCGATGGGCGGCTTGCTCGGACTTCAAATTCGTGGCCGCTGTATCAGCGGCCTCTTTGCTCACCTTTGCCTGCTCTTTGGCCTGCGCAAGAGCACCCCTGAGGGTCTCGACCTCCACAGCGCCGCCTGTTCTCATCCACATATCAGCGCATGAGTTTTCACTCAGAGTTTATGTCTCAATATAGACACGAATGCGATATGTGGTATATACCTTGTGCCTCGTCGAACCGCTTGTTAATAAGGACAGTGTCCTTCTCGGCTAGCTCCAGTTTCCGCTTACGTTCGGAAACCTCAGCGGCCTCGGCGGTTGCCGCTAACATTGAAGCCTGTTTATCAAAATAGACAAGATTGATATATCCTACGAATATTTGATCCTCTGTTCGGCTCTTTCTTCAGAACCAAACAGAGTCTCAGGGGCTACTATCTATACACAGGCGTATTTTTCGTATGAAAAGCAGCTAAAAATATTACATCGCATAGCTCAAAGCCTGTTAATAGGCTGGTGAAGGCTTCGTTCAGCCCGCTTTTGGCGGACTGAACCTTTTCAATCACCATACCCATCAGGGTACGGTGCTCCTCCATGACGGAAGCACGGCAAAGTGCTTCCCTCAATGTGTTCGGCGCCTCAGGATTGACGGAGGCCGCCGGTGGAGTTAGCACTCTCCCCTCCTTCAAAGGGGGCTACTCGCTCGACTCCGGAGCCGTTTGGGTCTCCGGAGTGCTATTCCGCCGGGATCCAAACTTGTCTGGGCCACCGTCGTCAGTATCCATGGGGGTTTTACCCCCCATGTTTTCGGCAGCCAGGGTATTACCCTCCGGCGCTGCCTTGTCGGCCTCCCACACCTCTCTGTGGCCTGGGGAGGTCTTTTGGGACAACGCCTTGGTGTCATCCGTGGCGGGCGGCGGAGAGGCTTGTGGAGGCATTTCGCTCTGCATCATCCCCGGTGCTAAGGAGTTCCCCGAAGACAATGATTGTTGAGGGAGAACGCGGGCCGGACTGAAATGCATAAATGATATATTATCCCACAATTCGTGATAGGTCGGATATGTGCATAGTATCTTTGAATACTTACGATTCGGCAAGGGGCTTCACCCTGGGGCGCAGCTGAGGGATGGCTTCGGCATTTGAATCTGAGTCATCCGAGAGGGATATCTTCCCTCGCTTGGATGCCTCCGCCTCCGGATCTACGGAAGCTGCCCTCTTTTTCCCCTTGGGAGGAGGGTTATCTTCTTTCTCCTCCTTCTCTTCATATTTGTCCCCCTCGTGGGAGGAGGGAGCCTCGGTCCCTTCGGACATAGCGTCCGAAGTACCTTTATGATGGGGGCCGTTCTCGGCCTCCCTGCTCTTCTTCTTGGCCTTCTTCTCCGGCGCCTGGTACGGCGCCGGGACCAGCATCCTCGTTAGCAAAGGATCAGCTGGGTTTTCGGGGAGTGGAGCCGGACACCTTATCCGCTCCGCCTTCTTTGTCCAGTCCTGCTTAGAGGATTGAATCCTCAGTACATCCCCTTGGATTAATGAACTAAGTTGTGTTCAGAAATTTAACACTTACCGGGGTGGCTGGATGAGTGCAGTCGAGGCCGATGTCCTCGGACGTCTTCGGCCATGATTTCTGAGCCTTGAAGAGCAGTTTCCAAATCTCTTTGTGCGTCGTGCCAAAGAATCATTACAGGGTCCGCGGCCCTTTCGGATTGAACTCGCACAGGCGGAGGGGCCTTCGCTGGCAAGGAAGGGTTCAGTGGACGAGCATCACCTGGATCACGTCGGTAAGACTGGTGTCCTTTTCTACAATACTTTTGATGCACTTTTGTAGCATCAACACCTCGTCGGACGATCCCCAGTCTAGACCCTTGTTGGTCCACGACGCGAGCCGCAATGGAGGTCCAGATCTGAATGCGGGAGCAGCCGTCCACTTGGTGCCGCGGGGTTCGGTGATATAGAACCATTCCTGCTGCCATCCCTTGACGGTCTCCACAAAGGCCCCTTTGGGCCAGGTAACGTTGGTGAGCTTGCTCACCATGGCGCCGCCGCAATCCACGTGCTGCCCGTCAACCACCTTCGGCTTTACGTTGAAGGTCTTGAGCCACAGGCCGAAGTGTGGGGGGAGGGGGGGAGATTGGAACTTGGGCACTGGAGCTCGAGGATGGAGAGGCAGAGGGAAGAAGGAGGCGTGGAGTAAAAAGGTGGATCTTTATCCGTTTATATAAGCCATGAATATCAAGCGCTCCTCCCCTCAAGCTTTAAAATTTGCCTATTCCCAAGGGGTCGTGCGAGCGGCACGGTTGGATTACCCAAACCCGCATTGATGGAAATCCCGTAATAAGGGGACACGATCTCTGCTTCGACAAGACGTGTCAATGAGAACCGTGCCTCAGAACGCAAAGCGGAGGCTGCAAAACGGTTCGAAATGATAATAAAGGCCAGAACATAACGTCTCGCCGGAAAAGCTGTCAGTAGACGTGACTTGCTTTGTTTAAGTATTTTGCCCTTGTGGTTCAAGGTTGTAACTATTATACAGAGCCGGATATAGTTCTTTTGATCAACTATGTTGAAGTATTCGGAGGAGGAACCCGCCTTGCAATGCCGAAGACAATCTGCGCACCGGACACATCGTCATTGAAGCCTGGTTCAGAGGCCACTGAGGGAGTCCTGGATTAGGGGGTCCCCGGGCGTCCGAGCTATGTGACATGGGCCGGACTGACGGGCTGTGAAGATACAAGATAGAAGACCTTCTCCCGTGTCCAGATGGGACTCTCCTTTGCATGGATGGCAAGTTAGGCGTTCGGATATGAAGATTCCTTTCTCTGTAAACCGACTCTGTACAACCCTAGGTTCCCCCGGTGTCTATATAAACCGGAGGGTTTAGTCCGTAGGACAATTCCCACAGGCTAGACATCTAGGGTTTAGCCATTATGATCTCGTGGTAGATCAACTCTTGTAACCCCTATACTCATCAAATACAATCAAGCAGGACGTAGGGTTTTACCTCCATCAAGAGGGCCCGAACCTGGGTAAACATCGTGTCCCCTGTCTCCTGTTACCTTCGATCCTCAGACGCACAGTTCGGGACCCCCTACCCGAGATCGGCCGGTTTTGACACCGACACGTGTCCCCTCAGTTGTTTCTTATTTTGGTATTTTTTCTAATATTCCAAAACTGACAGAAAGTATTTTTATGGAATTTTTTGAGTAGGTTTACTTACCGTGCCACTAGAAGAAAAAGGGCCTAATGTGAAGCACATTAGTCCCGGTTTGTAACTGAACCAGCACTATTGTGACCATTAGTGCCGGTTCCAAGGGCTAGGCGGGCGGTGCTCATTAGTACCGGTTCGTGGTGAACCTTTAGTACCGGTTCATGGCATGAACCGGTACTAAAGAGGTGGTGGCAGGCTGTTGTCAGGCCGGGGCCCCACCAGCACCTTTAGTACCTTTTTATGCCACGAACCGGTACTAGAGATTTTTAGTTGATTCTTTTTGTTATTGAAGAATATTATAGCGGTGGCTAAAATTTAGTCCCACCTCGCCAAGCGAGAGGGACTCGCAGCGGTTTATAAGCCCTGAGTGCAGAGACAAGGAACGATGAAGGAGAGGCGCAATGCTCACCTGCATGTTGTTTAGCTTCAGGCCTTGAGGAAATGGTGTAGACTGCACGGAGCTATGTGTAGTTTCTCAAGGCTTGAAGCTAAGCAACATGCCGGTGAGCATTGCGCCTCTCCTTCATTTTTAATAACTTATTTTAACTCTGGACTTTTTATGTGTTCATTATGCACCATTCAAAGGCACATCATCAATGTTCAACTCTTTTCTGCCTTCATTTGCTAATTTTCATGCATTTAATGATTTCTTTTGAGCTAAATGACCCTGAAAGTGAAAAGCACTACAAATGAACTCTGAAAAAGTTGAAACTTGGCATGGTATCATCATTTCAGCCACATAGCATGTGCTAAAAAGTTGAGAGGGTTACGGCAAAAACTGGATGCACTTCGTGTACAAACTGGACAATCTCTTTCGAAGTATCAGGGTTTCGGATGAAAACTCATCTATTACAAAGGCATTTCATTTTTTTAACTTATTACAACTCCAAACTTTTTGTGTGTTCAGTAGGCACCGTTCGAAGCCATGTCATCAACTTTCAACCCTTTCTGACATCATTTGCTATTTTTCATGCATTTTCTGATTTTTTGAGCTAAATGCCCCTGAAATTGGAAAGCACTACAAAAGAACTCTGAAAAGGTTGAAAGTTGGCATGGTATCATCATTTCACGCACATAGCATGTGCAAAAAAGTAGAGAGGGTTATGGCAAAAACTGGATGCACTTCGTGTACGAAATGGACAATCTCTTTCGAAGTATCAGGGTTTCGGACGAAAACTCATCTGTTACAAAGGCATTTCATTTTTAATAACTTATTTTAACTCCGGACTTTTTGTGTGTTCATTATGCACCATTCAAAGGCACATCATTAATGTTCAACTCTTTTCTGCCTTCATTTGCTAATTTTCATGCACTTAATGATTTATTTTGAGCTAAATGACCCTGAAATTGAAAAGCACTACAAATGAACTCTGAAAAAGTTGAAACTTGGCATGGTATCATCATTTCACCCACATAGTATGTGCTAAAAAGTTGAGAGGGTTACGGCAAAAACTGGATGCACTTCGTGTACAAGCTGGACAATCTCTTTCGAAGTAACAGGGTTTCGGACGAAACTCATCTGTTACAAAGGGATTTCATTTTTAATAACTTATTTTAACTCCAGACTTTTTGTGTGTTCAGTATGCACCATTCAAAGGCACATCATCAATTTTCAACCCTTTTCTGACTTCATTTGCTATTTTTCAGCTCATTTACTGATTTTTTTAGCTAAATGACCCTGAAATTGGAAAGCACTACAAATGAACTCTGAAAAGGTTGAAAGTTGGCATGGTATCATCATGTCACCCACATAGCATGTGCAAAAAAGTAGAGAGGGTTACGGCAAAAACTGGATGCACTTCGTGTACGAAATGGATAATCTCTTTCGAAGTATCAGGGTTTCGGACGAAAACTCATCTGTTACAAAGGCATTTCATTTTTAATAACTTATTTTAACTCTGGACTTTTTGTGTGTTCATTATGCACCATTCAAAGGCACATCATCAATGTTCAACTCTTTTCTGCCTTCATTTGCTAATTTTCATGCATTTAATGATTTGTTTTGAGCTAAATGACCCTAAAATTGAAAAGCACTACAAATGAACTCTGAAAAAGTTGAAACTTGGCATGGTATCATCATTTCACCCACATAGCATGTGCTAAAAAGTTGAGAGGGTTACGGCAAAAATTGGATGCACTTTGTGTACAAACTGGACAATCTCTTTCGAAGTAACAGGGTTTCGGACGAAATTCATCTGTTACAAAGGGATTTCATTTTTAATAACTTATTTTAACTCCAGACTTTTTGTGTGTTCAGTATGCACCATTCAAAGGAACATCATCAATTTTCAACCCTTTTCTGACTTCATTTGCTAAATTTCAGCTCATTTACTAATATATTTTTTAGCTAAATGACCCTGAAATTGGAAAGCGCTACAAATAAACTCTGAAAAGATTGAAAGTTGGCATGGTTTCATCATTTAACCCACATAGCATGTGCAAAAAAGTAGAGAGGGTTACGGCAAAAACTCATCTGTTACAAAGGCATTTCATTTTTTTAAATAACTTAAGTATTACCAAATTGAATATAATGATAAAACACACTAATATTAAACATAAGAAAAAAGAATTACTGAAAAATCTATTTTTAAAGTAAAGTTATTCACAAACTAGTGATTCACACAAATTTCAAATAATTCAAATTTAAACTATTCAAATTTGAAAACTACTGGCACTAACAGAAAGTTTATAATATTTTGTACCTAAAGCAAAAATATTCACAAAGAAACTCTAAATACAGCAAAAAACAACTCACAAATAAATAAAAGAAAAAAAAGAAAGTAGAAAAGAAAAAAAAAGAAAAAAAGCCCGCCTACTAGGCCACAACGGCCTGCATACGACTAGAAACCCAATCGCAGTTGGGCCAGGATCCAGGCCCGCATGGCCCACAGGGCAGAGCGGCAGAGTTAGGCTCAGAAGCCTGCTATAGAGAGGAGTTCAATACAACGCCCGCGCTGGGGCTTTTAAACAGGTGCGGCCGCTCTTCGTTAGGCGGGGACTAAACTTCCGCACGGCACCTGCACGAGCGCACATCCTTTAGTACCGGTTGGTGGCTCCAACCGGTACTAAAGTGGGGGTCTTTAGTACCGGTTGCATCGACGACCCTGTACTAAAGGGGGTCGATTCCCGCCGCTTGGCCTGGCCAAATTTGACCTTTAGTACCGGTTGGTGGGTCCAACCGGTACTAAAGGCCCCTCCTATATATATATAGCACTTACGAAATTTTGCAGTTTCTTCTCCCACTTCCTCTCCTCCTCTGCATCGACGTCGCCCCGCCCCCGTCCCACGCCGTCGGGGGGGGGGGGGGGGGGGGGGGGGGGGGGGGGGGGGGGGGGGGGGGGGGGGGGGGGGGGGGGGGGGGGGGGGGGGGGGGGGGGGGGGGGGGGGGGGGGGGGGGGGGGGGGGGGGGGGGGGGGGGGGGGGGGGGGGGGGGGGGGGGGGGGGGGGGGGGGGGGGGGGGGGGGGGGGGGGGGGGGGGGGGGGGGGGGGGGGGGGGGGGGGGGGGGGGGGGGGGGGGGGGGGGGGGGGGGGGGGGGGGGGGGGGGGGGGGGGGGGGGGGGGGGGGGGGGGGGGGGGGGGGGGGGGGGGGGGGGGGGGGGGGGGGGGGGGGGGGGGGGGGGGGGGGGGGGGGGGGGGGGGGGGGGGGGGGGGGGGGGGGGGGGGGGGGGGGGGGGGGGGGGGGGGGGGGGGGGGGGGGGGGGGGGGGGGGGGGGGGGGGGGGGGGGGGGGGGGGGGGGGGGGGGGGGGGGGGGGGGGGGGGGGGGGGGGGGGGGGGGGGGGGGGGGGGGGGGGGGGGGGGGGGGGGGGGGGGGGGGGGGGGGGGGGGGGGGGGGGGGGGGGGGGGGGGGGGGGGGGGGGGGGGGGGGGGGGGGGGGGGGGGGGGGGGGGGGGGGGGGGGGGGGGGGGGGGGGGGGGGGGGGGGGGGGGGGGGGGGGGGGGGGGGGGGGGGGGGGGGGGGGGGGGGGGGGGGGGGGGGGGGGGGGGGGGGGGGGGGGGGGGGGGGGGGGGGGGGGGGGGGGGGGGGGGGGGGGGGGGGGGGGGGGGGGGGGGGGGGGGGGGGGGGGGGGGGGGGGGGGGGGGGGGGGGGGGGGGGGGGGGGGGGGGGGGGGGGGGGGGGGGGGGGGGGGGGGGGGGGGGGGGGGGGGGGGGGGGGGGGGGGGGGGGGGGGGGGGGGGGGGGGGGGGGGGGGGGGGGGGGGGGGGGGGGGGGGGGGGGGGGGGGGGGGGGGGGGGGGGGGGGGGGGGGGGGGGGGGGGGGGGGGGGGGGGGGGGGGGGGGGGGGGGGGGGGGGGGGGGGGGGGGGGGGGGGGGGGGGGGGGGGGGGGGGGGGGGGGGGGGGGGGGGGGGGGGGGGGGGGGGGGGGGGGGGGGGGGGGGGGGGGGGGGGGGGGGGGGGGGGGGGGGGGGGGGGGGGGGGGGGGGGGGGGGGGGGGGGGGGGGGGGGGGGGGGGGGGGGGGGGGGGGGGGGGGGGGGGGGGGGGGGGGGGGGGGGGGGGGGGGGGGGGGGGGGGGGGGGGGGGGGGGGGGGGGGGGGGGGGGGGGGGGGGGGGGGGGGGGGGGGGGGGGGGGGGGGGGGGGGGGGGGGGGGGGGGGGGGGGGGGGGGGGGGGGGGGGGGGGGGGGGGGGGGGGGGGGGGGGGGGGGGGGGGGGGGGGGGGGGGGGGGGGGGGGGGGGGGGGGGGGGGGGGGGGGGGGGGGGGGGGGGGGGGGGGGGGGGGGGGGGGGGGGGGGGGGGGGGGGGGGGGGGGGGGGGGGGGGGGGGGGGGGGGGGGGGGGGGGGGGGGGGGGGGGGGGGGGGGGGGGGGGGGGGGGGGGGGGGGGGGGGGGGGGGGGGGGGGGGGGGGGGGGGGGGGGGGGGGGGGGGGGGGGGGGGGGGGGGGGGGGGGGGGGGGGGGGGGGGGGGGGGGGGGGGGGGGGGGGGGGGGGGGGGGGGGGGGGGGGGGGGGGGGGGGGGGGGGGGGGGGGGGGGGGGGGGGGGGGGGGGGGGGGGGGGGGGGGGGGGGGGGGGGGGGGGGGGGGGGGGGGGGGGGGGGGGGGGGGGGGGGGGGGGGGGGGGGGGGGGGGGGGGGGGGGGGGGGGGGGGGGGGGGGGGGGGGGGGGGGGGGGGGGGGGGGGGGGGGGGGGGGGGGGGGGGGGGGGGGGGGGGGGGGGGGGGGGGGGGGGGGGGGGGGGGGGGGGGGGGGGGGGGGGGGGGGGGGGGGGGGGGGGGGGGGGGGGGGGGGGGGGGGGGGGGGGGGGGGGGGGGGGGGGGGGGGGGGGGGGGGGGGGGGGGGGGGGGGGGGGGGGGGGGGGGGGGGGGGGGGGGGGGGGGGGGGGGGGGGGGGGGGGGGGGGGGGGGGGGGGGGGGGGGGGGGGGGGGGGGGGGGGGGGGGGGGGGGGGGGGGGGGGGGGGGGGGGGGGGGGGGGGGGGGGGGGGGGGGGGGGGGGGGGGGGGGGGGGGGGGGGGGGGGGGGGGGGGGGGGGGGGGGGGGGGGGGGGGGGGGGGGGGGGGGGGGGGGGGGGGGGGGGGGGGGGGGGGGGGGGGGGGGACCGGTTCTACGAGAAATTCTATTTATATATATGCATAACATGTACAATATGTAGTATCGTAAAATACCAGCAAATGAAAAAAATTAAATGGAAAACACAAAATTAAAGGAAAAATAAATAATAAAAGCAAAACCCCTAAACCTTTTAGTACCGGTTGGTGTTACCAACCGGTACTAATGGTCTCCCCGCCCCCTGGCGCTGGCTCGTGCCACGTGGTGGCCCTTTAGTGGCGGTTCGTGTTCAACCGGTACTAAAGGGGGGGTCCTTTAGTCCTCACCCTTTAGTGCCGGTTGCTGAACCGGCACTAAAGGGCCTTATGAACCGGTGCTAAAGCCCGGTTCTGCACTAGTATATACCTATTTCTTTTCAGGGTTCTGGAGTGTTCTGGAAGGTCTCTTATGTGTTCCTCCGGTGTCATAGTTTGAATAATGTTAGTTTTGACATTAATAGGTGTACTTCAGATATAATGCTTAATTCTTTGCCCATTAACCACCCTCGGATTAGTGCCTTCGGAGTTGCTGAGCTTAATAGCTTCGGAATGATAAACTTCTTCGATGATGTACAATCCTTCCCATTTAGAGAGAAGTTCTCCTACAAAGAATCTGAAACAAGAGTTGTACAATAGAACATACTCACCCACTTTGAATTCTCATTTTTGAATTCTTTTATCATTCCATCTTTTAACTTTTTGTTTAAACAACTTGTCATTTTCATATGCTTGGGTTCTCCACTCATCTAACGAGCTAATATCAAATAACCTCTTCTCACCAGCAAGTTTGAAATCATAATTAAGTTCTTTAATTGCCCAATATGCTTTATGTTCTAACTCAAGAGGTAAATGGCATGCTTTTTCATAAACCATTTTACACGGAGACATACCCATAGGATTCTTGTAAGTGGTTCTATAAGCCCATAATACATCATCAAGTTTCTTAGACCAATTCTTTCTAGATCTATTAACGGTCTTTTGCAAAATCAACTTTATTTCTCTATTGCTCAATTCAACTTGACCACTAGATTGAGGATGATAAGGTGATGCAATTCTATGGTTAACATCATATTGAGCAAGCAGTTTATGGAAAGCACCATGAATAAAATGTGAACCACCATCAGTCATTAAATATCTAGGGACTCCAAACCTCAGGAAAATAACTTCTTTAAGCATTTTAATAGAAGTGTTATGATCAGTACTACTAGTTGGAAAAGCTTCTACCCACTTTGTCACGTAATCAACATCAACTAAAATATGTGTATACCCATTAGAGGAAGGAAAAAGTCCCATATAATCAAATCCCCAAACATCAAATGGTTCACTAACAATTGAGTAATTCATAGGCATTTCCTGACGTCTACCAATATTACCAATTCTTTGACATTCATCATAAGATAAGACAAACTTACGTGCATCCTTGAAGAGAGTAGGCCAATAAAAACCAGATTGTAATACCTTATGTGCAGTTCTGTCTTCGGCATGGTGTCCTCTGTAAGCCTCGGAATGACACTTCTGTAGGATTTGTTTCAGTTCATGCTCAAGTATACAACGTCTAATAATACCATCTACTCCTTCTTTATAAAGATGTGGGTCATCCCAGAAATAATGTCTTAAATCAAAGAAGAACTTTTTCTTTTATTGGTATGTGAAACTAGGTGGTATATATTTAGCAACAATGTAATTAGCGTAGTCCGCATACCAAGGAGTATTACAAGAAGCATTTATAACAGCTAGTTGTTCATTAGGAAAACAATCATCAATAGGTAGTGGGTCATCAAGAACATTTTCCATTCAAGACAAATTATCAGCTACACGGTTCTCAGCTCCCTTTCTATCAATAATATGCAAGTCAAATTCTTGTAGCAACACAACCCACCTAATGAGTCTAGGTTTAGCATCTTTATTTTCCATAAGATATTTAATAGCAGCATGATCGGTGTGAACAATTACTTTAGAATCAACAATGTAATATCTGAATTTCTCACATGCAAACACAACTACTAAAAATTCTTTCTCGGTAGTAGCATAATTTCTTTTAGCACTGTGAGTTTTACTAGCATAATGGATAACATTTAATTTCTTACCAACTCTTTGTCCTAGAACAGCACCAATAACATAATCACTACCATCACACATAATTTCAAATGGTAGGTTCCAATCAGGTGGTTGAACAATGGGTGCAGAGATTAAGGCTTTATTAAGTATTTCAAAGGCTTCTACTCAATCATCATCAAAAACAAATGGAACATCTTTTTTGCAAAATATTAGTAAGAGGCCTAGAAATGTTAGAGAAGTCTTTAATAAATCTCTTATAGAAACCAGCATGGCCAAGGAAACTTCTTATACCTTTAATATCTTTAGGACATGGCATTTTCTCAATTGCATCAACTTTAGCTTTATCTATTTCAATACCTCGTTCAGAAATTTTATGCCCAAGTATCATACCTTCATTCACCATAAAGTGGCACTTCTCCCAATTCAAGACAAGATTACTTTCTTCACATCTCTGCAAAACTCGATCAAGGTTGCTTAAGCAATCATCAAAAGAAGTCCCGTAAACGGAAAAATCATCCATGAAAACCTCAACAATCTTTTCATGAAAGTCAGAGAATATAGTAGTCATACATCTTTGAAAGGTAGCAGGTGCATTGCATAAACCAAAAGGCATACGTCTATAAGCATAAGTCCCAAAAGGGTAAGTAAAAGTAGTTTTCTCTTGATCCTATTTTGACACAGGTATTTGAGAGAAACCAGAATATCCATCAAGGAAACAAAAGTGTGTATGCTTAGACAATCTTTCTAACATTTGATCAATAAAAGGCAAGGGGTGATGAACTTTTCTAGTAGCTTTGTTTAATTTACTAAAATCAATTACCATCCTATAACCAGTTACTATTCTTTGTGGGATGAGTTCATTTTTATCATTAGGAACAACAGTTATACCTCCTTTCTTAGGAACACAACGAACAGGACTTACCCATCTACTATCAGCTATGGGATAAATTATACCTTCTTCTGGAAGCTTTAATATTTTAGTTCTTACCACATCCTTCATCTTAGGATTCAATCGTCGTATGATCAACAACTGGCTTAGCATTCGGTTCTATATTAATCTTGTGCTGACATAGAGTAGGACTAATATAATGCCCTTAAGGTCATCAAGAGTATATCCAATAGCAGCACGGTGCTTCCTCAGAGTTTTTAGTAATCTCTTTTCTTCATGCTCTGAAAGATTAGCACTAATAATAACAGGATATATCTTATTTTCATCAAGATAAGCATATTTCAATGTATCAGGCAATTGTTTTAATTCAAACACAGGATCACCTTTAGGTGGAGGAGGACCTCCAAGAGATTCAACAGGCAAATTGTGTCTAAGAATAGGTGGTTGATCAAAGAACAGCTTATGTATTTCATTCATATGCATATCATTTTCATGGTCTAGCAAATATTGTTCTAACGGATCAGTAGGAGGTATGACAATAGAAGAAAGACCAATAATTTCATCTTTACTAGAAAATTATTTATCATGAGGTTGTCTAGGGAATTTAGAGAAATTAAACTTATGAGATACATCACCAAAGTTAACACTGACAATTTCTTTATTGCAATCAATCTTAGCATTAACTGTATTCAAGAAATGTCTACCAAATATAATGAGATAAAAACCATCTTGTGGAGAACCAAGAACTAGAAAATCAGTAGGGTATTTTATCTTTCCACAAAAGACTTCAGCATCTCTAACAATCCCAAGCACTGAAATAGTATCTCTATTCACAAGTTTAATAGTAACATCAATGTCCTCTATCTCAACAGGTGCAATATCATTCATAATTTCTTGATATAAGGTAAATGGAATAGCACTCACACTAGCACCCAAATGACATAAACCATGGTAACAATGATCTCCCATTTTAACAGAGACAATAGGCATGCCAACAACAGGCTTATTCTTATCTTTAGTATCAGGCTTAGCAATTCAAGTAGCTTCACTACAGAAATAAATAACACGCCCATCAATATAATCGACCAAGAGATCTTTAACCATAGCAACATTAGGTTCAAATTTAATTTATTCAGAGGGTCTAGGTGTTCTAATATTACTTTTGTTAACCACGGTTGAAACCTTAGCATGTTCCTTTATCCTAAAAGGAAAAGGTGGCTTCTCAATATAAGCAGTACGCACAACTAGATCAACATTGTAAATGATAGTTCCATCTTTAACTATAATGGGTTCCTCAATCTTTTATTTAATAGGGGAATAATATTTAAACCACTTCTCCTTAGGGAGATCAACATGAGTAGAAAATGATTCGCAAAAGAAGGCTACTATCTCAGAGTCAAGTCCATATTTAGTGCTAAACTTATGAAAAGCATTGGTATCCATAAAAGATTTAACACAATCAAACTTTAGTATTATACCTGACCCTTTCTGTTTGTCGAGTTCACAATCTTCAGAATTGATTTTAATTCTTTCCAGAAGATCCCATCTAAATTCAATAGTTTTCTTCATAAAGGAACCAGTAAAAGAAGAATCGAGCATGGTTTGATCATTTTGAGAAAGCTGAGCATAAAAATTATGTAAGATAATTTCTCTTGAGAGCTCATGATTGGGGCTGATACGTCTCCATCGTATCTATAATTTTTTATTGTTTCATGCCAATATTTTACAACTTTCATATACTTTTGGCAAGTTTTTATATTATTTTTGGGACTAACATATTGATCCAGTGCCCAGTGTCAGTTCCTGTTTGTTGCATGTTATTTGTTTCGCAGAATACCCATATCAAACGAAGTCCAAACGCAATAAAAATTTACGGAGAATTATTTTGGAATATATGTGATTTTTGGGAAGCGAAATCAATGTGAGACGATGCCCGAGGGGCCCACAAGCCCTAGGGGCAGGCCCCCTACCCAGGGCGCACCTGGCAGGCTTGTGGCCACCCCGTAGGTCAGTTGGAGGTGTCCTTCGGCCGCAAGGAAGCTTATATATGGATAAAAATTGTGTTAAAATTTCAGCCCAATTGGAGTTACGGATCTCCGGGAATTTAAGAAACAGTGAAAGGCTAAAATCTGGGAACGCAGAAGCAGAAGGAAACAGAGAGAGAGAGAGAGAGATCCAATCTCGGAGGGGCTCCCGCCCCTCCGCTGCCATGGAGGCCAAGGACCAGAGGGGAAACCCTCCTCCCATCTAGGGGGAGGCCAAGGAAGAAGAAGGAGGAGGGGGCTCTCTCCCCCTCTCCCCCGGTAGCTCCGGAATGCCGCCAGGGCAATCATCCCGTGACGGCGATCTACTCCAACAACTCTGTCATCTTCACCAACACCTCCATCACCTTCCCCCATCTATCTACAGCAGTCCAATCTCCCGCAACCCGCTGTACCCTCTACTTGAACATGGTGCTTTATGCTTCATATTATTTTCCAATGATGTGTTGCCATCCTATGATGTCTGAGTAGATTTTTGTTGTCCTATCGGGTAATTGGTGAATTGCTATGATTGGTTTAATTTGCTTGTGGTTATGTTGATGTCCTTTGGTACCCATCATATGAGCGCACGTGTGGATCACACCATAGGGTTAGTTGTATGTTGATAGGACTATGCATTGGAGGGCAAGGGTGACAGCAGCTTCAGCCTACCATAGAAATTGATTCATACAGGATTGAAGGGGGACCAATATATATTTTAATGCTATGGTTGGGTTTTACCTTAATGAATGTTAGTAGCTGCGGATGCTTGCTAATAGTTCCAACCATAAGTGCATAGAATTCCAAGTAAGGGATGACATGCTAGCAGTGGCCTCTCCCACATAAAAACTTGCTATCGGTCTAGTAACATAGTCAATTGCTTAGGGGCAATTTCGCAAATCCCTCCACCACTTTTCCACAGTCATTAAACTAACTTAATTGTTTCTTTATCTAAATAGCACCTAAGTTTTATTTTCACATTCTTTATTATCTTGTAAACCTATCCCTTTACACCTACAAAGTACTTCTAGTTTCGTACTTGTTCTAGGTAAAGCGAACGTTAAGCGTGCATAGAGTTGTATCGGTGGTCGATAGAACTTGAATGGAATATAAATTCTACCTTTAGCTCCTCGTTGGGTTCGACACTCTTACTTATCGAGAAAGGCTACAGTTGATCCCCTATACTTGTGGGTTATCAAGACCTTTTTCTCGCGCCGTTGCCGAGGAGCAATAGCGTGGGGTGAATATTCTCGTGTGTGCTTGTTTGCTTTATCACTAAGTAGATTTTATTTGCTATTCTTAGTTGTTTTATATCTTTAGTTATGGATATGGAAAACGGAATACCAAAAAAATTAGGTGTACTTGATACTCATGGAGATGGGGAACCTCCTAAAACCCTTGATGCTCGTTATGTGAAAAATATTAAACACTATTTTGATAATCTCAAGAAAACCCCATTCAACTTGATAATGGGAGACATGTTGGATCAACGTGAATACTTTAGGGAGTATCAATTGACTCAAAAAGGGAAACTCTTATGGGATCAAATTCATATGTTGCATTGGTATGCTCAAGAACTATGCTTGACATATGATTATACTTGTTGCTCTAGGATGAAGGCTCCACACCTTCCCTTTTCATGCAAATTTAACGATAATGAAACCTTGGCTTCTTATGCTAATGGTATATATGATTACTATGATGTGGAACAAATAGAAGAATTCATTGCTTTTAAGGGTGCTTATGAAATTGAATCTTTGTTTGAAAAGTGTGAAAATTATGATGTTGCTATTTACAGACCTGAAAATTATGCTACACTTAAATATTGCTATGAGAATTATGAATATAATGCTGATATTAATGAGTTTATTGAGAAAGTCTTCGCTGTCCTAGAAGAGACTAATATTTTGCAGGAAACTATGAAAGAAGAAATTAATGACACTGTGAGCTCATTAGATGACAAAGATGATGAGGAGAGCGAAGAACAAAAGGAGGGGAAGCGGATTAGCTACCCATACCCACCTTCTAATGAGAGTAACTCTTCAACTCATACATTGTTTAATTTCCCTTTGTGCTTACTAAAGGTTGAATGCTATGATGATTGCTATGATCCCTTGGATTCGTTTGAAATATCCCTTTTTGATGAAATTGATGCTTGCTATGCTTGTGGCCAAGATGCCAATATGAATTATGCTTATGTAGATGAACTTGCTATAGTTCCTTATGTTAAGAATGAAATTATTGCTATTGCACCCACACATGATAGTCCTATTATCTTTTTGAATTCTCCCAACTACACTATATCGGAGAAGTTTGCGCTTACTAAGGATTATATTGATGGGTTGCGTTTTACCACTACACATGATGATTTTGATGGATATAATATGCATGTGATTACTGCTCCTACTTGCAATTATTATGAGAGAGGAACTACATTTCCGCCTCTCTATGTTTCCAATATAATAAAATTGCAAGAAACTGCTTATGTTATGTATTGGCCCTTAATTGATATGCATGAATTGGTCCTTTATGACATGCCGATGCATAGGAAGAGAGTTAGACTTCGTTGTTGGATGATATATATTACTTTTTGCTCACTACTAAATTACAAATCATTGTTAATTAAAATTGTCTTTGATATACCTTGGGATTCGGGTGGATCAATTACTTGAGCACTTTATGCCTAGCTTAACGGCTATAAATAAAGCACTGCCAGGGAGACAACCCAAAAGTTTTAGGTTCCCCGTCATTTCATTCTGTTATGTGCTTTTAAAAAATTTAAAAACAAAAAAATATAGCGGGGAACCTAAAACTTTTCAAAAAGAAAAGTGAAAGTGAGAAAGACGAACACCGTTGAAGTGGGGGGCGTCCTTGAACTTTGTTCATGCCCATGGAAACTTTGTGAATCTCGATTACAGAGGGGGGGGGGGGGGGGGGGGGGGGGGGGGGGGGGGGGGGGGGGGGGGGGTAAAAATAATGTGCCAAGATTTGCCTTTAGGATGATTAGATTGCTTGTTTGGTGTGTGCAGTGCAAAAACAGAAACTTTGGCTGTAGTGCGTGAATTTACATTTTTTACTGGAATGTAAAAAGTTTCTGAAATTTTTAAACAGTACTGATATAAAAAGTTTTTATTTTTTCCTAAATTTTCAGAATTTTTGGAGTTACAAAAGTATGGTGAATGTTCAGATTGCTACAGACTATTCTGTTTTTGACAGATTCCGTTTTTGATGCATTGTTTTGCTTGTTTTGATGGAACTGTGGATTGTATCGAGTGGTATAAGTCATGGAGAAGTTATAATACAGTAGGTATGATGCAAAAATAAAATATGAATGGGTTTGCAACAGTACTTAAAGTGGTGATTTGCTTTATTATACTAACGGATCTCATGAGGGTTTTGTTAAGTTTTGTGTGATTGAAGTTTTCATGTTTTGGGTGAGATCACGATGGATGAAGGAATAAGGAGTGGTAAGAGCCTAAGCTTGGGGATGCCCGAGACACCCCAAGGTAATCTTCAAGGACTCCCAAGCAACTAAGCTTGGGGATGCCCTGGAAGGCATCCCCTCTTTCTTCTAACGACCATCGGTAATTTTACTAGGAGCTATATTTTTATTCGTCACATGATATGCGTAAATTCTTGGAGCGTCATGTGAATTTTTTTAATAATGCACCATTCTGGTATGAGAAAGTCCTTGGTTGATTTATAGAATGCTCTTTGCACTTCACTTATATCTTTTGAGTATGGATTTATAGAATGCTTCATGTGCTTCACTTATATCTTTTGAAGTTTGGATTGCATGTTTCTCTGCACATAGAAAACCACCATTTGTAGAATGCTCTTTTGCTTCACTTATATTTGTTAGAGCATGGGCATATCTTTTGTAGAAATAATTAAACTCTCATGCTTCACTTATATCTATTTAGAGAGTTAACAGGAATTGGTCATTCACATGGTTAGTCATTAAATCCTACATAAAACTTGTAGATCACTGAATATGATATGTTTGATTCCTTGCAATAGTTTTGTGATATAGAGATGGTAATATGTGGGAGGTACTAGTGAATGATTGTGGTTTAGTAAGAATATTGGTGTTAAGGTTTGTGATTCCTGAAGCATGCACGTATGGTGAACTGTTATGTGATGAAGTCGGAGCATGATTTATTTTTTGATTGTCTTCCTTATGAGTGGTGGTCGGGGACGAGCGGTGGTCTTTTCCTACCAATCTATCCCCCTAGGAGCATGCGTATTAGTACTTTGCGGGGGGGGGGGGGAACTCTCACCTTCCACCATTGCTAGCCTCTTCGGTACCGTGCATTGCCCTTTCTCACCTGGAGAGTTGGTGCAAACTTCGTTGGTGCATCAAAACCCCGTTACATGATATGCTCTATCACACATAAGCCTCATTATATCTTCCTCAAAACAGCCACCATACCTACCTATTATGACATTTCCATAGCCATTCCGAGATATATTGCCATGCAACTACCATCATCATCATATACATGACTTGAGTGTTCATTGTCATATTGCTTTGCATGATCGTAAGACAGCTAGCATGATATTTTCATGGCATGCTCATTTTTTGATATCTTTGCTACGCTAGATCATTGCCCATCCTGGTACACCACCAGAGGCATTCATATAGAGTCATATTTTGTTCTAGTATCGAGTTGTAATATCGAGTTGTAAGTAAATAAAAGTGTGATGATCATCATTATTAGAGCATTACCCCAGTGAGGAAAGGATGATGGAGACTATGATTCCCCCACAAGTCGGGATGAGACTCCGGACGAAAAAAAGAGAGGCCAAAAGGAGCCCAACAAAAAAAGAAAAAAAAGATAATAAAAAAGAAAAAAAGAAAAAAAAAGAGAGAAAAAGAGAGAAGGGACAATGTTACTATTGTTTTACCACACTTGTGCTTCACAGTAGCACCATGTTCTTCATATAGAGAGTCTCTTGAGTTATCACTTTCATATACTAGTGGGAATTTTCAATATAGAACTTGGCTTGTATATTCTGATGATGGGCTTCCTCAAATGCTCGAGCTCTTCATGAGCAAGCAAGTTGGATGCACACCCACCTAGTTTTCAGTTTGAGCTTTCATACACTTATAGCTCTAGTGCATCAGTTGCATGGCAATCCCTACTCACTTGCATCGATATCGATTGATGGGCATCTCCATAGCCCATTAATTTGCCTAGTTGATGTGAGACTTTCTCTTTTTTGTCTTCTCCTCATAACCTCCTCCATATTCTATTCCACCTATAGTGCTATATCCATGGCTCACGCTCATGTATTGCGTGAAAATTGAAAAAGCTTGAGAACATTAAAAGTATGAAATAATTGCTTGGCTTGTCATCGGTTATGCATGATGAAATATTTTGTCTGATGAAGATGGAGCATAGCCAAACTATATGATTTTGTAGGGATAACATTCTTTAGCATTGATATTTTGAAAGACATGATTGTTTGTTGGGATGCCTGAGTATTGATGTGTTTATGTCAAATGATAGACTATTGCTTTGAATCATTCGTGTCTTAATATTCATGCCATGATTAGATTATGTGATCAAGATTATGATAGGTTGAATTCCAAATCAAAAATTATCTTTTTTATCATTTACCTACTCGAGGACGAGCAGGAATTAAGCTTGGGGATGCTGAAACATCTCCGTCGTATCTATAATTTTTTATTGTTTCATGCCAATAATCTACAACTTTCATATACTTTTGGCAATTTTTTATATTATTTTTGGGACTAACATATTGATCCAGTGCCCAGTGCCAGTTCCTGTTTGTTGCATGTTTTTTGTTTCACATAATACCCATATCAAATGAAGTCCAAACGCAATAAAAATTTACAAAAAATTATTTTGGAATATATGTGATTTTTGGGAAGCAGAATCAATGCGAGACTTTGCCCGAGGGGCCTACAAGCCCTAGGGGGCGCACCCTACCCAGGGGGCGCCTGGCAGGCTTGTGGCCACCCCGTAGGTCGGTTGGAGGTGTCTTTCGGCCGCAAGGAAGCTTATATCCGGATAAAAATCATGTTAAAATTTCAGCCCAATCGGAGTTAAGGATCTCCGGGAATTTAAGAAATGGTGAAAGGCCAGAATCTAGGAACACAGAAGCAGAAGGCCCCCCCCCCCCCCCCCCCCCCCCCCCCCCCCCCCCCCCCCCCCCCCCCCCCCCCCCCCCCCCCCCCCCCCCCCCCCCCCCCCCCCCCCCCCCCCCCCCCCCCCCCCCCCCCCCCCCCCCCCCCCCCCCCCCCCCCCCCCCCCCCCCCCCCCCCCCCCCCCCCCCCCCCCCCCCCCCCCCCCCCCCCCCCCCCCCCCCCCCCCCCCCCCCCCCCCCCCCCCCCCCCCCCCCCCCCCCCCCCCCCCCCCCCCCCCCCCCCCCCCCCCCCCCCCCCCCCCCCCCCCCCCCCCCCCCCCCCCCCCCCCCCCCCCCCCCCCCCCCCCCCCCCCCCCCCCCCCCCCCCCCCCCCCCCCCCCCCCCCCCCCCCCCCCCCCCCCCCCCCCCCCCCCCCCCCCCCCCCCCGTGAATTGCTATGATTGGTTTAATTTGCTTGTGGTTATGTTGCTGTCCTTTGGTGCCCATCATATGAGTGTGCGTGTGGATCACACCATAGGGTTAGTTGTATGTTGATAGGACTACACATTGGAGGGCAAGGGTCACAGCAGCTTCAGCCTACCATAGAAATTGATTCATATGGGACTGAAGGGGGACTAATATATATTTTAATGCTATGGTAGGGTTTTACCTTAATGAATGTTAGTAGTTGCGGATGCTTGCTAATAGTTCCAACCATAAGTGCATAGAATTCCAAGTGAGGGATGACATGCTAGCAGTGGCCTCTCCCACATAAAAACTTGCTATCGGTCTAGTAACATTGTCAATTGCTTAGGGACAATTTCGCTAATCCTTCCACCACTTTTCCATACTCATTAAACTAACTTAATTGTTTCTTTATCTAAACAGCACCTAACTTTTATTTTCATGTTCTTTATTATCTTGCAAACCTATCCATTTACACATACAAAGTAATTCTAGTTTCATACTTGTTCTAGGCAAAGCGAACGTTAAGCATGCGTAGAGTTGTATCGGTGGTCGATAGAACTTGAAGGGAATACAAATTCTACCTTTAGCTCCTCATTGGGTTCGACACTCTTATTTATCGAGAAAGGCTACAATTGATCCCCTATACTTGTGGGTTATCAGGTGCATGTGTACATAATTTACTTAAGCCACCCCCACGATTCAGCGATGCTTTCTCCTTCACAAGGCCAAAAATTATATATATAATTCCGATCACAATGAACCAGACACATAGGATAAGACTTCTGATGAAATTTCAATTTTAATCGGTTCCAATCCCACGTTCCAATATCATCACATAACCTATACCATGTCAATGCCTTTCCCTCCAAAGATAAATGGTAAACCCTCTTCTTAACTCCATATTCAGATAAACCTGCAAGCTTAAATAATCCGCAAACTTCATCCACATAGATTAGGTGCATATCAGGATGTATTGTTCCATCTCCTGCATAAGGATTAGCTGGCAGTTTCTCTATCATACCCAAAGAAATCTCAAAACAAGTATTTTTAGTAGGTGTAGTAGGTTGAGGAGCAACTCTTTGTGCTTCTGGTTGGGGTGAAGATACCCCGAAGAAACCCCTCAAAGGATTGTTTTCCATAGTAACAAGTGACAGTAAATTTCAGCACGTAATATAAATGTTTCCTTACCAAATTCCACTCACCAAAGGCGCTTCACTCCCCAACGGCGCCAAAAAAGAGTCTTGATGAGACACAAGTATAGGGGATCAATCGTAGTCCTTTCTATAAGTAAGAGTGTCAAACCCAACGAGGAGCAGAAGGAAATGACAAGCGGTTTTCAACAAGGTATTTTCTGCAAGCACTGAAATTCTCAGTAACAAGTAGTTTGATAGCAAGGTAATTTGTAACGAGCACCCCCCCCCCCCCCCCCCCCCCCCCCCCCCCCCCCCCCCCCCCCCCCCCCCCCCCCCCCCCCCCCCCCCCCCCCCCCCCCCCCCCCCCCCCCCCCCCCCCCCCCCCCCCCCCCCCCCCCCCCCCCCCCCCCCCCCCCCCCCCCCCCCCCCCCCCCCCCCCCCCCCCCCCCCCCCCCCCCCCCCCCCCCCCCCCCCCCCCCCCCCCCCCCCCCCCCCCCCCCCCCCCCCCCCCCCCCCCCCCCCCCCCCCCCCCCCCCCCCCCCCCCCCCCCCCCCCCCCCCCCCCCCCCCCCCCCCCCCCCCCCCCCCCCCCCCCCCCCCCCCCCCCCCCCCCCCCCCCCCCCCCCCCCCCCCCCCCCCCCCCCCCCCCCCCCCCCCCCCCCCCCCCCCCCCCCCCCCCCCCCCCCCCCCCCCCCCCCCCCCCCCCCCCCCCCCCCCCCCCCCCCCCCCCCCCCCCCCCCCCCCCCCCCCCCCCCCCCCCCCCCCCCCCCCCCCCCCCCCCCCCCCCCCCCCCCCCCCCCCCCCCCCCCCCCCCCCCCCCCCCCCCCCCCCCCCCCCCCCCCCCCCCCCCCCCCCCCCCCCCCCCCCCCCCCCCCCCCCCCCCCCCCCCCCCCCCCCCCCCCCCCCCCCCCCCCCCCCCCCCCCCCCCCCCCCCCCCCCCCCCCCCCCCCCCCCCCCCCCCCCCCCCCCCCCCCCCCCCCCCCCTCTTGAGGACACACGGGTATTTCATCTAGTCACTTTCATCATATTTGTTTGATTCACGTTCACTACTTTGATAATTTGATATGTGGGTGGACCGGTGCTTGGGTGCTTTTATTACTTGAACAAGCCTCCCACTTATGATTAACTCCTCTCGCAAGCATCCACAACTATGAAAGAAGAATTAAGATAAATCTAACCATAGCATGAAACATATGGATCAAATCAGCCCCTTACGGAATAGCGCATAAACTAGGGTTTAAGCTTCTGTCACTCTAGCAACCCATAATGTAATTACTACTCCACAATGTATTCCCTTAGGACCAAATATGGTGAACTGTCATGTAGTCGATGTTCACATGACACCACTAAAGGAAGCAATAACATACATATCATCAAAATATCGAATGGATATCAAATTCACATGATTACTTATGACAAGACTTCTCCGATGTCCTCAAGAACAAAAGTAATTACTCACAAATCATATTCATGTCCAAGATCAGAGGGGTATTGAATAGCATCAAGGATCTGAACATTTAATCTTCTAGCAAATAAACCAACTAGCATCAACTACAAGATGTAATCAAAACTACAAGCAACCCACAGGTACCAATATGAGGTTTTAAGACTAAGATTGAATACAAGAGATGAACTAGGGTTTGAGATGAGATGCTTCTGGTGAAGATGTTGATGAAGATTGGTCCTTCCATGATGACATGGTTGTTGGTGATGTCGATGGCTTCGAATTGCCCCTCCCGGAGGGAAGTATCCCTGGCGGAATCGCTCCACCGGAGAGCAAAAGTGCTCCTGCCCAGGTTCCGCCTCAAGACAGCGATGCTTCATCCCGAAAGTCCTCTTATTATTTTTTTCTAGGGCAAATGGCTTCATATAGCAGAAGATGGGCCATGGAGGCTGGCCAGGGGCCCCACAAGCCACCAGGGCGCGCCCAGGGGGTGAGCGCACCCTGGTGGCTTGTGGGCACCTGGGTTGCCTCCTCTGGTATTTCTTTCTTCCAGTAATTTTTTTATATTCCAAAATAATTCTCCGTGAAATTTTAGCTCATTTGGAGTTGTGTAGAATAGGTATCTCTGACATAGCTTTTTCAGGTCCAGAATTCCAGCTGCTGGCAATCTCCCTCTTCATATAAATCTTGCAAATTAAGAGAGAAAAGGCATTAGAATTGCACCATAAAGTATTATATTGATAAAAAACATCATAAATAACAGTAGGAACATGATGCAAAATGGACGTATCAGACATCTTCTTCCTTCTCGCTTGATTACACCATCCTCTTCAAATCAGCGTCTTCCTCCTCATCCGTCGGCCACTCGTAATGGTCAACATCATCTTACAACCTGGGCTTTGCAATGAAGTGAGAGACATAGCTCTCCCCATCCGGATCTTGTGACGACATGACGATCTATATCTTTGAGACCCAGGCAGAAAACAACTCGAAACAAAAACCGAGGAGAAACTTGCGATATAGAGGTCAAAAAACAAAAGATATATATAATGAATTTTTCTCTTGCAGGACAAGTCTTCGGGAGGAAAACTGAGTCGGGAAGGTGCACGAGGCCCCCACAAGCTCATCTGGCACGCCCCACGGGGTAGCGCGCCCCCTTGATCATGTGGCCCCCTCGGACTCCTTCTCAGCTGTTTCTTATTTTTCCTAATTTTTTCATATATTCCAAAACTGACAGAAAGTTAATTTTTATGGGATTTTGGATTTTCCTATTCCTTTTTCAGGATTCTAGAGTGCTCTAAAAGGTTTCTTCGATGTACTCTTCCGGTTCAATTACTTGAATAATGTCTGAATCAATGTTAATGGGGGTACCTTCAATATAATGTTTAATTATTTGCCCGTTACCTGATGTTGGCTTGAACTACGTCGGTATTTCCCCAAAGAGGAAGGGATGATGCAGCACAACAACGGTAGGTATTTCCCTTAGTGATGAGACCAAGGTTATCGAACCATTAGGAGAACCAAGCAACACTACGTAAACGGTACCTGCACACAAAGAACAAATACTTGCAACCCGATGTGTTAAAGGGGTTGTCAATCCCTTTCGGGTAACGGTGCCAGAAATTGGCGAGTTGATGGGAGAAAGTTGTAATAGATTGATAGATGCAAATAAAAGCAAATAAAATTCAGCGAGCCCCCCCCCCCCCCCCCCCCCCCCCCCCCCCCCCCCCCCCCCCCCCCCCCCCCCCCCCCCCCCCCCCCCCCCCCCCCCCCCCCCCCCCCCCCCCCCCCCCCCCCCCCCCCCCCCCCCCCCCCCCCCCCCCCCCCCCCCCCCCCCCCCCCCCCCCCCCCCCCCCCCCCCCCCCCCCCCCCCCCCCCCCCCCCCCCCCCCCCCCCCCCCCCCCCCCCCCCCCCCCCCCCCCCCCCCCCCCCCCCCCCCCCCCCCCCCCCCCCCCCCCCCCCCCCCCCCCCCCCCCCCCCCCCCCCCCCCCCCCCCCCCCCCCCCCCCCCCCCCCCCCCCCCCCCCCCCCCCCCCCCCCCCCCCCCCCCCCCCCCCCCCCCCCCCCCCCCCCCCCCCCCCCCCCCCCCCCCCCCCCCCCCCCCCCCCCCCCCCCCCCCCCCCCCCCCCCCCCCCCCCCCCCCCCCCCCCCCCCCCCCCCCCCCCCCCCCCCCCCCCCCCCCCCCCCCCCCCCCCCCCCCCCCCCCCCCCCCCCCCCCCCCCCCCCCCCCCCCCCCCCCCCCCCCCCCCCCCCCCCCCCCCCCCCCCCCCCCCCCCCCCCCCCCCCCCCCCCCCCCCCCCCCCCCCCCCCCCCCCCCCCCCCCCCCCCCCCCCCCCCCCCCCCCCCCCCCCCCCCCCCCCCCCCCCCCCCCCCCCCCCCCCCCCCCCCCCCCCCCCCCCCCCCCCCCCCCCCCCCCCCCCCCCCCCCCCCCCCCCCCCCCCCCCCCCCCCCCCCCCCCCCCCCCCCCCCCCCCCCCCCCCCCCCCCCCCCCCCCCCCCCCCCCCCCCCCCCCCCCCCCCCCCCCCCCCCCCCCCCCCCCCCCCCCCCCCCCCCCCCCCCCCCCCCCCCCCCCCCCCCCCCCCCCCCCCCCCCCCCCCCCCCCCCCCCCCCCCCCCCCCCCCCCCCCCCCCCCCCCCCCCCCCCCCCCCCCCCCCCCCCCCCCCCCCCCCCCCCCCCCCCCCCCCCCCCCCCCCCCCCCCCCCCCCCCCCCCCCCCCCCCCCCCCCCCCCCCCCCCCCCCCCCCCCCCCCCCCCCCCCCCCCCCCCCCCCCCCCCCCCCCCCCCCCCCCCCCCCCCCCCCCCCCCCCCCCCCCCCCCCCCCCCCCCCCCCCCCCCCCCCCCCCCCCCCCCCCCCCCCCCCCCCCCCCCCCCCCCCCCCCCCCCCCCCCCCCCCCCCCCCCCCCCCCCCCCCCCCCCCCCCCCCCCCCCCCCCCCCCCCCCCCCCCCCCCCCCCCCCCCCCCCCCCCCCCCCCCCCCCCCCCCCCCCCCCCCCCCCCCCCCCCCCCCCCCCCCCCCCCCCCCCCCCCCCCCCCCCCCCCCCCCCCCCCCCCCCCCCCCCCCCCCCCCCCCCCCCCCCCCCCCCCCCCCCCCCCCCCCCCCCCCCCCCCCCCCCCCCCCCCCCCCCCCCCCCCCCCCCCCCCCCCCCCCCCCCCCCCCCCCCCCCCCCCCCCCCCCCCCCCCCCCCCCCCCCCCCCCCCCCCCCCCCCCCCCCCCCCCCCCCCCCCCCCCCCCCCCCCCCCCCCCCCCCCCCCCCCCCCCCCCCCCCCCCCCCCCCCCCCCCCCCCCCCCCCCCCCCCCCCCCCCCCCCCCCCCCCCCCCCCCCCCCCCCCCCCCCCCCCCCCCCCCCCCCCCCCCCCCCCCCCCCCCCCCCCCCCCCCCCCCCCCCCCCCCCCCCCCCCCCCCCCCCCCCCCCCCCCCCCCCCCCCCCCCCCCCCCCCCCCCCCCCCCCCCCCCCCCCCCCCCCCCCCCCCCCCCCCCCCCCCCCCCCCCCCCCCCCCCCCCCCCCCCCCCCCCCCCCCCCCCCCCCCCCCCCCCCCCCCCCCCCCCCCCCCCCCCCCCCCCCCCCCCCCCCCCCCCCCCCCCCCCCCCCCCCCCCCCCCCCCCCCCCCCCCCCCCCCCCCCCCCCCCCCCCCCCCCCCCCCCCCCCCCCCCCCCCCCCCCCCCCCCCCCCCCCCCCCCCCCCCCCCCCCCCCCCCCCCCCCCCCCCCCCCCCCCCCCCCCCCCCCCCCCCCCCCCCCCCCCCCCCCCCCCCCCCCCCCCCCCCCCCCCCCCCCCCCCCCCCCCCCCCCCCCCCCCCCCCCCCCCCCCCCCCCCCCCCCCCCCCCCCCCCCCCCCCCCCCCCCCCCCCCCCCCCCCCCCCCCCCCCCCCCCCCCCCCCCCCCCCCCCCCCCCCCCCCCCCCCCCCCCCCCCCCCCCCCCCCCCCCCCCCCCCCCCCCCCCCCCCCCCCCCCCCCCCCCCCCCCCCCCCCCCCCCCCCCCCCCCCCCCCCCCCCCCCCCCCCCCCCCCCCCCCCCCCCCCCCCCCCCCCCCCCCCCCCCCCCCCCCCCCCCCCCCCCCCCCCCCCCCCCCCCCCCCCCCCCCCCCCCCCCCCCCCCCCCCCCCCCCCCCCCCCCCCCCCCCCCCCCCCCCCCCCCCCCCCCCCCCCCCCCCCCCCCCCCCCCCCCCCCCCCCCCCCCCCCCCCCCCCCCCCCCCCCCCCCCCCCCCCCCCCCCCCCCCCCCCCCCCCCCCCCCCCCCCCCCCCCCCCCCGGAGGAACTAGTCTGCATTGTGCATTTAAGTTTTGTCTAAAGTCAATGTACCTCTACTTTCACCAGACTTATAGAAAAATGTGTCAACATTCACAATGTCAAATCAATATTTCTACACTCATTATAAAATGTAGTTCTTATACTCATTATAATCAGTATTGTAGATATTGATATTTTTAGTATAAATTTGGTCGTGGGATTTCATTGATGCCTGTCAAAGCATTGAGGAAGCGGAGCTTAGGTCTTGCATTGTCGGTCTCTACATAGGTATTTCTCTTCATAATCCTGTAATTTTAGAGACTGATTGCGCTTTTGTGGTAGCGTCTCTTGCATCGGGGGACTATGACAGGTCTGCTATGCGTGAGTTGAAGATGAAAGCGTTGAGCATCTCGAAGTTGATCAACAATCTTCAATTGTCAAAGATTAGCCGTTTGGCCAATAAGGTGGCACACTTAATCGCTAAGTATAGATTTGACAATAGATTAGATGGTATTCTTGTAAATAACATACCACCCTGTGTGGTGAATATTGTATAGAATGAGTGTACTGGTGTGGCTGATTAATTAATATAAGGTGGTGTTCAAAAAAAGTATAAATTTGGTCAAACACTTTGCAAACGGTTGACGGGAGTAAAGAGGACTAGAGGGAGTATCATGCATCCGGAGTAGGCAAAAAAAATTGATTGTCTAAAAAAGGCAAAAAAATGCTCATTTATAGCCGGTCGAAGTCTCAAAGGGCGCGACAGCGCGAGGGAGGCGAAGGTCGTGGGAGGCGTGACGTTTGACGGAATTAAGTGAAGTTACATCCATGCGCAGGCATGGCGTGCGAACAGGCAGAAGCTATACCGTCAGGCCTACGATATGGGTCTAGTAGACATGACATCTAGTGGGTCCCACATAGTTCTTGAGAACTCTTTGGGGGCTTGCAGCCGTTTATCCATCGGGCAAGCCACCAACCCCACGCCGTTTGCACGCCCTACTCGTCCCCGTCTTCTACCTTACAATAGTTCGCTCCCAGTCGTCCCGTCTTTTCACATTAGTTCGCTCCCAGTTTTTTTTGCGGCGTACAACAGTTCAACTTCTCCTAACCCTGCTCCAAAATCCATGGCCTCCCAAATCTCCATGGTCGCCGCTGAGTACCAGGTTAGAGCCATCACCGGCGATCAGTTCATCGTCATCTGCACACGTGGATTCGGGACGGTGAAAGCATGGCTTGCTCGCTTCCTACGCATGTTCAACAGTTCAACAAATGAGTGGGTCGCTGGGCTAGATGTTGAGTACACCACGGTCCTGGGACGAGAGAAGGATCTAAAGGACGAAGAGAGGAAGAAGCCCGCTGTGATCCAGGTTTGCGTACATAACATTTGCTTGGCCTACCACATATGCCATGCCGACGTTGAGTGCCAGGATTTTAAGAACTTCCTCAAGGACAAAAGAGTGAAATTCGTTACTGTAGGCTTTAAGAACGACATGGATGTCCTGTGTCGGATAGGTCTCGTTGTAGGCCAGCCCTTCGATCTCCAGAAGGCAAGCCTGGTGTCCTCCTCTCAACCTTCAATGCTGACCCTAGCAGCAGGCATGATTGATCCTTCATACGCTAAACTGAAGAAACCTCATCACGAGTTTCATCATGCATGGGAGTCGAAGACATTAGATGAAGATCACATCCTGTACGCAGCAATGGATGCCTACCTTTGTTTAAATATCTACAAGGGTTGGATGAAGAAGCAGAGCCCAGTGTACGGTTCAAGCAAAGAAGCGTCGGCGAAAAGGAAGAGGAAGAGGGACGAGGACGAAGTCGAGGACGTGGACTCGGACTCCGAGTAGGTGGCAGTGCCGTCGCTCATGCTGGTTCTACTGCAGTGTCAAGCGGACTAGTTGCTTAGTTTATTTTCAAGGGTGTGTTGTGCTGAGGCCCCAACAGAACTATGTTTATGTTCTTTCTCATTATTTGAACTCTTTAGTACGTACAATAGCACTAGTACTATGTCTTACTACTGTTCTTCTTGCAGTTGGTACTACTGCTCATATCTTCGTGTTCCTACTGTACTTAATACGTTCGTACTAGTAGTATAATTTGGGTCAGTCGATTTGTGAAAGAAGTTCAACAGAGCGAAGGAAGAAGACGACAGAAGAGGTGGAAGAAGCCCTTCTAGCCATCCATGTTGCATCAAACGGATCACATGAGTCGACTGACCCAAATTGCTCCTTCAGATTGCAGGATCCACGTGGCATTCAAGGTCTCGAAGGTAGATTCCGCGTCCGCAACCGGTTTGCAGGCTCGACGCACGCGCGACCGGCTTCTGCCGCGACAGCCACCATGCGCGCCTCCTCCACGCGGGCGGAGTTGACAATGACACGCTAGTTCCTCCTCGTCGGCGTGCTGGAGCACGTTCTTGTCCTCCTCTTCGTACGCTGCGTGCATAGACGCGGCTCCACCACCTACTCGCGTGCTTGGCAGCGCGGCGACATCGCGAGGAGGGACTGCAGACGACGTGAGCGGGCGAGCCTTCGGCTTCATGGCACAGGGATGGCGGCGACACAGCGGTGATGGGCGAGAAATTGTTGGCTGGAGCAAGCGGGCGCCGGCATGCGCAACGGCGACGGCGACATATTCATGAGTGCGCATGTGGGATCTTACTTTAGTTTTATATATAAGGTTGGTCAAACTTAAAAGAAAACCGTACTAGTACACGTAAACATTAGACTTAGGCAGCGCTTTTATTAGTTAGTACCACAACCACGATACGGAATCCTGTGCAAGCGCATGAACTGCGACCGTGTGGTCGATTGAACGGTGCATCACCGTGTCACGCTCGAAGGACATCCACCGAACCTTTTTTGTGTGAAAACAATCCTCGAATATTACTCAATTTTTTTTCCCGTGAAAGTTCTTGACGCTGCAATATTTCCATATATTTGAATTTAGCTCCAGTTCGTGTTTATTTGGATTTGGACGTTTTAGGTGCGCCCTAGTTTTTTTAATACTGATTTTGTGTGTGTGTGACTGAGAGAGAACGTGTGTATGTGTCCATATGTGTGTTGTGGCGGAAGGGCAATGTGGAGACGGTGTGTGTGTGATACAGACATAGAGAGGTGTGAATGTGCAAATGATCATGCATGAGTGAGACATAGACAGATGTCGATACGTTGTGTATACATGAGAGAACGGTCTTCTAGTTTACTTGTGTGTGTGAGAGAGAGAGAGAGAGAGAGACAGAGAGAGGAGCATCTGTAACACAACAACCATCTCTCTTGATTCGTCCGTCCCTCGCACGGTCGCATGCAACACATGCATCAACGCGCACATTTTGACACCCTCACCCGGCCCTGCCCACCTCAAGGCCCGCACAATCTCTTCGTGAATACCCATTTCTCTCCTTAGGTTTGTTTTCTCTCAATATTTGACACACACACACACAGACACATGCAGCACAACGCACACACACACACACACTCCCCCGAGCACACAATTCATCCCCATCCAAGGTTATACGGTGACCACTCTCGCTTGTGCTTCTTTGCACCCCCAACATGCACAACACCTCAATCTAAAGTGGGCATCGAGCAGATCGAAGACGGTGACCACACCACGCTAGAGAATGCGGGGTCATTTGGAAGCAGGGTGATGTGACGACGGCTGACTGACTCCTCCCCCACCCTCTCTCTCTCTCTCTTGCACAAAATTACCAATCCCTCTCTCCCCCGCACAAAATTGTCAATCCCTCAACCCACGAGATCCTTCCCCTCTTGTCCATGTTTTTCCAGCGCTCTCATCAAACATGTTGTCTCTTCTCCTTCCACGTATACAGAATCCAGATGCACACGCATCTCATGTATATTACATGTATCCATCTTTCTCATAGACCTAACTTCTTCCTCTCTCTTTCTCTCTATCTCTCTCTCTGTCTCGTTAGGTTTGTCTCCTACTCTCTCGTCCACATACATACAATCTTTCCCGCCCTATCTGCTCCATCTTCAAAAGCTCTCTCTGCACGTTTCATTCACACGTTGGGATATGTCAAAATGTTGCTTCTATAATGGCTGATGTAGAGTTATGGCTGTTTTTGTTGCATCCTACAAAGTAATAACTATGAAATGCATTTAGATTCTCACCCCCCCCCCCCCCCCCCCCCCCCCCCCCCCCCCCCCCCCCCCCCCCCCCCCCCCCCCCCCCCCCCCCCCCCCCCCCCCCCCCCCCCCCCCCCCCCCCCCCCCCCCCCCCCCCCCCCCCCCCCCCCCCCCCCCCCCCCCCCCCCCCCCCCCCCCCCCCCCCCCCCCCCCCCCCCCCCCCCCCCCCCCCCCCCCCCCCCCCCCCCCCCCCCCCCCCCCCCCCCCCCCCCCCCCCCCCCCCCCCCCCCCCCCCCCCCCCCCCCCCCCCCCCCCCCCCCCCCCCCCCCCCCCCCCCCCCCCCCCCCCCCCCCCCCCCCCCCCCCCCCCCCCCCCCCCCCCCCCCCCCCCCCCCCCCCCCCCCCCCCCCCCCCCCCCCCCCCCCCCCCCCCCCCCCCCCCCCCCCCCCCCCCCCCCCCCCCCCCCCCCCCCCCCCCCCCCCCCCCCCCCCCCCCCCCCCCCCCCCCCCCCCCCCCCCCCCCCCCCCCCCCCCCCCCCCCCCCCCCCCCCCCCCCCCCCCCCCCCCCCCCCCCCCCCCCCCCCCCCCCCCCCCCCCCCCCCCCCCCCCCCCCCCCCCCCCCCCCCCCCCCCCCCCCCCCCCCCCCCCCCCCCCCCCCCCCCCCCCCCCCCCCCCCCCCCCCCCCCCCCCCCCCCCCCCCCCCCCCCCCCCCCCCCCCCCCCCCCCCCCCCCCCCCCCCCCCCCCCCCCCCCCCCCCCCCCCCCCCCCCCCCCCCCCCCCCCCCCCCCCCCCCCCCCCCCCCCCCCCCCCCCCCCCCCCCCCCCCCCCCCCCCCCCCCCCCCCCCCCCCCCCCCCCCCCCCCCCCCCCCCCCCCCCCCCCCCCCCCCCCCCCCCCCCCCCCCCCCCCCCCCCCCCCCCCCCCCCCCCCCCCCCCCCCCCCCCCCCCCCCCCCCCCCCCCCCCCCCCCCCCCCCCCCCCCCCCCCCCCCCCCCCCCCCCCCCCCCCCCCCCCCCCCCCCCCCCCCCCCCCCCCCCCCCCCCCCCCCCCCCCCCCCCCCCCCCCCCCCCCCCCCCCCCCCCCCCCCCCCCCCCCCCCCCCCCCCCCCCCCCCCCCCCCCCCCCCCCCCCCCCCCCCCCCCCCCCCCCCCCCCCCCCCCCCCCCCCCCCCCCCCCCCCCCCCCCCCCCCCCCCCCCCCCCCCCCCCCCCCCCCCCCCCCCCCCCCCCCCCCCCCCCCCCCCCCCCCCCCCCCCCCCCCCCCCCCCCCCCCCCCCCCCCCCCCCCCCCCCCCCCCCCCCCCCCCCCCCCCCCCCCCCCCCCCCCCCCCCCCCCCCCCCCCCCCCCCCCCCCCCCCCCCCCCCCCCCCCCCCCCCCCCCCCCCCCCCCCCCCCCCCCCCCCCCCCCCCCCCCCCCCCCCCCCCCCCCCCCCCCCCCCCCCCCCCCCCCCCCCCCCCCCCCCCCCCCCCCCCCCCCCCCCCCCCCCCCCCCCCCCCCCCCCCCCCCCCCCCCCCCCCCCCCCCCCCCCCCCCCCCCCCCCCCCCCCCCCCCCCCCCCCCCCCCCCCCCCCCCCCCCCCCCCCCCCCCCCCCCCCCCCCCCCCCCCCCCCCCCCCCCCCCCCCCCCCCCCCCCCCCCCCCCCCCCCCCCCCCCCCCCCCCCCCCCCCCCCCCCCCCCCCCCCCCCCCCCCCCCCCCCCCCCCCCCCCCCCCCCCCCCCCCCCCCCCCCCCCCCCCCCCCCCCCCCCCCCCCCCCCCCCCCCCCCCCCCCCCCCCCCCCCCCCCCCCCCCCCCCCCCCCCCCCCCCCCCCCCCCCCCCCCCCCCCCCCCCCCCCCCCCCCCCCCCCCCCCCCCCCCCCCCCCCCCCCCCCCCCCCCCCCCCCCCCCCCCCCCCCCCCCCCCCCCCCCCCCCCCCCCCCCCCCCCCCCCCCCCCCCCCCCCCCCCCCCCCCCCCCCCCCCCCCCCCCCCCCCCCCCCCCCCCCCCCCCCCCCCCCCCCCCCCCCCCCCCCCCCCCCCCCCCCCCCCCCCCCCCCCCCCCCCCCCCCCCCCCCCCCCCCCCCCCCCCCCCCCCCCCCCCCCCCCCCCCCCCCCCCCCCCCCCCCCCCCCCCCCCCCCCCCCCCCCCCCCCCCCCCCCCCCCCCCCCCCCCCCCCCCCCCCCCCCCCCCCCCCCCCCCCCCCCCCCCCCCCCCCCCCCCCCCCCCCCCCCCCCCCCCCCCCCCCCCCCCCCCCCCCCCCCCCCCCCCCCCCCCCCCCCCCCCCCCCCCCCCCCCCCCCCCCCCCCCCCCCCCCCCCCCCCCCCCCCCCCCCCCCCCCCCCCCCCCCCCCCCCCCCCCCCCCCCCCCCCCCCCCCCCCCCCCCCCCCCCCCCCCCCCCCCCCCCCCCCCCCCCCCCCCCCCCCCCCCCCCCCCCCCCCCCCCCCCCCCCCCCCCCCCCCCCCCCCCCCCCCCCCCCCCCCCCCCCCCCCCCCCCCCCCCCCCCCCCCCCCCCCCCCCCCCCCCCCCCCCCCCCCCCCCCCCCCCCCCCCCCCCCCCCCCCCCCCCCCCCCCCCCCCCCCCCCCCCCCCCCCCCCCCCCCCCCCCCCCCCCCCCCCCCCCCCCCCCCCCCCCCCCCCCCCCCCCCCCCCCCCCCCCCCCCCCCCCCCCCCCCCCCCCCCCCCCCCCCCCCCCCCCCCCCCCCCCCCCCCCCCCCCCCCCCCCCCCCCCCCCCCCCCCCCCCCCCCCCCCCCCCCCCCCCCCCCCCCCCCCCCCCCCCCCCCCCCCCCCCCCCCCCCCCCCCCCCCCCCCCCCCCCCCCCCCCCCCCCCCCCCCCCCCCCCCCCCCCCCCCCCCCCCCCCCCCCCCCCCCCCCCCCCCCCCCCCCCCCCCCCCCCCCCCCCCCCCCCCCCCCCCCCCCCCCCCCCCCCCCCCCCCCCCCCCCCCCCCCCCCCCCCCCCCCCCCCCCCCCCCCCCCCCCCCCCCCCCCCCCCCCCCCCCCCCCCCCCCCCCCCCCCCCCCCCCCCCCCCCCCCCCCCCCCCCCCCCCCCCCCCCCCCCCCCCCCCCCCCCCCCCCCCCCCCCCCCCCCCCCCCCCCCCCCCCCCCCCCCCCCCCCCCCCCCCCCCCCCCCCCCCCCCCCCCCCCCCCCCCCCCCCCCCCCCCCCCCCCCCCCCCCCCCCCCCCCCCCCCCCCCCCCCCCCCCCCCCCCCCCCCCCCCCCCCCCCCCCCCCCCCCCCCCCCCCCCCCGCAAATTTGTATGTGCCATCTCTAATTTTCAAAATAAATTTCTCTTTTGTGTGATCGTACCGCTCATGAAACGGTAGGGGGTGGCTGATATTTTCTCCATGCTAGATGTGTTATTCTCAAGATGAGTGTTTATTTACTTGTCATTGCACGAGAGTACGGCAAAGGTATTAGGGATGCCCAGTCCCGAAATGAAAAAATGAATTTACTTTATGTTGCCAAATAATAAATTCCTTGGAAAGTGTTGGTATGGAAGGCACCCGTGGATACGGCTAGCCATGGAAAGTGAAAGTATGGTTGAAAAAGGAATAAACTTTATTTTCTGTTTGGGAACCGGCTATGATATATCTAGCATGGAAAGTATTGGGAACTACTCGATCATTTTCGTTGACAGGAAAAGCATGCCACCCAAAATGTTTTATCTCTATCTTTTTCACTTTGAGCTCTGGCACCTCTACAAATCCCTACTTCCCTCCACGAAGGGCCTTTCTATTTACTTTATGCAATTTTTATTTTTCCCCCCCCCCCCCCCCCCCCCCCCCCCCCCCCCCCCCCCCCCCCCCCCCCCCCCCCCCCCCCCCCCCCCCCCCCCCCCCCCCCCCCCCCCCCCCCCCCCCCCCCCCCCCCCCCCCCCCCCCCCCCCCCCCCCCCCCCCCCCCCCCCCCCCCCCCCCCCCCCCCCCCCCCCCCCCCCCCCCCCCCCCCCCCCCCCCCCCCCCCCCCCCCCCCCCCCCCCCCCCCCCCCCCCCCCCCCCCCCCCCCCCCCCCCCCCCCCCCCCCCCCCCCCCCCCCCCCCCCCCCCCCCCCCCCCCCCCCCCCCCCCCCCCCCCCCCCCCCCCCCCCCCCCCCCCCCCCCCCCCCCCCCCCCCCCCCCCCCCCCCCCCCCCCCCCCCCCCCCCCCCCCCCCCCCCCCCCCCCCCCCCCCCCCCCCCCCCCCCCCCCCCCCCCCCCCCCCCCCCCCCCCCCCCCCCCCCCCCCCCCCCCCCCCCCCCCCCCCCCCCCCCCCCCCCCCCCCCCCCCCCCCCCCCCCCCCCCCCCCCCCCCCCCCCCCCCCCCCCCCCCCCCCCCCCCCCCCCCCCCCCCCCCCCCCCCCCCCCCCCCCCCCCCCCCCCCCCCCCCCCCCCCCCCCCCCCCCCCCCCCCCCCCCCCCCCCCCCCCCCCCCCCCCCCCCCCCCCCCCCCCCCCCCCCCCCCCCCCCCCCCCCCCCCCCCCCCCCCCCCCCCCCCCCCCCCCCCCCCCCCCCCCCCCCCCCCCCCCCCCCCCCCCCCCCCCCCCCCCCCCCCCCCCCCCCCCCCCCCCCCCCCCCCCCCCCCCCCCCCCCCCCCCCCCCCCCCCCCCCCCCCCCCCCCCCCCCCCCCCCCCCCCCCCCCCCCCCCCCCCCCCCCCCCCCCCCCCCCCCCCCCCCCCCCCCCCCCCCCCCCCCCCCCCCCCCCCCCCCCCCCCCCCCCCCCCCCCCCCCCCCCCCCCCCCCCCCCCCCCCCCCCCCCCCCCCCCCCCCCCCCCCCCCCCCCCCCCCCCCCCCCCCCCCCCCCCCCCCCCCCCCCCCCCCCCCCCCCCCCCCCCCCCCCCCCCCCCCCCCCCCCCCCCCCCCCCCCCCCCCCCCCCCCCCCCCCCCCCCCCCCCCCCCCCCCCCCCCCCCCCCCCCCCCCCCCCCCCCCCCCCCCCCCCCCCCCCCCCCCCCCCCCCCCCCCCCCCCCCCCCCCCCCCCCCCCCCCCCCCCCCCCCCCCCCCCCCCCCCCCCCCCCCCCCCCCCCCCCCCCCCCCCCCCCCCCCCCCCCCCCCCCCCCCCCCCCCCCCCCCCCCCCCCCCCCCCCCCCCCCCCCCCCCCCCCCCCCCCCCCCCCCCCCCCCCCCCCCCCCCCCCCCCCCCCCCCCCCCCCCCCCCCCCCCCCCCCCCCCCCCCCCCCCCCCCCCCCCCCCCCCCCCCCCCCCCCCCCCCCCCCCCCCCCCCCCCCCCCCCCCCCCCCCCCCCCCCCCCCCCCCCCCCCCCCCCCCCCCCCCCCCCCCCCCCCCCCCCCCCCCCCCCCCCCCCCCCCCCCCCCCCCCCCCCCCCCCCCCCCCCCCCCCCCCCCCCCCCCCCCCCCCCCCCCCCCCCCCCCCCCCCCCCCCCCCCCCCCCCCCCCCCCCCCCCCCCCCCCCCCCCCCCCCCCCCCCCCCCCCCCCCCCCCCCCCCCCCCCCCCCCCCCCCCCCCCCCCCCCCCCCCCCCCCCCCCCCCCCCCCCCCCCCCCCCCCCCCCCCCCCCCCCCCCCCCCCCCCCCCCCCCCCCCCCCCCCCCCCCCCCCCCCCCCCCCCCCCCCCCCCCCCCCCCCCCCCCCCCCCCCCCCCCCCCCCCCCCCCCCCCCCCCCCCCCCCCCCCCCCCCCCCCCCCCCCCCCCCCCCCCCCCCCCCCCCCCCCCCCCCCCCCCCCCCCCCCCCCCCCCCCCCCCCCCCCCCCCCCCCCCCCCCCCCCCCCCCCCCCCCCCCCCCCCCCCCCCCCCCCCCCCCCCCCCCCCCCCCCCCCCCCCCCCCCCCCCCCCCCCCCCCCCCCCCCCCCCCCCCCCCCCCCCCCCCCCCCCCCCCCCCCCCCCCCCCCCCCCCCCCCCCCCCCCCCCCCCCCCCCCCCCCCCCCCCCCCCCCCCCCCCCCCCCCCCCCCCCCCCCCCCCCCCCCCCCCCCCCCCCCCCCCCCCCCCCCCCCCCCCCCCCCCCCCCCCCCCCCCCCCCCCCCCCCCCCCCCCCCCCCCCCCCCCCCCCCCCCCCCCCCCCCCCCCCCCCCCCCCCCCCCCCCCCCCCCCCCCCCCCCCCCCCCCCCCCCCCCCCCCCCCCCCCCCCCCCCCCCCCCCCCCCCCCCCCCCCCCCCCCCCCCCCCCCCCCCCCCCCCCCCCCCCCCCCCCCCCCCCCCCCCCCCCCCCCCCCCCCCCCCCCCCCCCCCCCCCCCCCCCCCCCCCCCCCCCCCCCCCCCCCCCCCCCCCCCCCCCCCCCCCCCCCCCCCCCCCCCCCCCCCCCCCCCCCCCCCCCCCCCCCCCCCCCCCCCCCCCCCCCCCCCCCCCCCCCCCCCCCCCCCCCCCCCCCCCCCCCCCCCCCCCCCCCCCCCCCCCCCCCCCCCCCCCCCCCCCCCCCCCCCCCCCCCCCCCCCCCCCCCCCCCCCCCCCCCCCCCCCCCCCCCCCCCCCCCCCCCCCCCCCCCCCCCCCCCCCCCCCCCCCCCCCCCCCCCCCCCCCCCCCCCCCCCCCCCCCCCCCCCCCCCCCCCCCCCCCCCCCCCCCCCCCCCCCCCCCCCCCCCCCCCCCCCCCCCCCCCCCCCCCCCCCCCCCCCCCCCCCCCCCCCCCCCCCCCCCCCCCCCCCCCCCCCCCCCCCCCCCCCCCCCCCCCCCCCCCCCCCCCCCCCCCCCCCCCCCCCCCCCCCCCCCCCCCCCCCCCCCCCCCCCCCCCCCCCCCCCCCCCCCCCCCCCCCCCCCCCCCCCCCCCCCCCCCCCCCCCCCCCCCCCCCCCCCCCCCCCCCCCCCCCCCCCCCCCCCCCCCCCCCCCCCCCCCCCCCCCCCCCCCCCCCCCCCCCCCCCCCCCCCCCCCCCCCCCCCCCCCCCCCCCCCCCCCCCCCCCCCCCCCCCCCTCTTGAGGACACACGGGTATTTCATCTAGTCACTTTCATCATATTTGTTTGATTCACGTTCACTACTTTGATAATTTGATATGTGGGTGGACCGGTGCTTGGGTGCTTTTATTACTTGAACAAGCCTCCCACTTATGATTAACTCCTCTCGCAAGCATCCACAACTATGAAAGAAGAATTAAGATAAATCTAACCATAGCATGAAACATATGGATCAAATCAGCCCCTTACGGAATAGCGCATAAACTAGGGTTTAAGCTTCTGTCACTCTAGCAACCCATAATGTAATTACTACTCCACAATGTATTCCCTTAGGACCAAATATGGTGAACTGTCATGTAGTCGATGTTCACATGACACCACTAAAGGAAGCAATAACATACATATCATCAAAATATCGAATGGATATCAAATTCACATGATTACTTATGACAAGACTTCTCCGATGTCCTCAAGAACAAAAGTAATTACTCACAAATCATATTCATGTCCAAGATCAGAGGGGTATTGAATAGCATCAAGGATCTGAACATTTAATCTTCTAGCAAATAAACCAACTAGCATCAACTACAAGATGTAATCAAAACTACAAGCAACCCACAGGTACCAATATGAGGTTTTAAGACTAAGATTGAATACAAGAGATGAACTAGGGTTTGAGATGAGATGCTTCTGGTGAAGATGTTGATGAAGATTGGTCCTTCCATGATGACATGGTTGTTGGTGATGTCGATGGCTTCGAATTGCCCCTCCCGGAGGGAAGTATCCCTGGCGGAATCGCTCCACCGGAGAGCAAAAGTGCTCCTGCCCAGGTTCCGCCTCAAGACAGCGATGCTTCATCCCGAAAGTCCTCTTATTATTTTTTTCTAGGGCAAATGGCTTCATATAGCAGAAGATGGGCCATGGAGGCTGGCCAGGGGCCCCACAAGCCACCAGGGCGCGCCCAGGGGGTGAGCGCACCCTGGTGGCTTGTGGGCACCTGGGTTGCCTCCTCTGGTATTTCTTTCTTCCAGTAATTTTTTTATATTCCAAAATAATTCTCCGTGAAATTTTAGCTCATTTGGAGTTGTGTAGAATAGGTATCTCTGACATAGCTTTTTCAGGTCCAGAATTCCAGCTGCTGGCAATCTCCCTCTTCATATAAATCTTGCAAATTAAGAGAGAAAAGGCATTAGAATTGCACCATAAAGTATTATATTGATAAAAAACATCATAAATAACAGTAGGAACATGATGCAAAATGGACGTATCAGACATCTTCTTCCTTCTCGCTTGATTACACCATCCTCTTCAAATCAGCGTCTTCCTCCTCATCCGTCGGCCACTCGTAATGGTCAACATCATCTTACAACCTGGGCTTTGCAATGAAGTGAGAGACATAGCTCTCCCCATCCGGATCTTGTGACGACATGACGATCTATATCTTTGAGACCCAGGCAGAAAACAACTCGAAACAAAAACCGAGGAGAAACTTGCGATATAGAGGTCAAAAAACAAAAGATATATATAATGAATTTTTCTCTTGCAGGACAAGTCTTCGGGAGGAAAACTGAGTCGGGAAGGTGCACGAGGCCCCCACAAGCTCATCTGGCACGCCCCACGGGGTAGCGCGCCCCCTTGATCATGTGGCCCCCTCGGACTCCTTCTCAGCTGTTTCTTATTTTTCCTAATTTTTTCATATATTCCAAAACTGACAGAAAGTTAATTTTTATGGGATTTTGGATTTTCCTATTCCTTTTTCAGGATTCTAGAGTGCTCTAAAAGGTTTCTTCGATGTACTCTTCCGGTTCAATTACTTGAATAATGTCTGAATCAATGTTAATGGGGGTACCTTCAATATAATGTTTAATTATTTGCCCGTTACCTGATGTTGGCTTGAACTACGTCGGTATTTCCCCAAAGAGGAAGGGATGATGCAGCACAACAACGGTAGGTATTTCCCTTAGTGATGAGACCAAGGTTATCGAACCATTAGGAGAACCAAGCAACACTACGTAAACGGTACCTGCACACAAAGAACAAATACTTGCAACCCGATGTGTTAAAGGGGTTGTCAATCCCTTTCGGGTAACGGTGCCAGAAATTGGCGAGTTGATGGGAGAAAGTTGTAATAGATTGATAGATGCAAATAAAAGCAAATAAAATTCAGCGAGCCCCCCCCCCCCCCCCCCCCCCCCCCCCCCCCCCCCCCCCCCCCCCCCCCCCCCCCCCCCCCCCCCCCCCCCCCCCCCCCCCCCCCCCCCCCCCCCCCCCCCCCCCCCCCCCCCCCCCCCCCCCCCCCCCCCCCCCCCCCCCCCCCCCCCCCCCCCCCCCCCCCCCCCCCCCCCCCCCCCCCCCCCCCCCCCCCCCCCCCCCCCCCCCCCCCCCCCCCCCCCCCCCCCCCCCCCCCCCCCCCCCCCCCCCCCCCCCCCCCCCCCCCCCCCCCCCCCCCCCCCCCCCCCCCCCCCCCCCCCCCCCCCCCCCCCCCCCCCCCCCCCCCCCCCCCCCCCCCCCCCCCCCCCCCCCCCCCCCCCCCCCCCCCCCCCCCCCCCCCCCCCCCCCCCCCCCCCCCCCCCCCCCCCCCCCCCCCCCCCCCCCCCCCCCCCCCCCCCCCCCCCCCCCCCCCCCCCCCCCCCCCCCCCCCCCCCCCCCCCCCCCCCCCCCCCCCCCCCCCCCCCCCCCCCCCCCCCCCCCCCCCCCCCCCCCCCCCCCCCCCCCCCCCCCCCCCCCCCCCCCCCCCCCCCCCCCCCCCCCCCCCCCCCCCCCCCCCCCCCCCCCCCCCCCCCCCCCCCCCCCCCCCCCCCCCCCCCCCCCCCCCCCCCCCCCCCCCCCCCCCCCCCCTTCTTTTCTTTATAGCATGGACATTTGGACTTTTATATGGTTCAAATCAATAGTCTAGTTTTGACATGAGATTTAAATACTCAAGCATATCAACAAGCAACCATGTCTTCCAAAATATCAATGCTAAAACAAGTTATCCCTAGCCCATCATGCTCAATCATTGATCCATTCATGAAACACATTCGCATATTAGCTACACCCAATGCTCAAGTACGATCATAGTGCCGCCTAGTGGTGCTTTATAAGAGAAGATGGAGACTCAAATTAAAAATAAAAATTGCATAAAGTAAAAGACAGGCCCTTCGCGGAGGGAAGTAGGGATTTGTAGAGGTGCCAGATCTCAAAGCGAAAATTGAGAGGTAAAAAGCTTTTGAGAGGCATACTTTTCCCACCAACAAAAATGACTTAGAGCTCCCAACACTTTCCATGCTAGATATATCATAGGCGGTTCCCAAACAGAAAATAAAGTTTATTCCTTTTTCCACCATACTTTCACTTTCCATGGCTAACCGTATCCACGGGTGCCCTCCATACCAACACTTCCCAAGGAATTTATTATTTGACAACATAAAGTAAATTCGTTTTTCATTTCGGGACTGGGCATCCCTAATACCTTTGCCTTACTCTCATGCAATGACAAGTGAATAAACACTCATCGTGAGAATAACACATCTAGCATGGAAAATATTGGCCACCCCTCACCGCCTCGCGAGCTGTACGAGCACACAAAAGAGAAATTTATTTTGAAAATTAGAGATGGCACATACAAATTTGCTTAGAACGGCAAAAGAATACCGCATATAGGTAGGTATAGTGGACTCATGTGGCAAACCTGGGTTAAATGATTTTGGATGCACAAGTAGTGATCATACTTAGTGCAAAATGAAGGCTAGCAAAAGATTGAGAAGCGACCAACCAAGAAACGAATAATCTCATAAGCGAGCATTAAGCATAATTAACACCGAATAATGCACCACAAGTAGGATGTGATTTCATTGCATGACTATTGACTTTCGTGCTTGCATAGGGAATCACAAACCTTAACACCAATATTCTTACTAAAGCATAGTTACTCATCAACACGACTCACATATCACATCATCATATCTCAAAACTATTACAAGGAATCAAGTTTATTTTGTCCAATGATCTTCATGAATTTTTTTATTATATCCTTCTTGGGTATCTATCACTTTGGAACTAATTTTCATGTGTTGCTTTTGATAAGCTCAAACAAATATAAGTGAAGATCATGAGCATAATATTTCTTTCTCTCAAATTAGTTTAAGTGAAGCAAGAGAGAATTTCTTGAAAATTTTACTAACTCTCAAATAAATCTAAGTGAAGCAAGAGAGCATTTCTTCAAAAATACTAAAGCACACCGTGCTCAAAAAGATATAAGTGAATCACTTGAGCAATTCCATAGCTCATAAAAATTTAAGTGAAGAATAGAGAGCAATTTTAACAAGTCATGGCATAAGTTTGGCTCCCTCAAATAGGTGTGTCCAGAAAGGAATAAAGACTTAAAACAAAAGGCAAAACAAGCAAAGACTCATATCATACAAGACGCTCCAAGCAAAACTCATAGTATGTGACGAATAAAACTATAGCTTCGAGTAAAATACCGATGGTCGTTAGAAGAAAAAGGGGATGCCACTCGGGCATCCCCAAGCGTAGTTGCTTGATTCTCATTGGATAATAGCTTGGGATTCCATGGGCATCCCCAAGCTTAGGATCTTCTTACTCCTTATTCCTTCATCCATCGTAACATCACCCAAAACTTGAAAACTTCAATCACACAAAACTCAACAAAACCTTCGTGAGATCCGTTAGTATAAGAAAGCAAATCACTACTATAAGTACTGTTGTAACCCATTAATATTTTATTATTGCATTATATCTACTGTATTCCAACTTTTCTATGGCAAAAACTCTTCAAATAAAACCATAGAATCATCCAAACAAGCCCACAACGCAAAGAAAACAGAATCTATAAAAAACAGAATAGTCTGTAGCAATCTGGATATTTAGAATACTTATGAAACTCCAAAAATCTTGAAAAATTAGGAAGACCTGAGAAATTTGTATATTAATCTTCTTCAAAAAGAATTGGTATTTTATCACGCTTCTGTTAAAAACCAAAATTATTTTCGTGAGCGTGAAAGTATCTGTTTTCAGCAAGATCAAACAACTATCACCCAAGAAGATTATAAAGGCTTTGCTTGGCACAAACACTAATTAAAACACAAAAAAACACAATCATAACAGTAGCATAATTTATCAAACACTCAATAACAGCAAGCAAAAAGCAAAAATAAATTTTATTCATTGGGTTGCCTCCCAACAAGCGCTATTGTTTCACGCCCCTAGCTAGGCATAGAGCAAGGATCTAAGTATTGTCATCTTTGTTTTGAGATCCATAAGATGTCCTAATGATTGATTCATATGGTGGCCTAATTCTTGTTCAAGGGAAGTGTTCCATACCCTTCCTTAGTGGAAATTGAAATTTAATATTGCCTTCTTTCATATCAATCACGGCACCGATAGTGCGTAGAAACGGTCTACCAAGAATAATTGGACAAGACGGATTGCAATCAATGTCAAGAACAATAAAATATATGGGAACATAATTCCTATTTGCGAGAATAAGAACAACATTAATTCTTCCCATAGGCTTTTTAATAGTAGAATCCACCAAGTGCAAATTTAAAGAACACTCTTCAATATCGGTAAGACCAAGCACATCACATAAAGATTTCGGAATTGTAGAAACACTAGCACCCAAGTCACACAAACAAAACACTCATAATTATTTATCTTGACTTTGATAGTAAGTTCTCACTCATCATGTAATTTTCTAGGAATTGAAACTTCTAATTCCAACTTTTCTTCTAAAGCTTTCATCATAGGATCAACAATATGTTTAGTAAAAGCTTTATTTTGTTCATAAGCATGGGGTGAATTTATCATGGATTGCAACAAAGAAATACAATCAATCAAATAGCAACTATCATAATTAAAGTCTTTGTAATCCAAAAGAGTGGGCACATCACTAGTTAAAGTCTTGACCTCTTCAAACCCACTTTCATCAATTTTCTTAACAAGCTTTTCACCCTCCGAATTATTGGGACGCCTTCTAGCTAAAGTTGACTCTTCTCCAGTCCTTTTTTCATCAATCTTAATTTTACTAAACAAGGAATCAATAGAAGAAACACCAATCATTTTAAGATCTTCATCATTTTTATGAAAGCAACCAGTAGAAAACACTTTTTTCTAAAAATTCTCTTTTAGCTCTAAGCATAGCGGTTCTTTTCTTACTTTCATCCATAGAAACATAAAGAGCTTTAATTGATTCCTCAACCTTGGGCACAAAAAATTTCATCTTGAGATTTTCTACATCATGAGAAATTCTATCAACACTTCTAGACAAATCATCAATCTTATTCAACTTTTCTTCCATTGTAGCATTGAAAACTTTTTGTGTGTTGATAAATTCTTTAATATTATCCTCAAGATCAAAGGTGTTCCTATTATTATTATAAGAAGGATTTCCATAGGAATTACCATAATTATTAGAGGAATTACTAGCAAAAGGCCTAGGATTAAAATTACCTCTATAAGCATTGTTATTGAAATTGTTTCGCGAGATAAAATTCACATCTACGACATCACTATTTTGCTCAATCAAAGTAGACAAAGGCATATCATTGAAATCAATAGGAGCACTTTTACTAGCAACCAACTTCATAAGAGCATCAACTTTTTCACTCAAAGAAGAAATTTCTTCAACCGAATTAAGTTTTTTACTAGTAGGAGCTCTTTCGGTATGCCATTGTGAATAATTTGCCATAATATTATCAAGAAATTTGGTGGCTTATCCCAAAGTAATTTCCATAAAAGTACCATCCGTGGCGGAATCTAAAAGATTACGAGAAATAAAATTCAACCCCGCATAAAATTTTTATATGATCATCCAAAGATTTAACCCATGAGTTGGGCAATTCCTTAGCATCATTTTCATCCTTTCCCAAGATTGTGCAACATGCTCATGTTCAAGTTGCTTGAAATTCATGATCTGGGTTCTAAGGGAAATAATTTTTGCGGGCGGAAAATACTTAGTGATAAAAGCATCTTTGCACTTATTCCAAGAATCGATACTATTGCGAGGCAAAGAAGAAAACCAAATTTTTGCAGAATCACGCAAAGAAAACGGAACTAATTTCATCTTCACAACATCATTGTCCACATCTTTTTTCTTTTGCATATCGCATAATTCTACGAATGTGTTAAGATGGGATGCGGTATCCTCATTAGGAGTACCGAAAAATTGATCTTTCATAACAAGATTCAGCAAAGCAGTATTAATATCACAAGATTCCACACTAGTGGTGGGGGGAGAAATAGGAGTGCCAATTAAATCATTGTTGTTGGTATTTGAGAAATCACACAACTTGGTGTTCTCTTGAGTCATTGTGACTACGCAACAAGATTGCACTCAAAAACAGATCCGGCAAGAAAACGGCGAACGAAAAAGAGGGCGAATAAAATGGAAATTTTTTGTAACGTGGGGGAGAGGAAAACGAGAGGCAAATGGCAAATAATGTAAATTGCGAGGAGATGAGATTTGTGATTAGGAACCTGGTAGATGTTGATGATGTCTCCCCGGCAACGGTGCCAGAAATTCCTTTTGATGCCTGCTAGAACTACGTCGGTATTTCCCCAAAGAGAAAGGGATGATGCAGCACAGCGACAGTAGGTATTTCCCTCAGTGATGAGACCAAGGATATAGAACCACTAGGAGAACCAAGCAACACTACGTAAATAGCATCTGCACACAAATAACAAATACTCGCAACCCGACGTGTTAAAGGGGTTGTCAATCCCTTCCGGGTAACGGCGCCAGAAATTGGCACGTGGACGGGAGAAAGTTGTAATAAATTGATAGATCGAACGCCAAATAAAATAAAGTGCAGCAAGGTATTTTCATATTTTTTGTTTAATAGATCTAAAAATAAAAGCAAATAAAATAGATCGCAAAGGCAAATATATTAAAGAAGAGACCCGGGGGCCGTAGATTTCACTAGTGGCTTCTCTCGAAAAAAATAGCAAACGATGGGTAAACAAATTACTGTTGGGCAATTGATAGAACTTCAAATAATCATGATGATATCCAGGCAATGATCATTATATATGCATCATATCCAAGATTAGTAGACCGACTCCTGCCTGCATCTACTACTATTACTCCACACATCGACCGCTATCCAACATGCATCTAGTGTATTAAGTTCATGGAGAAATGGAGTAATGCAATAAGAACGATTACATGATGTAGACAAGATCTATTTATGTAGAAATAGACCCCATCTTGTTATCCTTAATGGCAATGATACATACGTGTCGGTTCCCCTTCTATCACTGGGATCAAGCACCGTAAGATCGAACCCATCACAAAGCACCTCTTCCCGTTGCAAGATAAATAGATCAAGTTGGCCAAACAAAACCCAAATATCGGAGAAGAAATATGAGGCTATAAGAAATCATGCATATAAGAGATCAAAGAAGACTCAAATAACTTTCATGGATAAAAAGATAGATCTGATCATAAACTCAAAGTTCATCCGATCCCAACAAACACACCCCCCCCCCCCCCCCCCCCCCCCCCCCCCCCCCCCCCCCCCCCCCCCCCCCCCCCCCCCCCCCCCCCCCCCCCCCCCCCCCCCCCCCCCCCCCCCCCCCCCCCCCCCCCCCCCCCCCCCCCCCCCCCCCCCCCCCCCCCCCCCCCCCCCCCCCCCCCCCCCCCCCCCCCCCCCCCCCCCCCCCCCCCCCCCCCCCCCCCCCCCCCCCCCCCCCCCCCCCCCCCCCCCCCCCCCCCCCCCCCCCCCCCCCCCCCCCCCCCCCCCCCCCCCCCCCCCCCCCCCCCCCCCCCCCCCCCCCCCCCCCCCCCCCCCCCCCCCCCCCCCCCCCCCCCCCCCCCCCCCCCCCCCCCCCCCCCCCCCCCCCCCCCCCCCCCCCCCCCCCCCCCCCCCCCCCCCCCCCCCCCCCCCCCCCCCCCCCCCCCCCCCCCCCCCCCCCCCCCCCCCCCCCCCCCCCCCCCCCCCCCCCCCCCCCCCCCCCCCCCCCCCCCCCCCCCCCCCCCCCCCCCCCCCCCCCCCCCCCCCCCCCCCCCCCCCCCCCCCCCCCCCCCCCCCCCCCCCCCCCCCCCCCCCCCCCCCCCCCCCCCCCCCCCCCCCCCCCCCCCCCCCCCCCCCCCCCCCCCCCCCCCCCCCCCCCCCCCCCCCCCCCCCCCCCCCCCCCCCCCCCCCCCCCCCCCCCCCCCCCCCCCCCCCCCCCCCCCCCCCCCCCCCCCCCCCCCCCCCCCCCCCCCCCCCCCCCCCCCCCCCCCCCCCCCCCCCCCCCCCCCCCCCCCCCCCCCCCCCCCCCCCCCCCCCCCCCCCCCCCCCCCCCCCCCCCCCCCCCCCCCCCCCCCCCCCCCCCCCCCCCCCCCCCCCCCCCCCCCCCCCCCCCCCCCCCCCCCCCCCCTATATATATAGGTGGGAGGGGGAGGGGAGAGGCCAGGAGGCACCCCAAGTAGGACCGAATCCTACTTGGGCTCCTCCCTAGCCGCGCGCCCCCCTGCCATATATGTCGAAGGGGGAAGGAAAGAGAGGGGGAGAGGGAAGGAAGGGGGAATCTGATTCCTCTCTTCCCTTTCCCTTCCCCTCTTTCCTTCTCCTCCTTGGCCGGCCCATATGGGGGACGCACCAGCCCCTTGTGGCTGGTGCGTTTCCCCTCTTGGCCCATAAGGCCCATATCTTTTGTCGGGGGTGCCCGGAACCCCTTCCGGTGACCCGATAAGTACCCGGTAGCCCCCGAAACACTTCTGGTGTCCGAATACTATCATCCTATATATCAATATTTACCTCTCAGCCATTTTGAGACTCCTCATCATTTCCGCGATCTCATCTAGGACACCGAACAACATTCGCTCACCAAATCACATAACTCATAATACTATATCATCATCGAACGTTAAGCGTGCGGACCCTACGGGTTCGAGAACTATGTAGACATGACCGAGACACCTCTCCGGTTAATAACCAATAGCGGAACTTGGATGCCCATATTGGCTCCTACATATTCTACGAAGATCTTTATCGGTCGAACCGTTATGACAACATACGCAATTCCCTTTGTCCATCGGTATGTTACTTGCCCGAGATTCGATCGTCGGCATCTTCATACCTAGTTCAATCTCATTACTGGCAAGTCTCTTTACTCGTTCCGTAATACATCACCTCGTGACTAACTCCTTAGTCGTTTGCTTGCAAGCTTATGATGTGTATTACCGAGAGGGCCCAGAGATACCTCTCTGATACTCGGAGTGACAAATCCTAATCTCGATCTATGCCAACTCAACAAACACCTTCGGGGATACCTGTAGAGCATCTTTATAATCACCCAGTTAGATTGTGACATTTGATAGCACACAAGGCATTCCTCCGGTATCCAGGAGTTGCATAATCTCATAGTCGAAGGAATATGTATTTGACATGAAGAAAGCAATAGCAATAAAACTGAACGATCATAATGCTAAGCTAACGGATGGGTCTTTTCCATCACATCATTCTCCTAATGATGTGATCCCATTATCAAATGACAACTCATGTCCATGGTTAGGAAACCTTAACCATCTTTGATCAACGAGCTAGTCAAGTAGAGGCTCCCTAGGGACACGGTGTTTGTCTATGTATTTACACATGTATTTAGATTTCCAATCAATACAATTCTAGCATGAATAATAAACCTTAAGGAATAGCAATAAAACTGAACGGTCATAATGCTAAGCTAACGGATGGGTCTTTTCCATCACATCATTCTCCTAATGATGTGATCCCATTATCAAATGACAACTCATGTCCATGGTTAGGAAACCTTAACCATCTTTGATCAACGAGCTAGTCAAGTAGAGGCTCCCTAGGGACACGGTGTTTGTCTATGTATTTACACATGTATTTAGATTTCCAATCAATACAATTCTAGCATGAATAATAAACCTTAAGGAATAGCAATAAAACTGAACAATCATAATGCTAAGCTAACGGATGGGTCTTTTCCATCACATCATTCTCCTAATGATGTGATCCCATTATCAAATGACAACTCATGTCCATGGTTAGGAAACCTTAACCATCTTTGATCAAAGAGCTAGTCAAGTAGAGGCTCCCTAGGGACACAGTGTTTGTTTATATATTCACACATGTATTTAGATTTCCGATCAATACAATTCTAGCATGAATAATAAACCTTATCATGAATAAGGAAATATAAAATAACAACTTTATTATTGCCTCTAGGGCATATTTCCTTCAATACAACCCATGGAGGATGACATCAAGTGGTGATCGTCATCAAGATTGCGGTGTGCAAGTTAGTGGAGCATCACGAAGAGATCATTCTTGAAGCTTGCCGTCCATTGTGGTGACAATGGACTTGTAAAGATGTGCCGAAGAGTGGTTCACCCATAGTGGAGTATGGGGGAGCAATCTACTAGTCTTCACCGAGCCAACACAATCAAGAAAGGTGGTCCAACTTGAGGAAGTCAAGATCATCATCATCTAGCTCAAGTAGACTATGTGCAAGGCAAAGGTTTTCCTTGATAGGTTTTCTATTTTACCGGTCTCATGGTGGTAGTTGGGAGACCGGGTTATATGATCGATTGTCGTTCTATCAAGGGGGGGGGGGGGCCCCCCCCCCCCCCGCTCCCAAGTTAGTAGCTTGATCGTATCGTTCGTAGAGAGTTCAAACCATTGCATCCATGCATCATCTTTATTGGTTCTTGTTTGGTTTTTCTCTGTGTGAGTTTTTGAGCTCATGGTCATCTTCATGACAAGCTCAAGTTCATCAAGAACGGATTTCGTTTGCATCATCTCTTGTGTTTTTGTTGCTGGAGTTTATACCGGATCTTCACTGATGGAGGTTTCACACATCGAGAACAGATTTGACAGCCCTTGTCGTCAGCTTTCTACCAAGCTCAAGTTTGCCTAAATCAGAGTCCATTTGCAGGAGCTATGGCAGTGTTAGTGTTGGTCTTCTTGCATCGATCTGTTTTACTTGGGCAATTATATTGCCCCCAAGCGGTAGTACCGCTCGGTACCACGGTAGTACCGCTTATGGTACTTCCACTGTGGACTACCATAGCCACTACCGCTTGGGATAAGTCCCATGTGCATGTTTTTGTTGCCTGTTTTCTTTAAGCGGTAGTACCGCTTAAGCGGTAGTACTGCTCCCCCGAGTGGTAGTACCGCTTGAGTATCAAGGGTTGTACATGTTTCTATTGCCTGTTTTCCCTAAGCGGTAGTAGATCGGTAGTACTGCTCCCCAAAGCGGTACTACCTCTCCGACAGATCTACTATTCGTGTTTTCTGTCTCGTTGGACTGTTTTGGTCGTGCTAAGCGGTAGTACCGCTCCTCCAAGCGGTAGTACCACTTGTGCACGACCAGTGGGCATAACAGTTGGATTCGGGGGTGCCTATTTAAGGTGGTCTTCTTCCCCAATGGACCTTATCCTTTGAGCTCATTTTTGCCCCCCATTGTTGACCTTCTTCGAGCTTGCTATCTCTCAATCCCTCCATGGATTCTTGCTATCCTTCGGGGGAAAAGAGAGAGGAGATCTAGATCCACATTTCCATCAATCACTTTCTCCTCCATGTGAGGGGAACCCCTTGGATCTAGATCTTGGAGTTCTTGGTGTTCTCCTTCTTGTTCTTCCTCTCAATTTCCTCCATAGCTTTCGTCGCTTTGGTGGGATTTGGGAGTGAGGGACTCGGGCACTCCGTGTGCCCTTGCCATTGCATTAGTTGCATCGGTTTGAGTTCTCCACGGTGATATGTGGAAGTGAAAAGTTGAGAAGCTTATTACTCTTGGGTGCTTGGTACCCTAGAGCTTGTTCCTCTTGGGTGCCCTAGACGGTTGGTGCTGCTTCGGAGCTCAATCATTGTGGTGTAAAGATTCGGGCTTGCGTCGGGGTCTCCAATTAGGTTGTGGAGATTGCCCCGAGCAATTTGTATGGGTTCCGGTGACCGCCCCCAAGGGTTGCCAAGGTGTACGGGTTCGGTGACCGCCCCCAAGGGTTGCCATTTGTATGGGTTCGATGACCGCCCTCAAGGGTCCCTTAGTGTAATCACGGCATCTTGCATTGTGCGAGGGCGTGAAGAGATTACGGTGTCCCTAGTGGCTTCTTGGGGAGCATTGCCCCTCAACACCACTCCAAACAGAGATTAGCATCCGCAAGGGTGTGAACTTCGGGATGCATCATCATCTCCGCGTGCCTCGGTTATCTCTTACACGAGCCCTTTACTTATGCACTTTACTTTGTGATAGCCATAGTGTTTCATGTTATATATCTTGCTATCACTTAGTTGTTTATCTTGCTTAGCATAAGGTGTTGGTGCACATAGGTGAGCCTAGTTGTTGTAGGTTTTGTGCTTGATAAATTAACCGCTAGGTTTATTCCGCATTTGTTCAGGCCTCAACCGTAATTTTTTTAAAGCGCCTATTCACCCCCCACCTCTAGGTGACATCCAAGATCTTTCTATTTCCCCCAGTGAGAACAAAGGTTATCGAACCAATAGGAGAACCACATATATCCTCGTCTTCAGCACCTACACACAAAAAAAGCAAATACTTGCACCCAACGTGAGCAAGTGGGTTGTCAGTCCCCTTGAACTCGTTACTTGAAAGGGTTAAATCTGCCAGTGGTAGATAGATAAAAAATTAAAATAAAAGGTATAAAATTGCAGCAAGGTATTTTTGGTTTTGGTAATATGATTAAAGTAGACCCGGGGCCATAGTTTTCACTAGAGGCTTCTCTCTCGAAACAATAGCATACGGTGGGTAGACAAATTACTGTTGGGCAATTGATAGAAAAGCACATAGTTATGATGTTATTCATGGCAATGATCATATATATATATAGGCATCACGTCCGTGACAAGTAGACCGACTCTTGCACGCATCTACTACTATTACTCCACCAATCGACCGCTATCCAGCATGCATCTATGGTATTGAGTTCATGACAAACAGAGTAATGCTTTAAGCAAGATGACGTGATGTAGACAAAGTAAACTCAAGCAATATGAATAAACCCTATCTTTTTATCCTTAATGGCAACAATACAAATATGTGCCTCGTTACCCCTTATGTCATGAGGTGAGGACACCGCAAGATTGAACCCATTACAAAGCACGTCTCCCACTAAAGATAAGTTAATCTAGTTGGCCAAACCAAACAGATAGATCGGAGAGAAATACAAAGTTATCATAATAATGCATAATAAAGTTCAGAAAAGACTCAGTTAATTTCAATGAATAATCTGATCATAAACCCACAATTCATCGGATCCCAACAAACACACTGTAAAACAAGATTACATCGGATAGAACTCCAAGAAGATCATGGATAACATTGTATTGAAGATGAAAGAGAGAGAACAAAGCCATCTAGCTACTAGCTATGGACCCGTAGGTCTGTGGTGAACTACTCACGCATCATCGAAAGGGAACTAAGGTTGATGTAGAGGCCCTCCGTGATCGATTCCCCCTTCGCAACAGTACGAAAAAGGCCTCCAGGTGGGGCCGCGGAAGAACAGAAGATTGCGGCGGAGGAAAATTTGTTTCGGGTGGCTCTTTGGGGGTTTCCCAATATCTAAGAATTTATAGAAGTGGAATTAGGTCAGAGTGAGCCATGTGGGGCCCACAAGGTAACAAGGCGCGCCTACCCCACAGGGCGCGTCCTGTTGCCTTGCCGTCTCCTCGTTTGCCGTCTGGTCTCCTCCTGAAGCTTCCAGGGTCTCTTTTGTCCAGAAAATAATTGTCAAAAAGTTTGTAGCGTTTGGATTCCGTTTGGTACAGATTTTCTAGAAAACTAAAAACAAGCAGAAAATAACAACCGGCACTAGGCACTGGGTTAATAGGTTATTTTCCAAAAATGATATAAAAAGGCATATGAAGCATCCAAGATTGATAATATAATAGCACGAAACAATACAAAATTATAGATACGTTGGAGACGTATCACCGTTCAATGCCACTACACATAAAGTCAGCATATCCGACAACACAAAGATAGTATATCGTCATCCTGATAGCTCCTTCCCTAATCCAGGTAGGAGTAAAGATACCGCATGTAAGAATTTTGAACTCAACATTCTCTCTATTGTTGATTGCATGTCTGAACTTGAAAGAATCTTTGTTGCTCGAAGTCATCTCGAGTCATTCATAGTTGTCTCATCCCTTTTTTGGTCAGTCTTCTATATGCCTCGCAACTACCGCACTCTACCTCTTTCTGCATTTGTCAGTTGTACTTTGCTATGTGCACTGAACAGCTCAAAATATACGATAATGTACTCTCCAAGCTTGTAAAAATATTCAGACTTTCAGCCACTTTCGTTGATTCTCCATGGTCAACTCTCATCCATTTCCAGATGCATCCATCTCATAGCTAGACACAGTCACCACCTTGAACATGGTACTCGCTAACACTACTTCAGCATCATCTCCATACTTGGTGTGATCATATGTTTGACCACCAGTGCCTTGGTCTATGTTTGTGTCCTCGTGCTTACCGCACGCCCCACCGCTATTACCGCGTCGAGCCTCAGTTATCTTGGTCGAGTATATTGGGTTGCGAACCCACACCACCTCAACCCCACCATGACTCCATAGAAGATGCTTAGCCCATCCTCGCGCCTATTGAATTCAAGCTCTGATGTGTGCACACTCTTGAATCAAACACATGTCATCGCCATATCGAAGCGCACAAACCCTTGGGCCTGCACCACTTGTTTTCACACCTAGAAGTCGGTCATCATCAGCATCGCACTCCCATATCATTGCCGTTGAAATCATCACCGTCTTCTACTCTCGACTGCCATCCCTATCGATCCGCCACGCTGTTTAGGTCGCTGTCTTATATGTATGATCCCATCTGAACTGCCCGACTGCAACCATGCTCCATCTTCAAGCCGTATCAACCCAGCACACCATTATGTATGGCTCGACGTCCATGTAGAACATGATCCTCGCGATGCATTTCCAGTCTCCTCCAAACCTGTCTCTATTGTCGTCCTTGTCGCACACTGAGGCCCTCACAACAAACTAGATCCTCTAGAAAAATAAACCTTTCATGCAAATTGCACAACTCCTTTTTTTCTCGTCCCTGCTTGATTATAGCAGCTTTTTTAGAACAACACAACAACAATTTGTTGGCGAATCCTATTCCGTCCTGCACTTATTACTGTTTCTACAAACCAGCACCTGCAGCCGCGGTAGCTAGGCCGGCCCGTCTAACGCCTAACTTTTTTCTCTCGGAAACTTAAAAAAAGAGTGCATCATCGAGGTTTGAACCCGAGACCTCCCTGTTCAGAGCAAAGCAAACTAACAACTAGGCCATCACAACCGATTGTGCTTACTCACTTCTTTTCCCTTTTTATCCTCTTTTTAGTTCGCGGAACTTTTTTGCCTCTTTCTTTTCTTTTCTTTTTCATGGAACAGGTTTGTTCTTTTTTTTTTGCTAAATACGTGAGCTTTTTCTTCATATTCGTGAAATTTTATTCCAAAATCGATGAACTTTTCTTTGAGATTGATGAACTTTTTTTCAAAACTAATGAACTTTTTTTAGAATTAATGAACTTTTCAAATTTGCTGAACATTTTTTCATATTCCATGACCTTTTTCAAAATTGACTTTTTTTTAAATCGATGAACTTTTTACAAAATCGACAAACTTTTTTCAGAATGGATTAACTTTTTTCAAATCTGATGAACTTATTTTGATATTCGATGTATTGTTTTTCAAAACCGATGAAGTTTTTTTCAAAATCGATGAACTTTTTTCAGAATCGATGAACTTTTTCCAGAATTCGATGATTTTTTTTTCATATTCGATGAATATTTTTTCAAAATTGATGAACCTTTTTAAAAGAATTAAATGAATTTTTTCTTTAAATCTGTAACTCCTTTTTGATTTCAGAATTTTATTTCGTAAGAAATAGAAAAACTGGGCGGTTTTTTCCTACCGGATCAACCGCAAAAAAAGGGAACAGAAAAAACTTGGCTGCTAGCGAGCGGCCGATCCAGCGAAGCGAGCGACCGAACTCAGCAGTAGTTTTTGTTTTCCCGAGCGAGCGAGGCGCTAGTGGGCCGCCCATGCCAGCGACGGTGCGAGTGGCAGCTTGTTAACGGGCGCCTGAAGCGCTGCATAGGAGAGCAATTCCTATTTAGCATACATGTTTTCATCTATTTCTTTACCCCTCTTTTTCCTTTTTCCTTTTTTGTTTTTCGTTTTTCGTTTTCCTTTTTCATTTTGTTTTAAACGATGGATACTAGGTGCTGTGCGACTCGACCCGTGCAGTGTTGTAGCTAACGCGTTAAGTATCCCGCCTAGGGAGTATGTTCGCAAGAATGAAACTCAAAGGAATTGACGGGGGTCATCTTTTTCTTTTTTAGGGATAGGAAAATTTCGTCGATATGGTTCATTTTATATATAGCATAACAATCTTGGGCAAGAGTTTATCCTGGTGAAGACATCACGACCAATGACACGACGACATCATCTCCACTTCGTAGCCCATCGGTCTTCATTCATTGAAGCCAGGGCATTGACTGACTTTCAGCGATCACTCTTTTTCTCTATCCTTTTCTACTTTCTTTTTCCAAATTCGTAATTGTTTTCTTCAAATAGATGAACTTCTTTTCCAAATCCATGAACATAATTTTTTGAAACTCATGAACTTTTTTTCATATTGATGAACCTTTTTCAAAATCGGGGAACTTATTTGATGAGCTCTTTACAATTTATTGAGCTTTTTCTCCAAATCGATGAACTTTTTTCAAAATCAATTAACTTTTTTCTCAAAATCAATGAATTTTTCTCAAAATCGGTGAACTTGTTTCCCAAAATCGATGAACTTTTTTCAAAATTGATTAATTTTTTTTCAAAATCAATGAACCCTTTTCAAAATCCGTGAACTATTTTTCAAATTTTATAATAAAAGTAAAATCGATGAATTTTTTTAAAATTGATGAACTTTTTGTTCAAATTGGTGACCTGTTTTCAAAATTGATGATTTTTTTTTCAAAATTTGATGAACTATTTTCCAAATTCAATGAACTTTTTTTCAAATTCGATGAATTTTTTTTCAAGTTTTATGAACTTTTTCCTAATTCGATGAACTTTTTTTTTGAAAATTGATTAACGTTTTTTTGATGAACTTTTTTCTAATTCGATGAACTTTTTTTGAAAATTGATTAAAGTTTTTTTCAAATTCGACAAATGTATTTCAAAATTGCTGAACATTTTATGAAAATTGGTGAACCTTTCTCAAATTGGATGAACAGTTTTCAAATTGATTTTTTTCTTTTCAAAATCTGTGAACATTTTTCAAATTTGATGAACTTTTCTTGCAAAATCGATGAACTTTTTTTGGAAAATCAATGAAATTTTTTCAGGTTTGTGAAGTTTTCTTTCAAAATGAAGGACATTTTTCAAAATCACTATATTTTTTCCTGTTCGTGGTCCTGGCGCCTGCAGCGTCCGTGCCGGGCCGGCTCACCAAACGTGCAGTCCAGCGAATGCAAAAAGCCCGCCAAAAAATCGCAAAATATATTGCTGTCCACAAGATTCGAACTCACCACATCCAGTTCACGTACACGTACCAGAAGCCACACGAGCTACTTGCCATTCGTGATTAGTACTACAGGAAAATGCATAATAACAAGGGCGCAGCGCTATTTTATTATACAGAACCATTCATGTATTGTACCATTTTTTTAATTATTAGGAAAAAAAGATCGTGATTTTGAAAAATGTCCTTCATTTTGAAAGAAAAGTTCACAAACCTAAAAAAAAATCATAGATTTTCCAAAAAAAGTTCATCGATTTTGCAAGAAAAGTTCATCAAATTTGAAAAATGTTCACAGATTTTGAAAAGAAAAATAATCAATTTGAAAACTGTTCATCCAATTTGAGAAATGTTCATCAATTTTCATAAAATGTTCACAATTTTGAAATACGTTTGTCGAATTTGAAAAAAACTTTAATCAATTTTCAAAAAAAGTTCATTGAATTAGAAAAAAGTTCATAAAACTTGAAAAAAGTTCATCGAAAAAACGTTAATCAATTTTCAAAAAAAAGTTCATCGAATTAGGAAAAAGTTCATAAAACTTGAAAAAATTTCATTGAATTTGAAAAAAAGTTCATTGAATTTGGAAAATAGTTCATCAAATTTTTAAAAGAAATCATCAATTTTGAAAACAGGTCACCGATTTGAACAAAAAGTTCATCAATTTTAAAAAAATTCATCGATTTTACTTTTATTATAAAATTTGAAAAATAGTTCACGGATTTTGAAAAGGGTTCATCGATTTTGAAAAAAAATTAATCAATTTTGAAAAAAGTTCATCGATTTTGGGAAACAGGTTCACCGATTTTGAGAAAAGTTCATTGATTTTGAGAAAAAAGTTCATTGATTTTGAAAAAAGTTTATCGATTTGGAGAAAAAGCTCAAAAAATTGTAATGAGCTCATCAAATAAGTTCCTCGATTTTGAAAAAGGTTCATCAACCCCGCCTGGGCTACCTAGCATCGGCTTGCTCATCAACCCCGCCTGGGCCGCGTCCCTAAGGCTACAGAGTTGCTCCAGCCTCGCCTTGGGCCTGCCCACGCTTGGGCTGCCTCCCCAGTTTGGGCCGCTTCCGCCTCATGGGCCTCACGCCACCGAGCAGGCTGCCTGCCCTAACCATCCCGTACGTACCACTCAAAAAAAAGAAGCCATCCCGTACGCTTGCTGCCCAGCGGTTCCGCTGCCGCTGCCACAGTTATCGCCGAGAGCGGCAGGATCCAATCCAGCTCGATTCCGCAGCCCCGCGAACGCTTGATTTCGATTGCTTCTCGTCGCCACTAAAAATCCCGTCAACACATCGCCTTTTCCTTGCATTTCCTGCACTTTAAACAGCGCGATTGAACCCACCAAGGAAGACGCACCGTTGATTGAACCACCGTTCCGCGTCCGTGATTTTAATATTCGCGACCTCCAAACACCTATAGCTCATGATACTACTTGATCAGAAGAGCGTGCCAAGTTATAACATCTTGATGGAGCGTCTTCCTCCGATTAATCTCCATTTTATTTTCACCTCACGGTACGTTCTTTTGCCAACATTTGCTCCACAGTACAGTACTTTGTAGCAGTAACAGCAAGTGGCGAGGTGTAATAATTGCAACTTGAATTTTTTATGGCATTTTTGGCGCAGTGATGGTACCACTGCCGTTTTCTAGTTTCAAGTACAACTGTGCAAGAAGATAATGTTGGAGCAAGACGGTATCCAAAGTATCAACTATCAAGTGCATTTAATTAAAAGAACTCCCTGCTCACATCAACCTGTGATCATCTAAAGCATCATAGAGGGAGCACATGATGATTCGGAAAGTTTCTGTGAGAGACCCTTCCTTCAAAGAATAAAGAGAAAATCTATGTTTTGTAACATATAAATTGTACAGACATATGTGTCCAATGTGTTCAGATATTCCACCTCAAAGCCAACGAGAGAATTCATCCAGCCGATACTAGTAGCCAGTTGACTTAGCGAATTCACCGTTGTGGACTACTCCATTCGTCCCATAATATAAAACGTTTTTTGACATTAATGTAGTGTCAAAAACCGTCTTAGATTATGGGACGGAGGGAGTAATAAATAATTATATGCACTTGGTATCCGATGCATTTGGAAGTTGAGAACTTGGGATGATAAAGATCAGTTGAAACTTCGGCATCACCCATACCTTCTTTAAATATAAGAACTATACGTATTATTGGTCTGTCTAGCTAGATCAGTTGAAACCTTGGACCTATTTGGCTTTAGGAGCAGGCATAACCAGTATTTTATTGGAGAGATGTAGTTGGCATCCACTAGCATACAAACCATATCCCATTTCTTACACATGAGATGCAATCTAAATCTTGACCCTTTTTAATTAGTAGCAAGCAGATTGCTAGGTGAGCAATAGCGGTGAAGCGCCAAACTGTCGGGACCGGTTTTCCAGGATATTAATTTCCCAGAAAATGGCCCTTGTGCTCACCAGCCCCAGGATTACTGTTAGCTGATGAGACACCAACTTGATACAGAAATTCCAAGCGAAATACAAGATATGTAGTACAAGACCATTCTGGCCATTGAGTACAACAAATGGTTTCTGGAGGTTGATGGCGGAAGCGGTTTGCGGTTCATCAGCGTCTATGGGACTCCATTTCCCACAGGAACAGCTGACCTGGATAACTCCTATCTTCGCGAGGCTGCTATCATCATTGCCTAGGTTCTGGGGCTGTCATCGCAGCGCTCCTCTCCAAGCAAGAAATCTGGCCAAGACAATAGCCAGGGACAAGCCAGTGAGTACTTTGAATGTACTCGCAAACATTATGAACACAGGTATAATATAACAAATAAAAATCGTGCTCTGAAATATTTCATGATCACTTCGTCAGTCACGAAATAAAATTCATGACGCACGCTGGCAGGTTATTCATATAAAACATAAATAAGCTATCAGAGAATAAAATGCACCGATCGGGTGTCTGAAGCGATGCCTCGAAAGGATAATAAAATATAACATGCCTCAGTCGGGCGTCTAAGCGACGTCACATAAAGGGCTTATAAAGAAAATAAATAACAAACATACCACAGTCGGGCGTCTGTGCGACGCCACATAAAGGGCTTATAAGGATAAATAAATAACAGCATGCCACAGTCGGGCGTCTCAGCGACGCCACATAAAGGGCTTATAAAGAAAGTAAATAACAAGCATGCCACAGTCGGGCGTCTGTGCGACACCACATAAAGGGCTTATAAAAATAATAATAAACATGCCACAGTCGGGCGTCTGTGCGACACCACATAAAGGGCTTATAAAGAAAATAATAACAAACATGCCGCAGTCGGGCGTCTGAGCGACACCACATAAAGGGCTTATAAAGAAAATAATAACAAACATGCCGCAGTCGGGCGTCTGAGCGACACCACATAAAGGGCTTATATAAGAATAATCACAGTGAATATCCAGGAGGTAGAACCATCCCAGGGATACTCAATAATTCAAGTAATACCCCCCCCCCCCCCCCCCCCCCCCCCCCCCCCCCCCCCCCCCCCCCCCCCCCCCCCCCCCCCCCCCCCCCCCCCCCCCCCCCCCCCCCCCCCCCCCCCCCCCCCCCCCCCCCCCCCCCCCCCCCCCCCCCCCCCCCCCCCCCCCCCCCCCCCCCCCCCCCCCCCCCCCCCCCCCCCCCCCCCCCCCCCCCCCCCCCCCCCCCCCCCCCCCCCCCCCCCCCCCCCCCCCCCCCCCCCCCCCCCCCCCCCCCCCCCCCCCCCCCCCCCCCCCCCCCCCCCCCCCCCCCCCCCCCCCCCCCCCCCCCCCCCCCCCCCCCCCCCCCCCCCCCCCCCCCCCCCCCCCCCCCCCCCCCCCCCCCCCCCCCCCCCCCCCCCCCCCCCCCCCCCCCCCCCCCCCCCCCCCCCCCCCCCCCCCCCCCCCCCCCCCCCCCCCCCCCCCCCCCCCCCCCCCCCCCCCCCCCCCCCCCCCCCCCCCCCCCCCCCCCCCCCCCCCCCCCCCCCCCCCCCCCCCCCCCCCCCCCCCCCCCCCCCCCCCCCCCCCCCCCCCCCCCCCCCCCCCCCCCCCCCCCCCCCCCCCCCCCCCCCCCCCCCCCCCCCCCCCCCCCCCCCCCCCCCCCCCCCCCCCCCCCCCCCCCCCCCCCCCCCCCCCCCCCCCCCCCCCCCCCCCCCCCCCCCCCCCCCCCCCCCCCCCCCCCCCCCCCCCCCCCCCCCCCCCCCCCCCCCCCCCCCCCCCCCCCCCCCCCCCCCCCCCCCCCCCCCCCCCCCCCCCCCCCCTCATATGCAAAACTCATTATTTCATGTGACATAAACATAGCTTACTACTCCTAGCAAGCATTCAACAAAATATCATATCTGTGTTCAAGATGCTTGCCTTCCAAGAGTAAGTAGGTGGGGTGCACTTTTTTGAAAGTTGCTTCCCTCTCCAAAATCCTATTTTAAGAAAATTCAAATCAATACATAATTTAAAAACAGAACAAAAAAGTTGTTCAGAAAATTTTCAAATAAATATGAAAATAAACTAGACAAAATTTGAGAAACAACAAAAAAAAGAATCAAGTCAAATGGACTTGTATTTTAAAAGTTATAGCCAGTCAAAGTTTAGTCAAAACTCTGTTTTTTAATAAAACAGAAAAAGAAAAACGGTTCGAATAGGAATACGTTTTTGAGACGGAGAAGACGTACTCTAGGTTTTACGCTTTCACTTAAAACAGAGCGGGCCGTCGCTGGGTCACTGACAGTGGGTCCACCGGGCTCACTGGTCAGGTTTGACCAGTCGCCCGCGTCTCCCTCCTCACACGCGCTCCTGGCCAGAGGCAGAGGCGGGGTTCCGGCGATTGCCGCCGACGAACGGCGGCTCCCCTCGGGATGCTGAGGGGGGGGGATGGATCCGCTGGTCCAGGGTGGTCCTCCCAGTGGTCGAGAGGGTCGCGGGGACAAAGGGGGTCGCCGGCGGCGAGCTCTGCGGCGGACGGTGGCTTCTGGTGGATCGGGGTCTCGAGCTACGGTGGCTCCCGGTCGGGTTTGAGAGGTGGGGTGGCTCCGCACGGTTGAGGGGAGTCGGACGGTGGTACTGGATGGACTGGGGAGGCCCTGCTCGCGACGGACGGGACCAGGGTGTGGCGGCGGCCGAACTGACCGGAGACGGGGAAGACGGCCTCCCTCCGTCAATTGCTGGCTTCGGGGGTTCTAGAGAGATGGCATGAGGTCGCCTGAGGGTCTGGTTGAGCTCGGGGTCTCCTTTTATAGGGAAGGGGAGTTGGTTCCGCCAGCGGCCGAGGATAAGACCGGCGAACCGCCGTTCTGTAGCCAAGGGGCGCGTGGCGGCGACAGGCGCTTGCGGACGGACTCGAGGATGAGCTCGAGCTGTTCCAGAGGCGAGCTGGCGCGCGGCTGTGGCTTGGGCGGCGCTGCCATGGCAGGGGCGTGCTGCGGCCGTCCGCTAGGTGCCATGGCCGACCTGACGGTGGCGCTGCGGGGCTCCAGGAGTGGCTTGGATGTTTCTGACGCGCGGATGAGAACGAGGCGTGGCCCTGCGGGCGAGCAAAGGCCAAGAGGCGGGGTGCGGCGGCTCGGTTGCGCGCGCGTGCAAAACGTGCGCTCTGGGCGTGCCCAGAGCACGCACGCGACATGCTCGACAGAATGCCAAGGCTAGCTAGAGGGCTTGGGTGAGGCTGGAAATTAACAGGGCTAGGTTAGGGGTATCTAGGAGGTTAGTGGACATGTTGGTTTGGCTGCTGGGGCAAGTCCATAATGCAAACTCATGAGCATGCCAATTCTGTTCATGAACAGAAGGTGCTCGACATAATGCCAGGGGCTACTAGGCATCTCTTCTGGTGGCCAAAATTTCCAGATCAAAGTCTCTTTAGATGAGGGTGATGATGGCAAGGCTAGTTGGGCAAAACCAGAAACTTGCTAGTGCAAGTTTTGCAAAACTATAGTTCTGGACAGAAAATATATGCCATTATTGCATGTGTCAAAAATATTCCAATGGGTCCAATCTCTTGGATTTAAGGGTTTGGTAGGGTGGACTACAAGCAGGAAAATTCTCATGGGCACTGGAGCAAAACAAAATAGGGTTGCAGTTGAAAATACCAAACTGGACCAGAATGAAGATGAGGATTGTTTGATCAAATTTTCCAAAGAACACCAATGGATTTTTGCATATAGTTGAATTATATACTTCTACTAACATCTCCAAATTTTTATGGAATTATTAAAGAAATATAAAAATAGGTTGTAGTGCGAATGGGACTCTAAAACTTATGAGCAACCATTTTAAAAGCAATAAAGCTTTAGGAAAAATGATTATAGAAATAATTTTCACTGACAAAGGAAATGTTCTTGAGAAGGCACTCAAGTCCAACAATATTATTTGAAAAGTTTTCATTTAGAGAGAAAACTCCATAATCCAGAAGAAAGGAGTGGTTCTGAAATCAAAAGATAAATCCAGAAAATAAAAATTTAATTTCCTGGCAAAATTTTAATTAATAAAACATGGTTAAATTTTTGGGGTGTTACACAAACATTTTTTTTGGAAATGGAGGCGTACCCCCGGCCTCTGCATCATGGCGATGCATGCAGCCATCTTATTAAAAATCTTCAAAGTACCACAAAGTCATCACGGTATTACAGCTCGCAAACGAAGCAAAACAAAGAAAAAGAAAGTATACGCTCCAAATTACAACCGGTAAGGCAAAATAAAGGATAAGCTCCATAGACTCCTATCCTGTTATGCGACCGCCATCCGAACCGGTTGAATATAGCCCGTGCTACCATCTCCCACTGGTTGCACCCAGTAACCAAAGGCTCCCTGGAGTCCATAGGAATGAGTAAGGACCACGTACGGATCCATGCGGTAGCTCTGAAGATAACCTGCAAGAGAGTTAAATTGTGTTGTCTGTTAAAAATCAAATCATTTCGACAATTTCATATAGCCCACAAAAGCGCATATATTCCAATCCGAATACGAGCTGCAGTAGTATGTTCATCCCCAGTTAACCACGTTCCAAACAACGATTCAATATCAACTGGAGGCTTAATGTGAAGCGCCAAACATGGCAGCGATACAAATTAAAAATATTTTTGTACAAGGGGATTCCCATCAAAGGATACTTTTCTTTCAGGAGGAGAAGAATACAAGATGGTTGAGAGTTGTACCTCCGAATCTCATTGCAAGAATCCAAGAAGCCATGAATAAGATTTCTTCATATCCAACATTGGATCAGTACCCTGCACTTGCAACCAAAAATCCAAGGAGAAACCGGATTATGGTGCCATTTGTTTTGGGCTCCTTGATGTGTATATTGTTCTTGAGATGGGGGGGTGGTGATTGGAGGTGAAATGAACTTGCCAAGTACTAATCCGTACCACTAGCATAGTAGACAAGATGACGTCCAGATGATTGGAGCTTTTATTGGACGGTAGAACTTTGAGGAGAATGCTTCGCTCATCGCCATCGATCTTGTGTGCTTTACTCCACCCTTGTCAGTACTCAATTGCCATGTGAACTCTGCTCCATTTGGACTTCTCCAATTAGAAAATAAAATAACTTTTCAACCGTCGTAGGTATAGAAAAGGGCTTATCAAATGTCATAGGATGTCGTTGTTGCTTGCTGCTAGACTTCTAGTACTAACACAAAATAAGGGTCCGTTTGGACCACAAGAATTCCATGAAATTCTAACCAGTCTAATTCCCCCCCCCCCCCCAGCGTTTCAAACAGGCCAAATAAATCTGAACCTTGTTTGGTCCATCTGTCTGTGGGCCATTTTCTTGCACACTTCAGTGGGGAACTAGAGATCTGTATGGAGGAAGAACTCTGCAACGGCCAGTAAATTCTCATGGGTAAAGAAAACCTTTACTGATTTTGGAACTATTTGCAGTTCTGCAGTCAAATTCATGGGACCATCTACTCATACTATCATTTGTCAATGGAACACAAAACTAGATAGTAGTACTGTATATACCTTATCTTGGGAGCCCGCCCAGATTTTCTGTGTCATTGCCCTGAGTCCCACCACGCCCTGCCTTTGCCCACAACCGTGCCTCTATTCTATTCGTTGATGTCTTCATTGCATCAACTTTAATAAAGATGGTTGTGTGCATCGCAAATGATGCAGAGGCTGGGGCACTAACATCCTTTTCGGAAAAAAAGCTCATGAGCGTATAACTTTTCATAGAAACAAAGTTAGAATTGTTTTGCCAATTACAAAGTTCAGATTTCTTCGTGTCCAATACTCCTCAACATAATAAAACACAAATATGAAGACCAACACACTTCCAGCACATCCAAATATAAGATTTGGAAAAAGTGCAAGACTCCTTTTTAGGAATAAGGGTACCAGGAATCGACGGAACTAGTAGTCCAAGAAAACGATTCAACTGAGTACTCTGGCGGCGCTTCCCAGGCAAAGCTAGTGGCCAACCCTAGCGTCGCAAGCAGCTAACCCCGGCAGGGCTCTTCCTTCCGCAGCTGCGGCTGACCTGCACTGTGGTTGCGAGCGGCCCCAGTACCAAAAGGTGGTTGGGAATCTCTCAAATAGTGGTGGTTGCATTGTGTGGGGCGACGATAGCCCGAAACGTGGAAATCATGGTGGCGTACTGCGGTCCTCTCCCCTTGTGGCAAACGACATATGGGTGGCGACCTAGCCTGCATCATGTACGATCTCGGCATGCGCAGGCCTGCTGTGGGCGCTACCTGTGGCGGCGCAGATCTGCCTTTTGTGCTCCAGTTCCGGCAGCGTCGGCCCAAGTGGTAGTTGTGAAGCTTCATGCACTAGTTAACGCAATCAAAAGTCCAAACTGATAAAAAAGGCTAGGCAATCACATATACACTTCAACAGCCTCTCTCACATGTGACGTGTGATGAAGCGCAAAGCGTCGCCTGAGTGGATGGGTCCGAACCTGAGGGGGTTAGACGCGTTCGGCAAGGAGGCCGAACGGGCCGGAGAGGCGGACCGATGGAGGACGGCATGGAAGGAGCACCACTCAGATCGCAACACGGAGCGCCTAGAGAAGGAGATGGGGAGAGAGAGAGAGCGCGCTATCCTATCGACCCAAAGACAAAAATGTACCAGCAAACCCATTGACTGTTGTCAGCAGCCAACACTTAAAAGTCCATTAGATAACACAGCAAATGCCTTCAAAAGCTGGCACCACAGACGATCCGGTCACCGCCTCTCCTCCCCAATTGGTTTTCCAGCGAGTGGTGCGGGGGCTGTTTGATCACACCATTTCCTCCCCAGGATTTTCTAAATCAAGGCCCCTCCACGCCACCTAACTGTCTCTTGCCTGGACTAGACATGCAGCAGTAGCAGACTTGCAGTGGTAATATTTCTACTAGTGCCCACATGCCCCCCACCCCCCCTCTCATTCCAAAACAACTGTTCACCGATGGGTTTCTTCCTCTGATATATCATTCTATCTCCTTGGGTGATCTTGGAAAGAAGCCCTTTTTTTCAGGCTTTCCCTTTCCAGTGTGGTGTGAAGCACTTTCTGGTGTATAGCTTAGCTTTGCTTGTGTGCTGTTCTTGAGTGGAATAAAGCTAGAGCGTGCATTCTTGTGGCTTGGGATAGGTAGGATTCTTCCTTCTTCCACAGCCATGTGCTGCATGCAGCTTTGAGCTTTGGTAATTGCTTCTAGGCTCTAGCCACCCCCCAGTCCCAGCTTTAGCCATCAAGATCCAAGAAAGATCAGGACCAAAAAGTCTTGAGCTGCAATCATTCCGAGTTGCATTGTAGTGAGGAATTGTCCCCTAGCTTGGCTCACTCTTTATTCCTCATTTGTGTCGTGTGGGTGACGAGGTTGCCATCGATGTTGGTTGTCAGCAGTGCCAAATGATGCAATTGGCACAAACCTGTGGAGTGCATGCCCTTCATTTCTGCGGGAGAGTCCTGTCGCTACTCCTCTCATAGTAGTCACGAATTCTTCTTTCCGGAAGTGGTGGAAGGCCGGCTTGTTCGGTGGAGCGGGATTCCCGTTGCTTATGTATGTTTGGTGGGTGTTTCTTGTGTCGTTCGATATGTTGTCGACGAGGGTGGTTTGACACCTTGTGCTTTGGTGTTCAAGTACGGGCTGGCCCTCGATGTGTCTGTTTTCGCCCGGTTTCCCCCTAATTAACTGGGCAACTGTTTTCTACTTAATTAATGGATGAGGCAATCTTTTGCCTCCGTTTTGAAAAAAAAATCTCTTCATATATCTCAAGCTGTTGCAGCATAAGTAGAAATGTCATAAGTAAATGAAGAGTGAGTTCGTATGTTGATGCGTCACTAATGAGACAATTCAGCTCAAATGGAAAATACAGATCAAGAAAACTGAGCATGTAAAGTTTTATAGCTCAATAGCATAGAAAATGCACCATACTCTAGCATGCTTGAAAAAGAATTATACTTTTCAACATGAACATGCAGGGTAACAATGCAATGGTTGTGATTCTTCAGGAGGCCTTCCTTTGGTAGGCCTAGTTGTTTCTAAAGAACAAATGTGATGCTACCACACAAAATTCATTAGGTGATGAGTAACAGAAAGAGTGACTAAGATCTGATTCTCTGAAGCCATACCTTCCCACAGATGCCTGAATATGGTGAGAAGTTTTTCCTCTGCGACATGATATGGAGCTGATATGACCTATGAAACATGCCAAACAAACAGTGTGATTTTCCGCATCTCTCTAAGAGAAATAATAGCAAGAATAGATAGTGAAAGAAACGATCTGAGATTGAGCATGAGGGAAATAATAGTAAAATGACAGTGAAAAGAAGTACATAAGGTAATATATTTCATGTACACATCACACAATTAAGTATTTGTCGCCAAGATTTTGTGAAAAGAAGTAGTATATTAAAACTGAGAAATATATAAGTGGTAAGATTAACAGAAATATATAACACCCTATGCCAAGGATTCCTAAAACTGAAAAGAAAAGGCTGCCCAATATGGACTTATCCGTGTGCACCTTATATTTCCTATATGAAATCATTGTCAAAGATATGACATATCTCCATAGTTATGAACAATTAGAAAAAAGGGAACGACTCTAACCATTGCATGGGATCAGTAACACAATTTTGATTTTCCAGAAAACAATACACTTTCATCACAAGAACACCATTTCTCATAATAACTGATAACATTAGCCTTGCCAAGTGAACTCCATGAATCATATAAGCCTTGCCAGTAAACATTTTAGAAGCAAACGCGAGGAAAATGCTTGGGAACAGGAAAAAAATATTACCTTCAGCAAAAAACAGTGTTTCAGCATTCGTGTTGATTCTTGTACACCGAGATTCACAAATTCTGGGACATTCTTCGAGAAAAGCATCCATCCCCGGGATATCTAATACTTCCACATGAAAATGAAGAAGAAAAACATGGCAGAAATCATCCATCAATAGAGCTTAAAACATGATAGAAGGTGACAAAAGTATGTCAGATTGACAATAACTAATAGGTAACTATTGTTGAAACTATCAAATTGAAATTCCATATCTATCATACAACTAACAAAGCTTGTGGCCTATACACGGAGAAAAGACACGTGCAGAGAGGCCATATATAACGATTAAGAAAACTCATTTTTTAGCAAGCAGACTCGTTCATTCGACGACCAGGAGGTTGGGGAAGGTTCATGGGATTTGGGCTCAGGGGCAGTAGGACTGCAGGGGCTCCTGTAGGATCATAACAAAAGGAAGAGGTGGCGCTCACGATTCTCTGTCGCTTGGCACCATGTTGTTGGCATAAGAAACAGGGGATGGTCACAAGGGATATGTCCCTAGGGAGAAGGCTGCATATAACATAATAAACCAGAACACAAAAAAAATTGAATGCTTCATCTAACATCATATCACTTTATGGGTCTAGAAATCAACATGGATTCACAAGATCTTGAATGAAAGATACGATAACATCAAGCTACAAATACGACTATGTATGGATTAACATCACTAACCACTGTATGTCTGAGTGAAAACCTAAAACCGAATCAGTGAAGTAAATTTTCTTATATAGCTATCAGGCTACAAATTACAATGTATGAATCATCAATTCTAATCTCTACGCGGTTCAGGTATTGAACAAGAGGAAAAATAATTAGTGATATGCATACAAAAAATTGGTCAGTGAAGATTAGATGAAAATGAAAAAGAAATAAAGAAAAACAGGAATCAACCTGGACACTTGGGATATGGATAATGTGGATATTTATTCTCAGCAGGACAGTTATTCTTATGCAGTTATAGCCAATTGTTCAGAGCATACAAAGCTTGTAAGATCTCAGCAGAAGTGCCACAGAAACATACCTGCACAATGCCACTGACAGTATATGACCTGTGAGCGATTAAATTCAAATAGAAGGAACGTTCCCAATCAACCTCGGTTGAATTAGCATCGATGAGCTTTTCAAGCTTTTTTTTTTTTGCAGTGGAATTTCAGAGCTTTATTCAACTAAAAGCATTCGCCGAACAGTCAGCCAACAGGCTACTGATCAGGAAGCTAGGAGTGACCTCGATCCAACTAATTCAAGCTGGTAATTGCAAAAGGCAGCATATTTAGCCCAGTAATTCAACAGAAAGTAATTGTTCTTATCATGAGTTCTCAACTAACACTATGTTAACCAGATAAGACATAAAAGAACAGTGATAAGGATTTCCCCAATGCCGCCAGTCTTAAAAATTACACCTCACAAACACGAAAATTATTGTATTGAGTGTTCATCTGTTCATGCATACAAAAGTTATAAATAGTAAGGATTCTAACATTGTCGTCATGCAACTCACAAATAAAATTTTCTCAGTACTGTATGTTCATTACAGTTATACATATGAAAATTGTGTGCACGTACCACTAAAAGGCTCCTACAGCAGTTAAGAACAACAAATTAGAAGAAATTTGATATATATATATATATACAGGGTTAATTAAAACAATAGGTATGTTTCCCGTTAAAAGCAGTATATGTTTTAACAGTAGGAACAAAAACTGTTAGTGAACTGAATACAGAGCACACTTGTTATATCTGCAAGTGAGTTAACTCAACAGTCAGAACATATAAATACAAAAAAGTGAAGAGAGAATGCATAAATTTTATAAATTTTCCTTGAATCTACACTACCAAGGAAGCCTCAAGAATTAGCAAAAAAACTGAAGTGAAGTGGATCTAGTGTAGCTTTCATTTACTGTAGGAGCCATCTCCACACAGAAAAAGGAGGCAGATCTTCCGTTTTCTGCATCTACAGCCAGTACTAACAAAAGATGAGATGCATATTGCACAGACCACAGAGTAGCACGGAATCAGCAGGACTAAAAGGCACCATGCCATTGGTCCAAATTATGCACATCATTTATCTGAAGCGTCATATTTTCTCAATCTACATATCTCATTGGCGAATCCGTGAATTTGTGCCTCTCCATCTGCATCTATATCGACCACCACCAAGTAAGCATAAACCAAAGCACGGATTTACAGGAAAATTGAAAAAGGGGCGAGGAGGAGTTGGTATACCGGATGGGTTGGAGACCCAGCTGTGCGCCCGTCGCAGTTCCCTGGCAAGATTATTTGCATTAATTAATCCGCAGAACATACAAAAAGTAAGAATATGTTGAGGTACCTTGTGGATAAGTAGGTCATGGATGACGGTGCAGGTGATCTTGTAGAACTCCAGTAACACGTCCACTTCGTTTACCAAGACCTGATTCAATTGGAAACACATATAGAGGAAATTGAATCAAAATACTTCAGGTGAGAATTGGATGGGGATAGGAGTGAGGTGGAGTGGTGTCCCATCGTTCCGTGACAAATGACAAAGGAAAGCAGGGCGACGTACCATGGATCTAGGGATGAAGAGGCGTGGTAGGATGAGCAGCCACCCCGCTGGACGGCGTTCAGCGTAACGAGCAGCATGTTCCTCCCCCTGTTGCCGGCCTTCTTCCTCTTCCCCGTAGATCCACCCACCGTGACAGATGGGCAGCGCTCCCGCATGCGAGAAGTGGATGGGCAGCGCTCCATCTGCTTCTTGCCCCCTTGCCTGCCTCTCCTCAACTCCGCTTCGCTGCTCCTCCACCCCACCCCCGTCCTGGTCTCTCGCAACAGCCACCTTCAGCCGATCTGGAACCACGGTCTGCATCGGCGAGGGAAGAGATCGGCGAGGGAGGAGAGGCGCGGTGGTTGGGAAGCGGAAGCGGCGTGCAGCGCGGGAGTACTGCGGCAGCGAGGAGGCACGGGAGAGAGGGAGAGAGAAGGGGGAGCAGGGGTGCCCCTCTCCCGTCTGCTGCCGCACCTCCATCTCCTCTTTCCTCTCACTTTCTCATGGATGCGGCGGCGGCGGCGGCGGCGAGAGGAACGAGGGTTGCGGGGGAGACGCGGGGCTAGGTCTCTCTCTCGCTGCCCGCTCGCTTCGCTCCTCCTTGTCTCGCTGCTCGCTGGCTTTCTTTTTGCTCGCACGGCGCGCTCGCTGCACTATTCATAGCGCCTGTACGGAGCGAACGCGGCTGCCTAGCACCCCAGCATCCTTTATAAGTTCGATATTATCTGTCCTTACTCTGGCATTAGATCAAAGATCAAGAACACAACTCCCTGTTTCCCGAGGAGAAAAGGAATCAGGGACAGGCTCAAGCAGCAGCAGATTCTCCTCAAGGTATCAGGGTGTTCTTTCTTGTGTTCTTTTTGTCCATGTGGTAACTTCTGTGCCAACGTATTCTTCAATCTTGTTCTGAAGAAGCTATCTGGGAGAAGCCCCTATATTTAATTGGGTCCAAGAGGAGCTATAGATGCAACAATCATAAGGTATTGGAGAAATTATGTACTTAATGTTATTTAGCTGGGCAGATTCCCTTTGAAGTACACATATTGATGTCTTCCTGCCTGCATAGGGCCAATCATTGCAAAGGTGTTTGGAATATATTCCCTCTGCTCTTGTCATTCTTTGCTTGTAAGGAGTTGTTTCATATTCCTTCACAAAGATAGTGCTGATACTCTGGTTCCTTTTCCAGTTCTTCTCTCACTACGAAGCAGATGAAGCTTCTCTGAGGAAGGAAGAAGCTCTTGCTTTCTTTGCATGGAGAAGGAGGCCATGGAGGGGCATGTAAATGTAATGCTGCCGCAGGAGAACCTGAGATCGGATCTCCCCAACGGTAGAATCGTACTTGGCCATGACAAGGAAATCTCAACTATGCAAGGTTCAGACCACCACACTCTGCTGTTTATTAAGTTCATTCATGTGACGATTCACCAAAACAGAAACCACCAAATAATTCTTTCGGCCCGGTGGTGTTTCAGAAGAGATTTCTGCTCTGAGATCGAGGCAGAGACATCTCAACCGGAGAAGACGTGAGGCGCTGGACAAGCTCATAGACCTGAAAGGTACCGCCTTTGATCCTAGAACCAAATAGCAGTTGGTGTTCTCTTCTCCCCAGCACAGATTTAGAGTTAGTATTCCTTGAGACTCTAAGAAGCTGAATTTGGATAAAATTCAGGAAGTATCAGGGTGTTCTGCCGAGTCCGGCCGTCGATCTCAACCAGCAAAATCAAGATCAAATCACCAGTTACTGTCAAACAAGAGAACATCGCAGTTCGAGCAGTGGGGATCAAGAAAGATTTCAGTGTTGATCGGGTGTTTGACCAGGAGTCAACGCAAGGTAGCTTCTCGATCTGATCTTGCCTCGCTACATTTTCACTGCTTATCTATCTTCTTCAAGTGTAACTGTTGATGATACAGATGATGTGTTCCATGAGGTGAAGCCAATCCTCCGATCTGCACTTGACGGGCACAATGTCTGCATCCTTGCTTTTGGCCAAACTGGGACCGGGAAGACCTATACAATGGTCAGTTGCTGCTTGAGCTCAATTGAATTCAAGGCAATATCTGAAATTATTCTATCTCACCTTTCCTTTGAAACTGCTAACTGCTTGCAGGAAGGAACTAGCGATAACCTTGGCGTTGTGCCTCGAGCGATTCAGGAACTGTTTTCTCATGCTGCTCAAGATACTTCATCCACATACTCTTTCTCCATAAGCATGCTTGAGGTCTACATGGGAAGTCTCAGGGACTTGTTGGCACCAAGGCAGCAGCCTCTCTTCAGGTCCATAGAAGGCAATACAACTTGGTAAAGACCCATCAATGCACTTGTAAATTAGTACTCCCTCTGTAACGAAATATAAGACGTTTTTTGACACCTGTAGTATATTGCCTTCAATTCTCAAAGTGCAGCAAATGCACCCTTTTTTGTTTTGAGTTTTTTAGTAACCTCAGCATTTTAGCAACCACAAGTGGCTCTGTCCAAGTCGAGGGGCTTACCGATGTCACAGTACCGGACCTCAAGAAAGCCAACCAGTGGTACTGCAGAGGGCGGCGATCCCGGTCGACATCCTGGACAAATGTCAACAATGTTTCGAGCCGATCACACTGGTGGGTTGGTCTAGACAGAGTTTCAGCTTGTGCAGTATGTAGTGGTAACTTGAACAGTACCCAATTTTATCTTGTCTTAGCTCTGTCTGTGTGTAGTTTGACAAGAATTACCATAAGGAGATGTGGAGGTGTGACTGAACAAGTAAGCAAGCTGTGGCTCGTGGATCTTGGTGGCAGCGAGCGGTTGCTCAAGACTGGTGCATCTGGGTTGACAATGGATGAGGGTAAGGCCATAAACCTGTCTCTGTCAGCCCTTGGAGATGTCATCGCTGCACTAAGGAGAAAGAGAAGCCATGTTCCATACAGGTAGTAATTTCTTCATATGTCGACAGGTTAATTCTCATGTTTCAAATTACCTCAGTAGTACTTACTTAGGTCTTACCTTGTTTTTGTCGAACTCTGCAGAAATAGCAAGCTTACCCAGATTCTTAGTGATTCTCTCGGTACGGAAAAAACCAACTTCAGATCAATTTGAAGCATGAAATGTGGAAACTGTGATGTGAACCTATATATATGATATGTTTATGTTGATTTGCGAAAAACAGGTGATGGCTCAAAAGTTGTGATGGTAGTGCACATCAGCCCTTCCAAGGACGACGTGGGTGAGACAATTTGTTCGCTGGGCTTTGCGAAAAGAGCCAGGCTGATAGAATCCAGCAGAGAGCTTTCAGAGGTAAGATAAGATAAGAGGGTGAATGATGACCAAAGCTCCTACGTACTACTAGTATTTACGTAGAGTACATGTAAAGGCGTTCCTTGTATTGATGTAGGACTTGAAAATGTTAAAGCGGAAGCGGCTCGCGGAGCTTGACAAGGAAATATGTGACGCCGAGCAAGAGCTCGGGGTTCTGAATGAACAAATAAGGAGTGCTGAGAGGTCCGTGGAGGAGAGGAAGAAGCTCTCTCCGTCCGTCTGTCAGGCTCTCAGCGACGACAAGGGGTCGCCCAGAAGCATTCTGGTGGCAGGGCACATTGATGCCGCGGACAGCCCTCAGGCAACCGAGAGGGCCAAGAGCAGGATGGTCCATCATGGATCAGTCCCTCACTTTATGTCCGCAACAGTATGCAGCCGTCAAAGACACGGCGCGGCAAGCCATTCCGTCAGTAAGCCGAGGCTGACAAAATCAGTGAACACGTACTCATCTAAGCCCAGTGGGAGCCAGTCGTTCAGCCACTCCGCATCCAAGGCTAGGTCAGTGGCACTCTCATCCGGTGAGCCTAGGCTGAAATACTTGTCCGTCAAATCTGATCAGATCAACGTAAGCAGTAACAGCATCGATTCGACGGCAGCGTCGGCGCCTCGGCCTCGGCCAAGGGAGAGTCTTGTTTCCAGGCCGGTACAGAGAGCTCCCCTGCATCAGCACAGAAGAAGGATGTCATGCTTAACCTGAGCTCGCAGAAATACTACATACAGATTACATAGCACTGATTTTGACTTGTTGTTTCGTGGTGAAATGTTTTGGGAACATGTCTGCAGCTGTTTGATAGTTTGGGTGTGTAAACTTGTGTAACTACTGGAGGGCCCTTCCGTTGCTCTTTTTGGTTTCAAACGGAAGGGCACAAGGATGTGAGTGTGAGGGGTATGGTAAATGGAGTTGTAACTGTTAGAAGGGAGAGAGGGATTGGTGGAATAGTTCGTTGTATCGCTTGAGCCTCGTGGGCATATATATAGGAGTACATGATCTACTTGGAGTACAAGGCAAGCCAGAATATTTCCTAGTCTAACCTATGTTTCCTAATCAATCACGTTACTCAACATCCCCCGCAGTCACAACGGTAGCGACGAAGACGATGAGACCGGAGAAGAATCCGAAGGCAAGCCGACGGACACCCCCCCACAGTCGTAACGGTCGACGCATCGCGGAGTCGTGGCTGGAGTGGAAACCGACGAGGTTGCTCAAGCAAGGCGGTAGCCCTTTGTGTCGTTCGTCGAGGTAGCCGAGAGCGTTGGTGGTGGAGCCGTTGTCGAGGTATCCGTGCGAAGAATGCCGTGGTCGATGTCGAGTCGGGGTGGCCGGTGTCGAGGAAGTCGCCGTGGAGCCGCAGGCGCAAGGGGGCGCCGAGTTAGCATGGGCGCAGTGGTGTCGAAGTAGTGGTGCGCCGGGAAGAAGATGTTGTTGACGACGCGTCGCGGCGGGTTTGCCAAGCCCGGAGACACATCGTGGACGAAGGCACGCACCGGTGTTGCCAGCACCGGGCATGCGTAGACGGACGAAGACGAAGTTGACGAAGCGCCGCACCAGGCTTGCCAGGCCCGGGGACACGTTGTGGACGAAGGCACGCGGCGGTGTTGCCAGCACCGGGCATGCGTAGACTGGGACCTGCACGAGCTGTACGCCATGTCGAAGAAGTCGGGGAGGCCAGCAGAGAAGGACTCGACGACGGTTGCGGCGCCAATCGGCGCGGGGCCAATGTCGCCCGCGGTTGTCAGAGTAGATGAAGCGGTCGGGGTAGATGACGGCGACGCGGGCGACGGGCTGGTGCTGGACGAAGACGAAGGGGTTGGACGGGCGGCGGCGGCGGCTACAGAGGTAGCGGCGGCGGCGGCCAAAGAAGAGCGGCGGCGGCGGGGACCGCGGGCCGCGACGCTGCGGCCCGAAGGGGCGACACAACGGCGGTTCGCGAGTCGGTGCAACCGCGGGGACCGCGTATCGCGACACTACGGCCCAAAGGGGTGACGCAGCGGCGACGCACGAGTCGATGCAGCCGCGAGGAGAACCACGGGGCGGCGCACTGCGGCCCGACGGGCCAGGTCGGTCGCGCGGCGTAGATGAGGCGGATCGCGGCGGCGAGCGGGTGATCAAGCCGATCGCGCGCGAGGTCGGGGACGCCGCTCGGTTGAGGCGTGGTGGCGGCGGAGTCCGAGATGAAGCCGACGACGACGGACGGCATGGGACGTCGTGCGGACGACCGGCACCCGGGCTGCCAAAGCAACGCCGGCGCCCGGGCAGCGAGGCCCGAGCGACCAACGGAGCGGCGGCGCCCGAGTTGAGGCAGCCGACGAGCCTGACGCAGCCGAGGACGAGGCCGGCGAGGTAGACCGCCGGGCCGCCGTGCAGACGCGGCGGAGGCGGGTGATGTGGATCGATGGGCGGGCCGGCGCGCGAGCGACGGCTATGATTGGCCGTCGCATGGCGCGAGGCCGCCGGGTCGGGGCGATGCAGGTGTCCCGGTCGGAGCAGGGCGGTGACGGCCGGCGCAGGGCGACGGGCGGACCGATGCGCGGACGGCAGCTGGCCCTGACGGGCCGCCTCGGCGCGCGTGGCCGCCGGGTCGGAGGAGAGGCCGACTGGTCGCGCCGGGGTCGGAGTAGAGGCGCTCGGGGTCGACGACGGCGGTGGGCGACGCAAACCGATCAAGAATAGATCGAAAAACCAAAAAGAAACCTCGCGATCAAGATGACCGGCGGGAGAGAGAAAACCCCGGAGCAAGGCTCGGGGAAAAGACTCTCTAGGGCAGCTAGTCAACACGACCGGCGGACGAACCCTAGGTACGGGCGGCGCGGCCCCCGGCGGCGGTCATGGAGGCCGACCGCCCCGGGGGCGGCGCGCGGGTGCGGAAGCTGCGGCAGCTAGGGTTTAGGATCGACTTGCGATAGATACCATGTTAGAAGGGAGAGAGGGATTGGTGGAATAGTTCGTTGTATCGCTTGAGCCTCGTGGGCATATATATAGGAGTACATGATCTACTTGAAGTACAAGACAAGCCAGAATATTTCCTAGTCTAACCTATGTTTCCTAATACAATCACGTTACTCAATAGTAACTGTAATTGGATTTGACTAATGCTTTTGATTGCTCTGCTGAATTGTAATTTGGAAAGGAAAAAAAAATGTAGTACATCATCACTTAATATACTGTTCTGATTCAGGCTATGAAAACAGATATGATTGTTTCAGGTTTGTTGCATGGATTATCCTAGGGTCATATTCTCTAAAAAAACAAAAAATAATAATATTCTAGGGTCACATTCTCTAAATAACAAAAGATTATCCTAGGGTCATATTCTCTAAAAAGATGACATGAGTTGAAAGTTATCTTGAAATTTAGCTGCACCTCAGTTTCCGCACAATTGTTGGATGTCACTGCTCTTTCACTGAATCTGCATACCTTAGTTGCTAATTGAGGTGTTGTTAAGTTTCAACTTCGAAGAGAAGTAGTGCATTGCAGGTTAAGCATATGACATGAGTAAAAGCTTGGTGAAGCAACTTATTTGCTTCCAACACAAGGCAAGTATATGCAACTGGGATGCATAGGCTATAGGGGGTGTCATTCTTGGAGGTATGCATAGGCTTGAGGGACCAGTGGATGGCATCTGCGGTGGAACGGCGTTCCATGTGGCGCATCGATGACGTGGAGTCTCGGCGGCGTGGCGCGGCAGAGCCTCGGCGACGGATGTGCGATGATTGACGCACGTAGGGAGGAGGTGTTGTTTGGCATCGTGGTGGCGTTGACATCAGGCCTACCAAGGTCGATGCGTCAGTATTTGCTTCGAAGATGGATCGATGGAAGACGGCAACGACGACCTAATTGCGTCGGACCGGTTTGTACCCCAGACCTGGTATGTGGCTTGGTTGGGGTCTCTGGCTTTAGATGTTAGGCTTAGGTGAGATGTTTGGTTATTCGGCTCACACTTTCTGCACCCCTTCATCAATGGATATGAGTAGCAACAGATGTTGCCGAAATGACGGCTTCAGACATATTGATGTATTACTTTGTAAGGTCTTTGTGAATAATTGATAAAATGGCTGCTTGCATCTCCATGCAGGGGCCGGGGGTCATCCTCCTTTTGTAAAAAAAAGTATATGCAACTGGGTGTAGTACTGCAGCACCTCAAATACATTACAGTCTTGTCAGTGTCTAGTTGACCAGGCCTCTGCTCCGTTCCAAAACAAAATCCTACACCTACATAAACTTCATAAAGTTTACGTAATCCTAGGCCCAATCCTAATCTTCCACGTATGTCTTCCCTTAAAACACTTAAAATATCTACGTATGTCATGCATCGCTAGTTTCAAAATACTTGAAGTTCTAGGTTTGCCCCCCCCCCCCCCCCCCCCCCCCCCCCCCCCCCCCCCCCCCCCCCCCCCCCCCCCCCCCCCCCCCCCCCCCCCCCCCCCCCCCCCCCCCCCCCCCCCCCCCCCCCCCCCCCCCCCCCCCCCCCCCCCCCCCCCCCCCCCCCCCCCCCCCCCCCCCCCCCCCCCCGGAGGAACACCTTGTGTGCTAATACTTGAAGTTCTAGGTTTGTCTTAAGTCAAACTTACTCAAGTTTGATCAAGTTTATAGAAAAAAATAGTAAATCCACAACACCGAATATATATAGTATGAAAATATATTTTATGATGAATTCAACGAAACTAATTTAGCATTGTACGTGTTGATATATTTTTCTATAGACTTAGTCAAACTTAAATCTACTAGTAGAACTTAAGTATTTTGGAATGTAGGGATCATGTATGTTCTTTAATCTGTTTTCTTCTGATAAATGTGAGGTCTTCATTGGTACACACATTTGATAACCATCTACTCTCCTCGTCCCAAAATAAGTGTCGATGATTTAGTACAACTTATAAAGTTGTACTAAATCATCGCCGCTTATTTTAGGATGGAGGGAGTACTAAATTACTAAGCTCCATCAAAATGAAACGCTCTGATTGACTAGGGTTGGGGAAGCATGTGGGACCTGATTGTGAGTTGGTGTTCGCCATTGGTTGTCCCCACCTGTCATGTCTGCTTCACTTGGGGGCAGATGTTAGAGGGGCGCACGTTTTGTTTCTCCCAACCTGTCCCCTTTCTCTCTCCTAAATTTGCCGCCGTCGCCTCCGATTCCCACCTACTACACTGTTGGTATGCGCCACCGATGACGTAGGATGCCTTGCACTACCCGATGATGCATCCTCCTACGCGGTGAGAGAGTGAGCCAACAAGAATGGCAGCGAACGAAGTGGACGAGCCAGCTTGACGCAACAAATGGCGACAGGCTTAGAGAGGTGCACTCGCGGCTTCCGCGAGCAGAAGAGCAGTTGGGGGCACGAGCGCCCAACAACGGCTTGAACAAAGTGATCAGAGCGACATTCATCGCGATGTTGTGCGGGATTGAAGCGAGCAGTGTCACGACATTGGACTTGGCCAATGAAACTCTGCCAGAGCGAATAGCACCTGCCCGGACGACGGCAATAACAATGTATGTCTTAGCCTTCATCGTCCCACCAGGACAGACTCGACGTGCCAGAGGGTGCTAAGATGGAGCGACACGGTCGTCCATGACACAAAGCTGCAGCTCATAGGGTAAGATGTGTCGCACGACCGCCATCTTGGTCGGGGAAGGGGTTGATGATGATCGGCTAGTAATCCTTGGCCAAGACAAGGTGGATCAGCATGCCACCCATTGGGCCATGATGCCCCTCCTCAATCGGTGTGTCCTCAGGTAGGTGGTGATGATTCGCTACCGCGGGCAACGATGGTGAGGTCTGAGGCCTTTGAAAGGGCATTTCTCGCCTTAAGTGTTTTGGTGTTGATAACAATGCAAATTGCGGACTGAAGGAATATGCCCTAGAGGCAATAATAAAGATGTTATTTATATTTCCTTATATCATGATAAATGTTTATTATTCATGCTAGAATTGTATTAACCAGAAACTTGATACATGTGTGAATACGTAGACAAAACAGAGTGTCCCTAGTATGCCTCTACTTGACTAGCTCGTTAATCAAAGATGGTAAGTTTCCTAGTCATAGACATGTGTTGTCATTTGATGAACGGGATCACATCATTAGAGAATGATGTAATGGACAAGAACCACCCGTTAGCTTAGCATAATGATTGTTTAGTTTTATTGCTATTGCTTTCTTCATGACTTATACATGTTCCTCTGACTATGAGATTATGCAACTCCCGAATACCGGAGGAACACCTTGTGTGCTATCAAACGTCACAACGTAACTGGGTGATTATAAAGATGCTCTACAGGTGTCTCTGATGGTGTTTGTTGAGTTGGCATAGATCGAGATTAGGATTTGTCACTCCGAGTATCGGAGAGGTATCTCTGGGTCCTCTCGGTAATGCACATCACTATAAGCCTTGCAAGCAATGTGACTAATGAGTTAGTTACAGGATGATGCATTACAGAACGAGTAAAGAGACTTGCTGGTAACGAGATTGAACTAGGTATGAGGATACCGACGAACGAATCTCGGGCAAGTAACATACCAATGACAAAGGGAACAACATATGTTGTTATGCGGTTCGACCGATAAAGATCTTTGTAGAATATGTAGGAGCCAATATGGGCATCCAGGTTCCGCTATTGGTTATTGACCAGAGAGGTGTCTCGGTCATGTCTACATAGTTCTCGAACCCGTAGGGTCTGCACGCTTAATGTTCATTGACGATATAGTATTATATGAGTTATGTATGTTGGTAACCGAATGTTGTTCGGAGTCCCGGATGAGATCACAGACATGACGAGGAGCTCTGGAATGGTCCGAAGGTAAAGATTCATATATTGGATGATATGGTTAGGCCAAGGGGTCAGGCCCACGAGGCTATAGGTCGGTGCAAAAGATAGTTTTGCGGAGGTCAGAGGCCAAACGCCGGAGACCCCGGCGTCTGGCCCTGGGCCAGACGCCAAGGCCCATGGCGTCTGGGCCAGACGCCAAGGATTGTGCGTTTGGTCCTGGAGTCCGAGTGGGACTCTTGCCTTTCGGGCAAAACCGACTTTGAGGAGGCTTTTACTCCAAGTTTCGACCCCAGGGCTCAACATATAAATAGAGGGGCGGGGCTAGCACCCAAGACACATCAAGAAACACCAAGCCATGTGTCGGCAACCCCGTCCCCTCTAGTTTGCCCTCCGTCATAGTTTTCGTAGTGCTTAGGCGAAGCCCTGCGGAGATTGTTCTTCACCACCACCGTCACCACGCCGTCGTGCTGCCGGAACTCATCTACTACTTCGCCCCTCTTGCTGGATCAAGAAGGCGAGGACGTCATCGAGCTGAACATGTGCTAAACACGGAGGTGCCATACGTTCAGTACTTGATCGGGACGGATCGTGAAGGTGTACGACTACATCAACCGCGTTGATAAACGCTTCCGCTTTCGGTCTACGAGGGTACGTAGACACACTCTCCCCTCTCGTTGCTATGCATCTCCTAGATAGATCTTGCGTGATCGTAGGATTTTTTTTGAAATTACTGCATTCCCCAACAGTGGCATCCGAGCCAGGTCTATGCGTAGATGTTATATGCATGAGTAGAACACAAAGAGTTGTGGGCGATAATAGTCATACTGCTTACCAGCATGTCATACTTTGATTCGGTGGTATTGTTGGAGGAAGCGGCCCAGACCGACATTACATGACCGCGTTCATGAGACTGGTTCTACCGCCGTGCTTCGCACACAGGTGGCTAGTGGGTGTCTGTTTCTCCAACTTTAGTTGAATCGAGTGTGACTACGCCCGGTCCTTGTTGAAGGTTAAAACAGCACACTTGACGAAAAATCATTGTGGTTTTGATGCGTAGGTAAGAACGGTTCTTGCTAGAAGCCCGTAGCAGCCACGTAAAACTTGCAACAACAAAGTAGAGGACGTCTAACTTGTTTTTGCAGGGCTTGCTGTAGCGTGATATGGTCAAGACGTGATGATATATAATTTGTTGTATGAGATGATCATGTTTTGTAACAGTTATCGGCAACTGGCAGGAGCCATATGTTTGTCGCTTTATTGTATGAAATGCAATCGCCATGTAATTGCTTTACTTTATCACTAAGCCGTAGCGATAGTCGTAGAAGCAATAGTTGGCGAGACGACAACGATGCTTCGATGGAGATCAAGGTGTCAAGCCGGTAACGATGGTGATCATGATGGTGCTTTGGAGATGGAGATCAAAGGCACAAGATGATGATGGCCATATCATATCACTTATTTTGATTGCATGTGATGTTTATCTTTTATGCATCTTATTTTGCTTAGTACGGCGGTAGCATTATAAGATAATCTCTCACTAAAATTTCAAGGTATAAGTGTTCTCCCTGAGTATGCACCGTTGCGACAGTTCTTTGTGCTGAGACACCACGTGATGATCGGGTGTGATAAGCTCTACGTTCACATACAACGGGTGCAAGCCAGTTTTGCACACGCAGAATACTCGGGTTAAACTTGACGAGCCTAGCATATGCAGATATGCCCTCGGAACACTGAGACCGAAAGGTCGAGCGTGAATCATATAGTAGATATGA